>JAPZDY010000021.1:27340148-27351604 GCA_029783645.1 Ctenochaetus hawaiiensis
AGCTGCACAGGCTTTCCCATCCTAACAAAAAAAAAATATTTGCTTCCTTTCCTGATCAATTTCCTGTTTTGTTTAAATTTAAAATGTCTCAATAAACATCTTCTGTGAAAAACAAAGTTTTCTCCTCTTTGACAGTTTAACTTGAAGCAGATCATAAATCAATCAGAGTCAACATGTCTGACCTCCCTGCAGTCCGGTCAGTGTATCTTTTAGCGCCCCTCCTGGCTGCTGTAGGAAACTGCACTTTGGAAGGAGGATGGGCTCGGGACACGTCAGTAACCATTCCTCACATTGGCTACACAGCCGACCAATCAGAGAGGGGAAGGGCGTGGCCAAGGAGCAGAGTCTGGCCAACAGTTCGGTGTAGAACAGAGACATGTCTGAAGGAAGAGAAAAACTGTTTTCTCTTTTATTCAAAACACATCTTTCACTTTTTCCCTCTTTTATCTCAGTTTTTAACAACGTTGCTGTTTTAACTTAAAGTCAGAAACTGAAACACAAACGACGCCAAAAACAGAGAATATTGAGGAGGAATAACTGACCCATGTGACCGTCCAGGAAATCCACACTGGGTCTCATCAGGACCAGAGTGTCTCGGACCAGCCTGGTCTCAGTGCAGTCCATGCACTGGGAGCACTGGTCCAGGTCCTGGATCACACTGGACAGCCCACACACTCTGCTCTTACAGTAGAGCCACTCGGCGCTGCCTGGAGGACACAAGAGGAACAGCAACACTTCGATGGACCGACAGCATGAAGGAGGGGGGCTGACTCACAGTAAAACCAGCTCAGATTACACATGAAGAGACTAAACTGTGTAAAACATTTATTTTTGTTGTATTTATCTGCATGCTGATCCATCATTTATTAATCTAATCTTAAATAAAATAAACAATTAAAAAAAAGTCTGTTGTCAAAGAACTGAATGTCAGTCATGAATTTATAGAAATGATATATTTTCAAACACATTTTACATTTAAACAAAATACTTGCTGTTCACTTTTCGACATATTTTAAATATTTAAAGGTAAATGTTTATGTTCTTTTGCATTATTTGCACAAACAGTAATCAGATTTTTATGCATTTGATTTACTGATGACTTCCTGTCGCAGCTCCTCCCACAGGCCGGCGTGCAGCAGGTGATGGGGCAGCTCCTGGAGCTTCCTGAAGTTAGCCAATCCTGGAGCAAACCACAGCGGCTGGGGCGGGACCTGTGGCACCACAGAACCAATCAAAACACACCGTGAACGCAGAGGAAATCACTTCCACAGTCATGTTACAAAGGAATGATGAGCAGAGGGGAAGTTTGTGTCAGTGATGGAAGAAGAAGAAGATCTTCCACTGAGCTTCAGTCGGAGGAGCTCTGGTACCTTCCTGTCAGAGAGGAGCAGCGACAGGCCCGGCAGAGCCACCGGCTTCAGCTTCCCCGACCACCGGCCCAGGAAGTACTCCGCCAGGATCCTGAGGCTCCGCCCCCGACGCCCTGATGTCAGATAACGAGCCGAAATCACCTCGTACATGTGCCTGCACACACACACACACATGCATATTTCCTCAGACATGTGACCTTTGACCTCGGTGACTCCGGTCATACATCTTCTCCGTTACCGGCTGTTGAAGGCGATGGCGGCGACTCCGCCCGTCCAGCGCTCCTCCAGCTGATCCTCGAGGTCCCGTCTGAGTCGAGCCCAGAGGAGGGGGGGCAGCCGGATCAGAGACGGGGTCGGAGGGAGGGAGCACCTGTACACCTCACTGATGACATCATCATCCAGGGACATGAGGTCGTGCAGCTCAGCCTCCAGCAAACCTTCCCTGTGGAGTCAGAAGAGACCGGCGCGTTTCCAGGACTTTCTGGTGAATTTGTTCTCCTTCTGATTCGTCTGACAAACGTGATTAATCAAAGCTTTTGTGTTTTTTATGACAAAGAAATCAAAGTTTAATGTAGTTTAACACTTAAACCAGGATCATTTTTAATTTATTGCTAATGTGGATATTTACAAAGGCGTTTTGTTCGAACACTAACCGGTCAGAATGATGATGAACCCAAACCAACGTAGCTTGAGAACGAAACAGTGAGCGAAATGGTTTTATTTGAAACTGTTGGTGCTTAAAGCAGCGACTCAGCAGCCAGAAACAGTTTAAAAACAACCACGTTAAAGTTTCTGATAAAATTCACACGAAAACAGAGAAAAGCTTCATGTTTTTAGCCTCAGCAGCTTCATGAGCACAAAGAACCGACTCAAACTCTCCTTCGGTCTGTTGGAACACAGTGACGTGTGAACAACGATCTCCTCACCTTGCCAGAGTGATGTATCTTAAGGCCCCGCCCACCAGCTCCTTCCCGTGTTTCTCCTCCAGCATCAGGAGTAGCTGTGACATCATTTCCTGTGTGTCGGCGCCCAGGTGTAGGTCTGTGAGCGGGGTGAAGGATGTCCAGCGTCTCGCCGCAGCCAGAAGCAGCTTGAGGTGCAGCGGACAGCCGGTCGCCTCGAAGCTCTGCAGCACGGCGGCGCTCTGCTCAGGTGTCAAAGCTCGCTGAGAGGCTCGCAGGTACGACTCCACGATCTGTTTTCCTTCATCTGGAGACAGGCGCTCCACCTCAAAGAAACTCCCAGAAGTCTCCACCTTCAGCCGCATGTTAGCAAACACCTCGCTGTGGGTATCCATGGAAACCACCAGGTGGACGTTGGGCGGGACGACGGCCGGCAGCCAGCGGAGTCTGTGAGCGTGATGTTGGTCTGAGAGCTGGTCCAGAGCGTCCAGGATGATGAGCACGGTGTTCCCCTGCTGGGAAACCTCAGCCAGGACGTTCCTGAAAAACCGCAGCAGCTCCGGGTGACCGCCGGCCGTCAGCGGCGAGGGCGGAGCCAAACCACAAGCCAAACAGATCTGAAGGCAGACGCTGCGGAGGACGCGGTCGATGTCGGGTCTTTGAGGATGACGAGCTGACAGCAGCCTGATCACCACCACCGCCCCGGCCTCCAGGACGCCTCGCATCTCCTGCGCCAGTTTGCACAGCAGCGCCGTCTTCCCCATCCCAGCAGCCCCGTGAACCACGAGGGGGCCGTGATGCACATTGGTGGACTCCCACATGGCGAAGCAGAGTTTACCCAGAAGCCCCTCCCTGCCGTAGAGACCTCTGCACAGCTCAGCGCTCAGAGCAGCGTGCCATCCAACCTCCTCAGCCACCCAGGCTGAGATCTCCTCTTTGTCCTCCTCAACGCTCCCACAAATCCTCCTGCGCGTCTCCTCCGCCGACGAATCGACCATCGCTCCGATCCTGGCCTTCATCTGTGAGACGAACTGCTCGCAGACGCTGTCCAGGTACTGAGCGTGCTCTTTGCGTGTCGGGTCGATGCTTCCTTTGCTGAGCTCCACGCAGTGCAGGTTGAGGATCTTCTGCAACGAGGCGTAAAGGCGCGACTTGAGACCGGCGAGGAGTTCCTGAGCTTCTGCGTCCAGCAGCCCATCGGCGGTCAGATCCATATACTTGGCGAGACGTTTGGGACCATCTCTCACCCTCTGACGAGGAATCTCTCGCACGAAGAGCAGAGCTGAAGATTCACTGCTGTCCCTCCACAAACCTTCCTCGAACTCTCGCTCTGTGACTGCGGACGAGAAGAGAAAGACACTTGGACGTCAGAAATACTTGGAGACAACAAAGGACAGATTGTGTGAGACGTCGCCGACCTGATGTATAAAAGTGTTGTTTCTGCTCGGCTGTGATGTCACCGGCCGCCTCGGCGTCCGTGGCCGCGGCGCGTAGGAGCCGCAACAGTTGGGTCTCTGTGAAACGCCAGGAGAGGACGTTGTTATCCCGCTGCGGTGCGCTCTCAGGTCGGAGGTCGCTGTAGTGGGGGAAGTGAGCCGTGATTGGCTGGAGGACGTAGGTGGGCGGCACAGCATTGTTGTCTTTTAGGAACCACTGATTCAGCAGCTTGATGCCTTCAGGGTTTTTGGAAAGTTTGGACAAAAGAGCTTCAAACTGCTTCTCTGGGATGAGGCGAGGAAGAGCTCGGTGGCCGTACCTGTTCCCCAGCAGAGCCTTTGGAGCCCCGACGTCGGAAAAATAAAGATAACAAAGAGGATAAATTAAATTTCAGTCCCCAGTTAATTCTTTTTTATGTTTCTACTTTTACATGGTTGTTTTAATGTCAGTGCCGAGGAGGAATTCTGTGTGTTATTTTATAAATTATCACAACAACAACAGCAGCAGATTAATGCAAAAACAAATAAGTCCAGTAAATAAATTTTCCAGAAAAAAACTCGCTGAGATCTAAATGATGCTGGAGAAAAAAATCTGCATCGTTACTTCAGGAGGATAAGAGACTCACGATGAAAGTGGGACCGGCTGAAATCCTCCTACACCTCCTGATCTCCTGAAGGAAGATCTCAGAAGCCTCGTGGTCTCCAGATGAGACACTGCGGATCCCCCAACGCAGATCGACCACCTGAACAGGAAGTGACCACACTGATCAAGTAGCAAGCATTCATTTAAAACATACAGTAAAGTTCATCATGTTGCTTTTTACTGGATTGTTTTGTCTAAAAAGGTAAAAGTTTAGATTAAAAAGAGCAAAACTGACCTCAAACACCAGACCCAGACGGCGACAGAAAGCAAGGACTTCTGGGTAAGCTTTCTCCAGCAGAGCTTTCCTCTCGCTGCTCATATCTGAGCAGAGACAGAGTCAGAAACAACGAGCTCAAAGCAGAGTCATGAGAAATGTGAAATGAAATGAATCTCTGAGACGCGACAGGACGAAAAATCATCTCAAAGGTTTGAAGATTCGACTTCTTGTCTGATAAAAACATAAACTTGTCTGCATGTAACAGCTTTGTTGAATTAGTGCCAGATTTTAAGTTTATTTTCAGTAGTTTTCTTGTTTTTTCCTCATGGATGATTTTATAATTTACTTATCTATGTCGTCTTCCTGCTTTGGAAATATGAATATTTTATACTAGTAGTATAAGCACTAGTTTAGTACTGAAGTACTTTTAATATTTTTCACTCACAGGTTTAGGAAACATGATGACACGCGACCACAAGATCTGAAAATCTTACTGACACTCATTCAGCCTGAAAACGTCCCATCACACCTTCTCATGGACGTGTTGATCAGACTGTGAAGATCATGATCGGTGAACTGAGCTGCTCTCACCTGTAAACGTGGAGCTGATGAACACTCGGACCATGTTGGAGGTTTGTTTCATCCTCTGAGCTCCATCCGTCTGTCCTCTCAGGATGTCCTGCACGCCGACGTCTCCTCCTCCTCCTCCTCCAGCCGCTGCTGGACGCTCCGCCATCGTCCTCAGTTTGAAACCAGACCACGCTCCTCTTCTTCTCCTTCTCCTTCCTCCTCAGACTGCTCCGTCGTCTGATCTTCCCCTCTCAGCTCCTCTTCAGTCTTCTACCTGTTTGTTTCCCTCAGAGAGTTTCCTCCAGGACAACCAGCTCTCCCAGGTGACCTGTGCTGTGCCTGCAGGTTACCTGCACTGTCGTGTCATAATCGGATAAAACTGAAATATCTGCATTAAAACTAAAACTCAACGTTGTTTTATCACCTTCTGTCCTGACTGGAATATTTTCTGTAATAAAATGGATGTTTGTGAAGAATCATGACTGAACTTCTCTTCCTTTATGTGGTTTTACACCTGTTTTAATACATAAATACACATATTTAGACTTTAATAAAAAATTATTGCTGTTTCAGCTAAATTAAACTGTTTCCTGATCAAAAACAAACAAGCGGAATCAGCTGCATGAGAACTCATGTTGTAATTTATTTTGCTGTGACTCCATGAATGGAGGTTTTTCAGCTCCTTGTCATCAGTTTGTTAAATCAGCTTTATCCTCCAGAAATGTTGGTTACCAGCTGACGTTTCTGTCTGATATCAGGCGACAGTTAGCTCAGAGGAAGCTAATCAGTTTGGCTCAGTTAAATCCAGCTGAGTTCAGGATGGACCGCTGACTAGTTTGTTAGCTAACATGATACAAAATGCACATCAGGCCTAAAGTTATTGGAGTGAGTGAGTCAGAGAATCACTGAGAATAAAATGTTTCTGTGAAGAAATCAGCTGTTTTCTGTGTTTTTTACGATCTTTGCTCTTTGAACTGGAAAACACACAGATTACAGCGGCTCACGTCACCTGCTCAGTGCTGAACTCACCTGAGTGTTTACTAAGCGGCGCCTGAGGGGGGTTCGGGTCCTCAGGGGCCGCGGCTCACAGCTGCAACTCAGCATTAATTACACAGAAGACGAAGGCGATGACGATGATAATGAGGATAACAAAGTTACTGTTGAGCTGAAGAACATCTGAGGCATTTAAACACAGTCACAGTGACAAACACCTCGAACACCATACAGGTGTGTCCGTTAGTTACAGGTTGAAACTATGAAACTAAAAAATGGATGTGCAGTTCTTACTTTACTTGAGCAGCTAACAAAATAATGCAGATGGTAGTGAAATAACTGGTACATTTTTGAGGAATCTTTGGGGCAACTCAGGTTAAAACATACACAATCACACAGGTTGTGTTTGTTTGTTATTTTTAATGTAATTAGAAAGATAACTTGAGAGGCCACAAGTGCCTGAAACAAAAGGAAACTGTCCTAAAAAAACATTTTTGTTTTTTCAAATGCCACTTACATAAAAAAACATACACAGTTGTTATTTGTCATGTTTTGAAATGCAGCCTGTTGGTCACATTGAGCTCAATACAAATACAAACCAGATAAACGACATTTGAAATAATTTATAGAATAACACAGAAAACCTTTAAAGTCGGGGAGAACTATTTCAAGGAGGTGCACAGCAACAATACACACAACTCTGACAAGAAAAGTCTTTTTTGTTACAGTTAATTCACCTGAAAATGTGTCCCAGATCCATACAACACACTCTTTCTCAGTTAGTTTGTGTCTGTGGTGGTTTTTCCTGGAAGGGTAAGAAGGATTTAAAAAAACAAAAACAAAATACAGTTTTGAGTGACCCTTCAGCTAACCTGAACCTTAGCTGCTGTCCTGAGCTGTTAGCTTACCTGGATCTGCAGCTTTACCTTCAGGCTGTTTTTTAAAAGCTGTTGACCTGCAGCTCTCGAAGGACGTTACATCATAAACAGCAGCAGGAGAAACTCACACCTCGTACTCCCATCAGTCTGTACGAAACTCTCTCTCTGGACGATCTGAAGCTCACTGCAAAAAAATAAAAGAGTTATGATTCCTCTCAGTTTCATGGCCACCAGGTGTTTGAATAACCCACAAGGGGCTGGTTGCACCAGCAGCACTCAGACCTGGTCTTCAGCCAGGCTGGTCATAACTTGGTGTTTTAAGTTCAAACTAGTAAACACTTGTTCCATCAGAAAGACGGACGCCTTCCTCTCACTGAGCCGGGCACGAAGCCTCCTCTGAACCAGGAGCAGACGTGAAGTCCAACTCTAAACATCACAGACATCCTGTGAATGTAAGATTTACTCTGGACATTTACTCAATTTACCAATTATTCAAGCTTCTCGTGGTTATTACCTGTTACCTGTCACACTATTTTATATTATATCAGTAGATTATTATTGTTATGTATTTTAAAAAAAGGATGATGGCTGCCTGGATGCCCTGTCAGCTGATCCAGCTGTGCAAGCAAATCAAAAACCTCTGTTTCTGGTATTCAAACATGACAATAAGATCATATCTACTTCTAAAAAAGGTAAAGTTTACAAACTGCTCTTACTTATTACTTTTATTAGTAATCTTACAAATGTTTCATCTTTTCAGATTAATGAAAAGTTAAAATCCTGAAAGTACAGCGAAGCAGAATGTGCTTGTGTGAGAAGTATCATGGATTTACTCTGATTACTCTTATTTAGTTACTCACCCAAAGTTAAACAGATGTCACCATCTCAACAACGGTTTGGTAAAATAAACCAACTACATTTACTCCAGTACTGTATTTAGGTACAATTTAGGGGTATTTACTTGAGTACTTCCATGGTATTTTTTAGCGGTCACGTTGCTACATTAGCCTAGCTTTAAGGTTAGCGAGCTGCTAACCCTTAGTGTCTCTCTCTGAGTGTTGTAAAACTAAAACAGGTGTGTCCTGATCTTCTTTGAAGGCGTGTCACATTCCCTACCTGAGGTGTTGTGCATATGGATAACTCACCTGCTTTAGCCAGGTCACCTGTTTACCTCCACCTGAGCGGTCTGTCTCCACAGGTGAGCTCAGTTAGCTTCCTCCAGGAGCAGCGTGAGTCCGTCCGGTGGTCCGTCCGCTCTCTGTCCTTCAGTTTAAAGTGAATATCATCAGTTTGTGTCGGTGGATGAAAAAAAAACAGTTTATCAGTCTGTTTTGTCTCAAACAGTATTTTTTAGGCTAACATCCAGTGTTTTCACACATCCTCTTGGACTCACACCCGGAAAACTGCCCTCCTTCCTCTTCTTCCCTCCTTCAAAGGAAGTTTTTCTAGCGTACAGACTCGACGGCGCCCCCTTGTGTAAAGTCAGGAAGCGTCACTCCTCTCAGCCTCACCATCACATTCATCATGCCTGTTTTTCATTTTATTTAACTGACAGCTTCAGTTACCTTACAAAAACTTTTTGTACAAATGTAAGCTTTTAAAATACAAAACGTATTAAAGATTATATTACTGTTTAACCCATCAGTATTATTACTTTTCAGCAGTAGTACTAGTTTGTACTTACATGTCGCCACATATTGTCCGTCACTTCTACCAGTAACATTTATACTGTTATAGTTTTTGTTATTTTGCTGTCGCCGTGTTCCTTCTCTCTGTCTCTTTTTCTCTCTATGAGACAACTTTTGTTGTAAATTGTCTCTATTTAAAGAAAACTGATGCGTGACCTTCTGCCTGATTGAGGCTTTTCATCGTGTTTCAGACCAGAAAAATTTACCTCCAAGTTTCTCACAAGGTTTCATCCAAATAACTTATCAAATATTTCACAAAACAGTAAAGATGAAAGAAAATAAAAACAGTTTCCTGAATCTGAACTTTGGTTTTAGGGGACCTGCACTCATAAAAAGTACTTTATTAATATTTTTACTCAATACTTAGTAAACTATCAGGTTAGTAACAATGTTAATAAAGACTGAACAAATTAGTAAAAGAAAAAAGAGCTAAATGATGGTTTCTGGTCAGAACTTCACTGTAAAAGCATGTGAGGTTCATACACAGCTTATTAAAATCTACACCATGAGAATCTGCAGCCTGCATGACTCAACTGTATGTTGTAGCAGTAAAAGAGAAAACAAATACTGGATAAATATGTTGGCCTGAATATATAAAGTCTACATGTCTGAAAACCTGAAATCTGCAGCAGATGAACATGGACAGGAAAGTGTGTGATGATGTGTAAGATTCAGACACGGTGTGTTTTGTAGAGTTAAACATGGAGTGTAACGGCAGTGAGGGGGTGTTTTGGTGTTTATCGACACTGTGTGACAGATTCAAGAGGAGGGAAACTGATTTGTCTGCTTGTGTTGGCCTGTTCTGAAGCTTAATGACCACAAGGTGGAGCAACAGTTTTGGTTTTCCAAAGTTTTGGTGTCCAGGGATTTTCCGAGGGGGCAGTTCCAGAAAAAGCCCCTTTCCTGGTCGCCTTTAAAAGTGTGAGGAAGAAGTTGTCATTTTAAATCCACCACAGAAGTGAAGAGTCTCTTGTCGACCAGCTCGTTTTTATTTTTAAAAGTCTGAATTTGTCCATCGCAGCCTTGTTCTTCCGTGTTTCATCATGCAGCCGGTGATCAGCTGGAAGTCCGTGTTCTCTGTCATCATCGGTGAGTCTCTGCGTCACGTTTCATCATTCAGGCGCCATATAACAGGTGCTCTGACTCACCTGAGAGGCTGTCAGGTGTGTTTACATGCTGTGAGACGCTTCAGTGGCGCAGATCAAACAACAATGCACACGCGACTGACGACATGGACGCGCGTGAGGGAATCCCGCTTCAGTTCAGATTGAGTTTCTGAAAATCCTCCTGGTGTCTGAGCGCAGCGCAGGTCTGGGTTCAGATTCAAGAGTCCGGTACCAGACAGGGACACAGCAGAACCAGAGTCCGTTGCATCTGGTTCGAGACGGTACAAAAACATGGATGTAGGCCTTTGAGGTGGAGGAACAAACACCACCTGAACTGATCTCAGAACGACAACAAAATGATTTTAAACATGCGAACTCTCTGTTTTTCCTCTCTGGGCTCCGAAGTTTCTGTCTTAAAAGAAGTTTTTCCCCTCCACCGTGACCAAGTGTCGCTCATGAGAGAAACTGATTGTTGTTGGGTTGTTGGGTCTTAACAAATAAATTAAATAATAGTGTGTGATCTAAACCCACTCTGTATGCAAAGTGTCTTAAGAAAACTTTAGTTGTGATTTGGCGCAAATCACAAAAAAAAAACTTTAACCTGACTTGGACTCAATGTCCCCCTACTTTTTCCACGTGTCTGAGCAAACACATGAACCCCCTGAGAATTCCTTGGACACAGTTGGTTAGCAGCATTCCCCTCTCTGAACTCTGTCGCACCGTTAGATACCGTCACTAACCTGTAAAACAGCGGCACGTACGCATAAAGCGCCGTTAGTGACACTGATTGGCTGCGTGAGTAAACGTGTGACCCGCATCATATCATTGGACAGTGTTAGTCATTGTTTAGTCTGTAGTTACCTCTTGTTGTCACCTGTCACTCACTCACTTGCATTGCAAAATGGTACAGAAAAAAATGTTGTGTTTGTTTTATTTACAGTTCATTGTTATTTTATTATTATTTATTATTATTTTATTTACTGTATTTAAGGTTTTTTTGTGTTTACCTTAAATACAGTTCAGGTTGGACTTTGTGTTATGCGCTGCATAGAGTTGCTGCGCGCGGAGAACGGGGGAGCAGTGCGCGATTGCGCAAGCGCGCAGCTTGGCATGCAGGTCTGACGTTTATCGCCCGGCTGGATGGGTCCACAACAGAGTCACATGCCCAGATGCGCGCGTCTGGGGATAAAGTCAAGCCGTCAAGTTAGACCGAGTTATTTTAGGCATTACATCATTCTGCGAGGTTATAGAGAAGCCCAAACGCGGAAGTGTTTTACAGAAACCGGTGAACCAGCAGAGAGAAAACACCGTATACCAACATGGACCTGACCGAGTGGATGTTTTTTAAATACCTGCTGATAACCGGTGAGTTACCGACCGAATGTGCTTTCACGCTTGTAGATTCAAGCGCTTAATAAGTCAGTTTCTGTGGTTTTGATCGATCACACGGTGAGTTATGAGCGCAGGAATGTTTGTCAGTAGCGGAGGAAAACAGTCAGAATGAACAGACGAGTTTCTGTCCGTTTTATCCAAAAAACACTATTATTTTTTTAAAAAGCCTCATAATTCTGTCAGTGCTGCACGCAGAAGTTAATTTGTTCAACACTACAGAAAAAAGATAATTAAGCAAATAACTGAATGAATTTATGGGAC
>JAPZDY010000021.1:27397019-27407508 GCA_029783645.1 Ctenochaetus hawaiiensis
AACTAATGAATGATTTATTTTTTTAAATAAAGTTCAGTAGAAATCATCACAGCGAGACAGTCTGAGAAATAACTTTATAACACTTTTTTCCACCAGGATTAATGTGCACATTCACTTTACAAAACATACATCGTCAATACAAATTAAACTCTGCAAGTGTGTTCAGTTAATCTGAAAGTAACAGCTTCTTATAAAAACAGTATATATTTATAGTATGAAGTTTATAGTTCAGTGCTAACTATGCCAAACTTTTGGAATCATTTTTATAGAAATGTGATGTAGAGAAGCTCTTCATGAGGTAGTAGTTCACCTGGCTCTCCGAGGTGACACTGAACCCGTTCACCTGCTGTGAGAGCCACACAGACATGAACGAAATATCCAAACGATAAGATCACAGTGTAAACACAGCGTGTCTCCTCCCAAACCAGCAAAGAGTGAAAGCTCTGTTAGAAAAACCTGTCAGAGATTCTTCACGTCACCTTCGGATCTCTAAGGTTTTTTTTTATTCATCATCAAAGTCTGCGAAAGCAGGAAACCAGTAGCTGTCCTTTCGGTTTGAATTACTTCTGGCTGCATGTTCTTTCTTTTGCTGCTGGACCTTCTTTATTCTGGAGATCTGAGCAGCAGCCAGGCAGATCATGCAGACCTGCAGGAGGAAACAAACACAAACCGATCAGGCTGCTTGTGTCCGAACTCTGTTTCTCCTTCTGTCAGCCTCGTGATTCGCTGCTTTCATACATAACAACATAACGTTAGTTTGTCATGTTTATGCTGCGTCTGCATTACAGATCTGAAATAATGATGTTTTCTGGTGTAAAACTGTCCTCAGGTCAGCGGTGTTACCTCGAGCAGCAGCAGGCCGGCAGTCAGACCGGCCACCAGCAGCAGGTTGTTTTTGGCCCACCAGACGATCTTCTCCAGGCAGCCGATGGTGAAGATGTCCTGAGCGGCCGAACGCTCCTCCTGCTGCTGCATCCCGTAACCACACATGGTGTTCAGCACCGTCTGCAGGACAAAACCAGCCTCACAGTGAGTTAATCCACTCCTTCAGCCAGTCAGAACTGGGAGCTTTTAGACGTCAAGGTTTGATTAAAGATGGTGCATGATTCTTTCCAGATAAAATAATTAAGCTCAGGATTCTCTTTGGTTCCTCGAGCTGACAGAAAAGGCGTCCTTTCATCGACCTGTTGGGAACCACACAGAGTGTTTGCAGACTGTGGTTCTGACCTGGTTCTGCAGGCGGATGCAGCAGGAGAAGGGAACTCCACAGGCCTCCAGACTGGGGTTGGTGTCCGAACACTCAAAGTAGACGTTACGGGACCAGTCCTTGTAGCTCTGAACTCCACAGCACTGAAACTGCAAACACAAGAAGTCTCACCAGCAGCTCACTGCCAACAAACTGTCACTGAATCGTTCTTCTTCTTCACCTTCTTCTGGATGAAGTCGATAGCGTTCTCCAGGTCCTGGTCTTCCCTGTAGCCGATAATGGCCTTCATCATCAGCTTCTCCGTCCTCTCCATCACCTGAACAACAGCATCAAGTTTGTCTTTAGTTTGAGTCCATTCATTCACACAGAAAAAGTCAGCAGGAAGTGATGCGTGAGTCTTTTCTCCTGTCTGATCAGAGCAGTGTGGTGTTACCTTGTCAGTGAAGAGGTAACCCACAACTCCAGCAGTGATCTGCAGGAGGAGGACGGCCGCCAGGATCCCCAGGAACTGCAGGAACGAACAACAGAGCAGAACTCAGCAGCATCGATCAGCAGATTAAAGACCACATGGTGTCACACTGAGCAGGCGGAAACACAGGAGCTGTCAGCTGTCAGTGTCATACCGTCTTCAGCAGGCAGGTGGCGTTACGCAGCGCCCCGAAGCATCCCAGGAATGTGATGAGGAACATCACAGAGCCGACGACGATCAGCAGCAGAGCAGGATCCAACATCAGGGTGTCAACCACATCTACACACACACACACACACACACACACACACACACACACACACACGTAAACACACACGCACACACGGTGCATTGTTACCTTCATATGCAACAACAAGTAAAAGTTGAAACATGTCTGTTGAATTTTTTTGGCGTAACCTCTGGAATGCTGTCAGCAGAGTGTCGATTTCATAACCTCACACACACTCACACACACTCACACACACTCACACACACACACACACTCACACACAGGTAGGGCCACATTGTTGTGGTTGTTGACTGTGTTTTTGCTTCAACATTGTTGGTGTTTGACTTTTCTGTCTGTTGTTGAGAAAAACTCTCTAATAAAAATAATTCAAATTCACGGTCAAATAAAAACAGCTTTTAGTGTGACATCATCACATGGACCCACTTTCTCTCAGCACCGCCGACCCCGAATGACCCCGAATGACCCCGAATGACCCCGACTGACCCCGACTGACCCCGAATGACCCCGACCGACCCCCCGTGTGCCTGTTAACGGGTCCAGGACTCAAAATTAGTCTCAGTTTTTCATTTTCAGGTTCTTTCAGTATTTGACTTTGTGCAACTTCTGACAGCAGCGACTGAAAAAGCTGCTTTGGTTTCTGTTGAGCTGTGATTTGTAGCTCAGGGAGCCGCTGCATGATCATGTGACAACACAAACCGTAACCCTGCAGGATTTGAACTTTGTCTGGAATTGGTAAGAGCTGTTCATCTGTCACACGAGCAGCGCCCCCCCTTCTGGAAAATCAGACCCAGAAGGTTCTCGTCGAGTTCCTGCAGTGAAACGGGTCGTTGCACATATCGAATCTGTTTTTAGAACTTCTTGACCAACCTTTCTCCTTGGCGATCTTGGCGTAGATCCCCACCGCGGTGAGGACGGCGCTCACAACCTGCAGAGTCACAGGGAAAGACAGTGTTTTGTCAGGAGAAGTTTTCTGATAAAACAGGACAATCAGATGGAAGCTGTTGGAGGATCTTTTGTTTGAGCTAAGCTAGCAGGCGACCTTAAGCTAGGCTAAACAAGCGGGAGCTGTTTGTATGAAGATGGAACTGATATCCATCTGCAACACAGGCTGTCAAAACAACCAGAGACACACAGGAACAGTGCTGGTGTGGACGTGTTTCTGCAGGTAACCTGCAGGCGAGAAGATGAAATATGGAGCTTCCTTCTTGACTTTGAAACAGCAGTTTGACTAAACAAGTTTCCTGTGAATCGACTGTGACCCAAAAGCTCCTTATTAGGAATCAAGTGGAGAAAAATTCCAGGGAATACGAACAGGAGTGACCTTCCCTCCATCCTGCTGCGCTGAAACACCACTGTGCCAGGAAAGAAACACGAATGTATGAGAAAGTCGGAATGATCTGACTCAGAGTTCAGATCTTTGTTTACTGCTTTATGATGAGACTGTGAAGCTAAAGTCACAATTTTAATTAATGAAGTTTGAATTCACAAAAAAAAAACAGGGAACAGAAGAAATTTAAAAAAAATGTCAAAAATTTCTTCATAGTTTTGACTTCATAAAACTTCAGAGGCACTGACTCACTATGTGGCACAACTTTTCATCCATTGTTTTCCTGCTTCTGGTTTTCATGAGAATGTAAAACGTCACTGGATGCTGAAGAATTAAGATTTGATGTCTTTAAAGCCAAGGAGCTGAACCAGGAAAGACCCGGTCCAAAGTTCAGTGTCCACATACTTTTGTCAGTATTATGTACATGTTAGTACAGTTTGAGCTTGAAATCAGTAAAAATCATGTTCATGCAAATCTTTAAAAACCTGTTCCGATCAGAGTTTTTTCTTCATCCTCTTCTTTTAAAACATCAGAGGAAACAAAACTTTGCCTCAGTTCAGCGTTTTGACTCCAGATGTGTGTGACTGCGGTTGGAATCAGTCAGACCAGACTGAGAGTGTTACCTGAGCTGGTGTCAGTGATGTGTGACGCTCTGATTGGACCCTCACAGACTCACCCAGAAGAAGTAGCAGAAGATGAACAAAGTGTACTTGATGGTTCTGTATCCTCTCATGTCCTCTCAGCGGCTCTCTGTCGTCCTCGCAGACTGCAGTGGGAGTGTGTCGGAGTGTGTCAGAGTGTGTTGGAGTGTTGTTGCCTGCTGCTGTGACGGCAGGAGACGTGTGTCGGCCTGCAGGACGCATTCCTCCCGTCAGGTTCGTCCTCTCTGCTGCGGCGTCCTGACAGCGAGGAGGAGCTGCAGGCCTGATGCTGTCAGACCTCATCACATCTGCTGCTGCTGCAACCACAGGACAAGCCGGGCTGACGGCGCCCCCTGCAGGCTGCAGTGGTTATCGCAGACACACTCCAGAACATCTTGAAGACAGTGACTCCTCACCAGGACTGCAGCTAAAAGTGAGAGCTGTGTCCTGAGGGTGGCGCTGGAGGACAGGTGTGGAGATGGTCGTGTCAGCAGATGGCCAGCCTGTGGAGTCTGATGAGAAGATGCTGAGCCAGCAGGTGCATGCACATAAACACCTGTCAGCGTTTCAGCTGTTTGTGGTCCTGTTTGTTCATCAGGTGACCCCACGATGAGGCACAGAGTCAAACTGTGGTTGGAGTTTCATTTCAGCTGGTTGCTCTGAAAGGTCTTCTCAGTGCATCGTGATGGACAGGAGAACTCAGTCTGACAGTTTTATCTGAATTATCTGTGGACTCGTGGTGGGAAAAGTGAATTTAAACTTCACAAAACTGTTGAGTTCAACAATAATACTCATCAGATTAATCCTCTCCTGTCTGAAGGTGTCCTACATGAGTCGAGCAGCGTGTTATCAAAGTAAGTAGAGTTAAAACATGGAGTCGGCCGGGAGAAGCCTGTCTGCGTCTGCGTCTGCGTCTGCGTCTCTGCTCGTCTCTGGTTTCACTGTTTGTCTCTGTTTTTTCTAAAGTCTTCAGTCACAACCTCTGAAGGTGATGGATTTTATTTATTGCTCAGATGTTCTGCAGACAAACTCACCTCTCTGTCAGTCACATTAAGATCTTTTTCCAAAGTTTGTATTCAACAACAAATTGATTTTTGTTCCATTATTTTATTCAAACACTGTCAGTATGAAAAAGTCTTGTAGCAGCCGAGCAGAAACACGGTTTAGGAGGGAAATGTGACCTCTCATTTGCTCTCCTGGCCACAAAAATCACATGATTCATCTTCATCTCCACTTTGTGTCTGTGTCTCCTCCTGTCCTCTTCCTCCTCCTCCTCCTCCTCCTCCTCCTCCTCCTCCTCCCCCTCAGTAAAGCAGATTGTGGCTGTCAGAGGATTAAACTCTGCTGTGTTTCCACTGCAGGTCGTTTCCTCGGACTCCTCTGTTGTTCGAGGACCTGATTGAGGACCATGGGCCTGATGAACATCTTCACGTCCATCAGAGATCGAGTGGACAAGTTTTTGAATGAGAAGAACGTGGTGACGGACTTTCTGGGGAAGGTGGAGGAGAACACAGGGATCAAGAAGAAGATCATCGCAGTGGGTAAGTGAGCTGCTGCCGGTCGCTCTGATCACTGGTGATCAATACTTCCTGTGTGTTTCTGTCGTTGTTTTGTTCACACTGGTTGCATGTGCAGCTTCCTGTCGCATGTCGAAGGAAAACCGAAGAGGATTCAGTTAATCCTCCTCACATGAACATCACAGCAGCTGCTGTCTGCAAACATGAACCTGTAAATCTTCTCCATGGTCTCTGGGTCAAAGTTTGTGCTGCGGTGGGTTTTTTCTGTCGGTGATCAATCAATCAATCAATCAGTCAGCTGCTTTCATCAGACGGGCTCTGCTGAAGCCGCTGCATGCGACCTGCTGTGGTCCAACTCCAACGTGTCTCCACATGGACGAGGTGAGGAGACAACAGGAGCTGAAGCTCAGCGTGACTCAAACAGAAGTGACCTGAAGTTTTCTGTCTCTGTTTGTTGAGATGAAAACTGGTGGCAGCTGGTTGAGACGAGACGCTCCGGCTCTTCCTTCTGACGTTCAGCGTTTCCTGTTTCATGTGTCTTCACTTCCTGTCTGTCTCTTCCACCTGGTTTCTGTCTCACCTGTTTCATTGGTCGATGAGTTTCGTTGTTCTGCTCTCAGTGAAGCTTTGTTTCCTCTGGTTTCTCCTTCTTCTTCTTATTCCTGCTGTTTTTCCATCCGGACTCTCCGGTCATGTTGAGTTTCCCTTCGTGCTCCAATTGACAGGAAGTTTATCACAGTTTCCTTTTGTTCACTGAACTTTCCTGCACGCGAGTCTTCGCTCTGACGTGCTGACAGGATGTCTGGAGTCTTCAGGGATCGTTGCCGTGGTGACGCTCTGATCAAACCCGCCGACTGGAGGAATAAATGTGATTAGAAACCAACTTGTGATATGGAGAGCTGATGCTGAATCAGTGTGTTGTGTGTGTGTCGTTCAGCAGTGAACAGCAGCTCATTCATGCCTGGCTGATGCTCGTACAGTGGATCAGTAACAGGCTGCCATGATGTCACCGCAGTGCCTGGTGCACGGCGTCCCTGCAGCGCGGCTAAAGCAGATTATCACACAGACAGACAGACAGACAGCAGAGCGGCCTCCATGTGTGAACGGCCTCAGAGGCTCATCAGAGGTAGGACACCTTCTGCAAACATCTGCCCGTCTGCTGACGCGCTCGCCGTCACGCTCGCCGTCACGCTCTGCGGTCTGAGGAGACGCCCGGTCGGTCTTTTCTTTCTTTCCTTCCACGTTAGAGGAAACACTCGGTGTGTGTGCTCGTTGCTCCGGTGACCTCTGAGATGCTCTCACAGCTTCATCTTTGTCTGATATGTTCCTGTTTCTGACTGAAACTCTGTGTTACTGAGCTCAGGATCAGGCTGAATTTCTGACTGATTGATGTTGATTAACATCCAGTTTAAGGTCGAAACACCTGACTGATCACCTGATCAAACACCTGATTGATCGAGCTGTTTGGGATTCTGTTGGTTTAGAAACTTTTTGAGCTTCTGTATTTCACGTGTTGTGTTTCCAGCTGCTCAGATCTGAACATCAGTGACTGAATCTGCTGTCATGAAGCTGGTTGCTGGCTGGTTCTGTTACCTGTCAGTTAAGCGCTCACCTGTTCACGTCTGGTACTTTTACCTCCAAACTGAACTGCAGAACATTCGTATCCTGTAAACTTCTTGTTCATGAAAAACTCTCCATCCTGCTGTGTGTTCACCTGTTAGCTGTGTTAGCTCCGTTAGCCAAACACACAGCTGAGTAACAACTTGATGCTAACGGCTAACAGCTAACTAGCTGCTGATTTATTCCTCACAGCGTCAGAAATATCAGGAAAAACTGGGAGCCACAGTGAGTTTGTGTTGTTGAATCCTTCAGGACTTAATCAGGAACTTTTTTTTTAACATGCTGAGAAACGAGCCAGTGACCGTAACCATAGCAACAGAATGTGGTGTGTGACTTCCTGGTGTGTGTCGTCCAGGTGCTGTCTCGCTGACGGGACTCTACCTGGTGTACGGATATGGTGCCTCCCTCCTCTGCAACCTGATTGGTTTCGTCTATCCGGCCTATTACTCGTGAGTATTCAAAGTGTCCGTAACTGACGGAGACGAGAAACTCTGAGACGAGTCGGAAAGAAACTCTGAAAAACACGAAGGTCCAAACTGTGACGGCCAGTCTGTGCGGCTTCTCCTCAAACTCTACACATCTGTCACATGTCTTGTGGATCTCCAGTCGGTGTTGATGTTCAGTTGAAGCATTAAATTCCTCCTACCCATAATGCACCTCGGTACACAGGAGAGGTCAGCTGTCTCAGTCACTGCAGAAGAAACTGAGGACTTTAATGCTTCAGATCCTTCAACCATCAGCGCCGACTGAACAGAAACATGAAACGTGGGAACAAACAGAACGAACCCAAAGTGGCCTCAGAGTTTCTCCTCTCGTCTTCTTCTGTCTTGTAACATGGCGCCGAGGTTGAAGCCCGTTGAAGCAGCTCCTGCTCGCTGCTGAGCTGTTTCCCATTTCAAGTTATTTTAGTTCTATTTTTCTTACTTTTCATGTGTTTTTGTTAGTTTTGACCTGTGCACTATGGAGACTAAGGTGGCTGTGTTTTCAGTGGCCTTTCTCCTGCTTTCTGCACTTTAAAGTCCGATTCTCTATAATATTATCAGTATTTCATGTGCACTAATCATTTAAATTATGTGCAATATCCATGTATATTATTCCAGTTTCATCTGTGCAGTTGAATATTTCCACTTCACACCGTCACCCTCGTAAATAATGTACAATTTTTTGTTCTTATTGTTTATTGTTCTTATTCTTATTGCTGCTTTTTACATTCTGTCTTTACTGTCCACTTGCTGCTGCAAAAGTTTCCCCACTGTGGAACTAATAAAGAAGGATCTTATCTTATCTTATCTTTTCTTATTTCTTTTCTTTTTGCAACAAACTAAACTCCCATCATTTCTAAACGTGGACGTTTAACAGAAGTTTGACCTGAAACTGTTTTTGAGACGGACGTTAACGGTCATAAATGTCAGTGAACCGGAAGCTTTTCTCAGTGAAGCTCATGTTTCTTTGGTTCTGTTGGTGTTTGAATGATAATGAACTTCAGTGTGACGAACAGCTCAGGTGTTTTCCTCTCGTACCTGCAGGATCAAAGCCATCGAAAGTCCGAGCAAAGAAGACGACACAAAATGGCTGACGTACTGGGTGGTGTACGGCGTCTTCAGCCTGGGCGAGTTCTTCTCTGACATTTTCCTCTACTGGTTCCCGTTTTACTACGCTTTCAAGGTGAGACCGAACAAAACAACAGCTCTCTGACAGGTAAGAACCAAGCAGCCAGGCGGAGCAGCCAGGTGGAGCAGCCAGGTGGAGCGCCGACCAGCGACGAGTGTTTGCAGGCTGTGACGGAGTTTAACAGGAAAGACAAACAACAGGAACCAAAGAGGCCAAAAGGCCTTCAGACGGTTCAGAGTTCACAACAACACGTCTGGATGACATGATCAGTGCCTGTTGCAGGTTTTTGTGAGCTGCTGTGAATGTTTTTGGATAAATGTTTGGCTTTCTGTTCTTGTTTTGGTGTTTCGGGCAGTTTTGGTCACCGAACACTCGGAGGATCAGACGAGGATCAGACTCATCATAAAGTTCTTGTCCTCTGTGCTTCCAGTGTCTCTTCCTGTTGTGGTGCATGGCTCCCATGTCGTGGAACGGCTCCCAGATCATCTACAACAAAGTGGTTCGTCCCGTCTTCCTTCGCCACGAGGCCACGGTGGACAACATGGTGAGCAACCTCGGTGGCAAAGCCATGGCGGCCGCTGAGAACCTCACCAGAGAAGGTACAGACCAGTTCCTCACCAGCACAGGCTGGTTACACACAGTGTCAGCTGCTGTTGTTCATGATGTTCCTGCCTCTCCTTCCTTCAGTCCTGGCCACTCTGATGAAGAACAAGGCTCTGGTGACTCCGGCGCCGCCGGTCTCTCAGCCTGAACCCAAGAGTTTACCGAGCACGTCGGCAGACAGTTCAGCTGCTAAAGTGGCTCCGTCGGAGCCCAGCGAGGAGCGACCGGTACGTAACCTACGTAACCTCCTGCTGCCCCCACGCTACGCTATGCTACGCTACGCTGCGCTAAGCGAAGCTAACCAGGTCCTGAGTGCAGCTCAGCAGCTCCTCGCTGGAACCTGACAGCAGATCCTCCGTGGTCATAGAAGTAGAGCACGTAGATGTGCAGCACCTGCTGCGTCTCGATCTGTTCCAGCTGCAGCTCCTGTGTTTGGTCGTGTGGTTTGGAGTCGGTGGGTTTGTGGTGATCTTCACACACCCTCCCTGCTGAACCCACGTTCTTCAGGCTTGTTCTCTCACGTGTTGGTCGGCCGGTTTGATCATCTTTCTCTCTGAAAGTCCATCAGTGTGTGAGTCGTTCCTGGGTTTGTGGTTTCAGAGGCTCGATGGCTGATTGCAGGGCTGCTTGCTGACTGTCAGCTGTGGACTTGCTGGCTCTTCTCAACCAAACAGGCCAAATGAACTCGTGCTGATGATTAACTGATGCTGACTCAGCTGTTTTCTTCTCCTCAGTCATTAAAAATGTTTCTGTTGGACTCTGAGGAGTTTCTTCAGATTGACAGTCTGACCACAGTGAAGAAGATTACTGAACCTTTGTTCTGTTCAACATGTTTATATTGTGGCTGTAGTGTCAAAGGCTGCCTCTGGGGGGCGCCATCGGGTCTTTGCTGTCAGTCTAAATGCAGTTTGGGTTCATGGTTTAGTGTGTTTACATGTTCTTCAGATTACAGATGAGGACTAAACATGCTAATCCAGCTGTGTTGTTGCCTGTTTCAGCCTTTCCTGGGTTAAACAGCGTGGTAAGTCACCTGGTTTGGTGTTCGTGGCGCGCAGACTGTGGATGTGGTGTGAGCAGAATTAGCTGAGTCCTGTAGAACATCAGTGCTGTCGTGGTTTAAAGCCAAAGCGGCTTCGTCTTTAGATTTGTGTGCAGCAGCAGATGGAGCCGACAGGATCCTCCTGAAAGCCCTGACAGCTTCCACCTCCCTCCTCTCCAAACCTGCAGCTCTTAAGTAGACTAGC
>JAPZDY010000021.1:27415272-27426980 GCA_029783645.1 Ctenochaetus hawaiiensis
CTCATGTACATAAAAACTTCTTTAATGATCTGAAAACGGCCTCACATGCAACTTCAGATTCCTTTCAGCCAGAATAAATAAATCATTCATGAACTGGAAAATGCTAAATGCAAAGAAGAGGCTGCTGTGTATAGAAATGTGATGTATAGAACTGTTCTGCATTAGTTTGGACATGAGCTCGTCTGAAGTCTGCGGTCCAGCCGGACGTGAACGAGGCCGCAGACACTGATGGTGGACAAACGCTCAGGACCTTCTGATGGCTTTAAAACATGGAGCCAAGTTCTCCGTTTGTCTCATTCACTCAGTGTTCACCTTCACATCCTGGTTCTCACTCTTCGGGGCTGTTAAAGTGAGTTTCTGCCCTTGTGGTTCCACATGCTCAACAGAAGTTTCTAAACCCACCTTTGAGACCACAGGTATGAGCTCAAAAAGGACGAAAGACCACAGAAAATTCTGTTACCGTTTGAAAACCTGTGAAGAAAGTTCAGAAGCAGAATCATCCACCCCGTCTGTTCCAGAGACGAACCATCTGCCGGTCTTTGCGTGCAGAGTTTGAACAAGACGTGGTTCACTGTCACACTTTGAAATCATGTTTGAACATAATTTCAAAGCTGTAAATCTTACAGAGTCTTATTCAAACCCACACACAGGACGAGCGTTTGATACTCAGAGGATGACGCAGATCTGCCTTCTAAAGCTACTTCGGCTTCATACTGAGAACATGCTTTGGAAATACATTTGGGTGAGAGTCAGAATACAAAACTGGATTTCTGAAAGAACAGCCCCTGGAGGCAGATCGGGGTTCACACATGGAGGAGCGATGTTCATCCACAGAGAATATTCAGCGCCTGTATGTTCGACTTCGTCTCGGCCTATCACTACTTTTACAGCAACACAGTTAAGCAGATATTAACATGTTAGAAACACTTGCAGTGGATAACTTCTGTGAGGACACGTCCATGGACTCAAAGCTCAGTATTGAATGGAGTCGTTTTGTTTCTCGACGGGAAAAATTCAACTGCAAACACTTTGAATCTAGTTGGAAATGCAACATTCGATTAACAGAGGCTTTGTTCTTCTACTCTGACGCTCTATAGTGTTATAGGTCTTTGCAGCACTCGACTACGGATGGCTTTACCACTGAATGATAACATCGCTGAGTGTTAACGTGTGTTTATACAGTTAATGAATATATTAGCATGCTGTCAGGGAGCAACACAGATCCGTTTGCCCACCAGGAAGCCTTGAAGATTTTCTATATCTGCAGGTTATTTACAATACTGATCAGGACAGAGAGTACAGGAGCACATGGAGTTTTTCCAGATCAGCTGACAGTTTGGAAAATGATGCTGTTTGCTTTGATTATGTCTGCAGCAGTGACGGAGCTTGAATCCAGTTGGCTTCGGGGTAAAAAACTGTCATTTGAGATAAAACAAACCCTCAGATCAATAATTGAAGCAAAGCAACAAACTGTTTATACTGAGATTACGATCTCATGATATTTCTGCTTGTTTCAGGCTTCGTTTCAAACCACTAGGTGGAGCTGCTTCATGGAAATACTAAACTTGCATCAGTGAGATTAAACACTGATTTCTGTCCACGTCACCGTCTACAAACCCTCATGTTGGTGGTTCATTGTTGAAATAGATTTTTTTGTGCCCTCAAAACACCAAATCAAAGAAAAGAGAAGACAATTTGAGTAAATGTGACTTCAGCATTAATCTGAGGGAATGTTTTACCCAAACGTGACGCGTAGCCCCGACACCACGGGGCTCCATGAATGCAACAGGAGAGGCTAACAGTCTGTCGTGTTCAGCTGAGGGTGAGGAAGAAGCTCAAGCATCGATGAATGTAAAAAAAGACTTTACATGTCAGTGTGTTTTTGTCCTTTGTGAGAGTCAGAATCTGTCAACAGTCGGCCACAGTTTGTACCTTCTCAGGTAAAAATCCAGCTGAGTGATCCCTCAGAAGTTTGCATAATTTGTTCTTTTCTCCGTTCTGTCTGAGACTGATGGCGACTTGTGTGCTGAAATCAAGTTCATTGTCTTTTGCTTTGTGTTTTACTACATTTCTACCTGACGATGATTATTCTACAAATACAAAAAGTACAAAAAGATGCACTTTCGTTTCATGTGAGATTTTTCTCTGAAGTGCATCTCAAATAGTTACTGACAGTCTGTTCGTGTCAGGCCTGTCTCAATGCATACATCCAACCCCGTATGAGTGGTAGATGGAAGCTGTGATCACTTGTTCAGACAAAAAAAAAACAAACGCAGTGAAAAGGGAAAGTAAAGGGTCAATACCCGAGGTATAGGAACCAGCACACTCCTCGTCTGTCCACCTGAGTGCTGAGTTTTTATAGAGGAACGCAGTCATCCATGTTGTCCACTAAGTGTCCTACGACTCACTTTTACCCCCTGACTTCTCATCGATCGCAGCTGCTTGGCTCTGCATGTCCTGTGAGCAGCAGCTCATGGGGCTTGGGATGTAGTTAAATGGAGTAATTCGGGCCGCCTTGCTGGGGGATCCCTGGCGGAAATGGACGACTCCGCCCACGTGGTTGTCTGACGTTCCTGTGGAGATGGTGCTGTGACTTCTCAGAGAGCCATCTGAATCTCCATCCTGGAGGTTACTCCCAGACGTGGCACTGATCTTTCTGAGAAGCGCTAGTCGTGCCACTTCCTCTGAGATCACCGGTGTAGTTTCAACTGCTGGAGACGTGCTCGAGTTGGTCTTGTTGTTCAGAAAGTCCTCTGTCTGGACCGTTGCATCACTTGTCTTGCGAGATGCAAGCAGAATGGTCGGCAGTTTACCTGGAAGAGCTGGTGGCTTTGGCTTTTCCCCATCAGGAGAAGGCACCAGAGGTAATGCATTGGCTGGCAGAGTGTTTTTCAAGATCTGAGGTACATCTTCATCCCTGATTCTCCTCCAAGTGACTCTGTCATTGAGTCGACCTGTAGATCTCTGCCCCTTTTTCTTTGTATCATCCTCACTCTTTGCTCTTCCACTTGAATCAGAGGATGAAGAGCGAAGGGACGAACGGCTGGTCACTCGGCTCAGGATGTTTATGCTCGGTGATGAGGCGTGGCGTTTAAAGGTATCTCGGTCCTGTTGCTGCCTGGCTGCAGACACTGTGCCAGAACTGTTTCTCTGAGCCACCCTGCAGGGGCTTTCAGAGCTGGTTCTCCTGCCTATGCGCCTTGCAGATAGGTCTCTTTCACTGGAGGTTGCTCTAGAGAGGGTTGTAGTCTGCTTCTGAGGACCACGGTCTGGCCTTTGGATTTGCTGCACTTGACCTGGACCTTTTACTTGCACCCTTCTCTGGGTTTGCACAGCTGCCTTTAGTTCCTGACAGCGTGATGAGCAAAGGAAGACAGCTGAAGCTCCAGGAACTGCTCTTCGGGGGGATCCCTTTTGAGATCCAGGCATGTTGCATGCGGAGCCATCACGTCTCAGCACATTCTTTGATTCCTTAATGAAAGTCAGCTGTCTCAAAAATCCATTGCGATCAGACTCACCACCACTTGAATGGACAGAGGTCATCCTGACTAATTCGAATCGATTGGCAGGTGGCACCCTCTTCTCGTTGACCTGGTTGGTTTGTCTGCCGGTGGCTTGGTTTGTAACCAGAGGTGACAGAGGTCTGGGCCTGACTGAGTTTTGCATGAAAGGGATTCTGACAGGGGACTTCTGAGTTTTAGGTGGTGGGGATTTTTCATTTTGATTCACAACAGGAGAGCGTCCCTTTCTTTCAGGGGGACTACTGGCTGGCGGGCTGCTAGTTGGCGAGGCATTCTTTTTCTTGAGGGTTTTATTGGTCTGAGTAGGGGATGTTATCTTCTTCTGGGACTGTTTGGATGGTGTAGAGCTTTGCGATGATCCAGAGGAGGAACTTTTTGGTATCCGTGGAGGTGGAGTAGAGCTCCTCTTTGGCAAAGACAATTCGGCGTCCTGGGGTTGGCCCAATCGGTGAAGGCTCTTTGATCTGTGCTGAGCGAGGTTTGGATTCTTTGGAGCATCTGTCTTGGTCTGTACTTTTCGAGGAGGAGGTCTTTGTGATGGAGCTGTTTCTTTTTTCGGTGTATAGATCACTGTCCTGCCTCTGAAAACCACCGGTAAGTTTGGAACTGGCTTGCGCTGCGCAAAGTCAAGTGGTTTATTTGCCTTTTTATCTTTAGCAAACTTCCTTTCTTTGGGTGTAAAGCTGGATGTTGACATGAACGACAGGACTGACTCGGTCTCTTCAGAGGATGGTTCTTGAGACTTTGATGCCTGCAGCCCCGTGACAACACAATTAGCTCCTTCCTGTATAGCTCTCCATTCAACACTATTGAGGTCAGAATCTTTATCCCATGCTGTATCATCACTATCCATTTCCTCATCCATGTTTCTCCCATCGGAGGACTTTTGTCTTTGAGTATTTTCTGCTTTCTTTTTTCTGGCAGCAAGCTTCCTTTTCTGCTTGGGCATGGCAGATGTGATGCATTTCTGCAGAAGGTCGTCCTCTGAATCCATGCTGACGGAGCTCGGGGAGCTTGCCTCTTCATATTGACTGTGGATGGTCAGAGGCTTTATCTGCTGCACCATGCTCAGTGTTTTGTTGTGTCTGTTTTTGTACCAGATTTGCTGGGCCTTTGATTTTTGATCCTCAAACTCGGCATCACTCAGCGAGCTGAGAGAGGAGCTGAGAGAGTAACATCCCATGGATTCATCTTTTATCAGATTCTGTTTTATCCTGTGAAACCCTCTGGACTTTCCTTGGGAATTATCGGTTCTTCCGATGTTTGTCATGCTCCGGGAGAGAGTGTTTCTACTCGCTTCCCTGATCTGTTTTCTACTTGATCGTTTCATTGCTTCATCTTTTTTGTCATCATAGAAGCTGTGACTGTCCTCTGAAAAATGTGTCATTTGCTGAAAGATTGCATTTCCTTTTTGTGTCCCAGCGTTGAGGTTACTCTCTGTGTTTTGCTTTATAACAGGCAGTTCTAGTTTCCTGACTAAGACTTGACCTTGCCTCTTTTGTTGGTTGGGTGACTGATCACGATTTCTTTGGCTTGCCACTCTGTCTGCCACCTCTTTGCTCTGCATCAGCACCCTCTGCGTGGGAACGACATGTTTGGTCGTTCTGTTCATTTGGATCTCAGGTGGGTAGTTCATCCTGTTGGGTTTGTGAAAGTGTGAGAATATCCTCAAGTCTTCGATCCTCTTTGCCTCGTTGTCGAGCAGTTCCTGCTTGTTCATACCTTTAGCTGTGCAGTCTTTAGCCCCCCTCTCCTTCGCTGGGTACTGAAGTGTTTCATCACTCAGCGACGTTGTGCTGGAGAAGTTCACTGGTGTACCTTCTGCAGAATCAGTGAAGGATGAATCATCAAATTTTACATCCTTTTGCGGGATGACTATTCTCCTCCCAGGACACATTTGGGTTTTGCCATTTGGGAGCATCATGTACACTGGGAGATGAATTGGTTTTCGGATCTGGGAACTGAGAATATGAGAAGGGATGGTGGTCATCAGGGAAGGCCTAACCTTCCTGAACTTGGAGGGCATTGCTGAGTTGATGCATTCCTTTAAAATTTCTATGTCATCATCTGAGTTGCCCTCACTATATCTCTCTCCATGGTCAATTCCTTGCTCGTCCTCATCAGGGAAAGGAAGATTTTTATCACTTTGCTGGAGTAAGGGAGTCAATTTCAGCTCTACATCTTTCTGTATATAGTGTTCGTGAAGAGGCAAAGCACTTAAACTCGAAGCACAAGAGAAGTTCTCAGTGGGCTTCTCCACAGTGAAATAGATCATGCTGTCAAGGTCAGGAGGAAGGTTGAACCTCTCCTTGGAATCTGCGATTTCCATGAACTTTCGCAGGCTGCTTTCCCACTGGCCTGCTGTCCCTGCGGCCTGTGTTTCTGGTCCATTCGACTCGACACAACATGGAGTTTTACTTCGACTAGGAGGCATGGTTTGCCCTGGGCTGTCAGGAAGATCACTGGGGCTTATTGTTCCATCAATCATTTCACTGCATGGATCACTCTGGATTGAACTGGCAATAGAGGGAGACTCAAAGCTGCCCAGTGAGCTGACAGAGCTACAGCGACTCATTACTAGTGGTGTCTCATGAATATAGTTTTCAGATGAACTGGATGGAGATCTGTCCTCAGGAATAGCTGGTGAAGCTCCTCTAAGGAACACCTTTTCCCTTTTAGCAGGGCAGGGGATCTCGATGGGATCTGTCTCTTTGCTGGGGAATGTTTTTGAGTCGGTCATCAGCAGCTGGCTGTCACTTAGATCCTCCAAGGTTTCATCCTCTTCAGCTCTTTTCACCACCTCTTCATCCTCCACTTCAATTATTTCTAATGATGAGTCACTCTCCAGCTCATTTTCACTTTGTCCATCCAAAGCCCCATCGCCAGAAGACAGGGAGGAAAGTGAACTGCACCGGGAGAAGCAAATCGGTGTGTTCTCCACCGAGTATTTCTGGACTGTCTCCATAGTCCCGATTGTTGGGCTTCTGGTAGAAGCCATGGGAGAAAATTTTGAAATACTGCCACCAGTCATCACAGTAGGCACCCATGCCTGCCTCCTCATGGCTTGGGCAGCCTGGACGTTAATGGCTGTCTTTGCTACGCCAAACTTGGCCACACTCTGAATGAGTGGGACCTGTTGATAAGAAGGAGATAGTTTAATTGAGGTCATGCTGACATCAGAGGAGACTTTGGTGGATGCACTGACAGGTGTTTGTACAGCTTGATCCTGGTTCTTTTCTGCATCTGTGCTGCTGGACTCCAGAGCTTTTGCACTTTTGTTGTCGACAGAATCTCTCTCAGGAATATCTTGCTGGTTAGTCTCGTTCAGGACAGAAGTTCCTACATTAAGGTAATCTTGATGAGCCACCTTCAGATCAAGCTGATTGGGTCGCTGTTGCATCATCAGAGCTCTTGGAGCAGGTCGCATCTGGTCTTTGCTGCCACAGTAGCCATCACTGGTGCTTCCACTGTTGAGGCTGTCGGTTGATACACTTGTATGGGCAGTTTTGAGGCGCAGAAGAGCGTGGGCTCTGCTGAGGCGTTCTCTGTGGGCCAAGCTACTTGTATCAGAGAGACGGCAGGGAGAGCATGATTTGGCCCGGGCTTCATTGAGTTCATCCAGTCCATAAGGCCAGTCTGCCAGGTGGTCCTCAGAACTGAGGCTAAAACTGTCCTCTGAGGATGTATGCATGGTGATGTCCTCCACCAACCTGTCAATCTTGGCAACTGTATTGGTGATCTTTTTTGCCAGTTTCTCTGCAGCAGCAGATACCACATCATCAGGAGGCGCATGTCTCTTCTCAACCACCTGAGGTGGGTCTACGTCTCTCTCAGGTTCACTGTCCCTCTTGCGAGGCTGGTTTTGCAGGAAGTTAGAGTTGGTAAGGAACATAGACAGCATAGAGAAGCTCCCGGTGTCCAGGCTGCTGGAGACGTTGGGGGCCTCATCGTCATCAAAACAACCAGAGTCAGATGCATAATCCTTTGCCAGACTTTCAATGTGCCGCAGGGGCTTGTTGAGGGTTAAATGCTTGGGACTCTGTTTCTCGAGGGTATCAAAAGTCTCTGCTAGGTGTTTGGCATCCAGCTCTGCCTCCAGAGCCTTCTGTTTCCTCATGTAGAGAGAGGGCATGCAGGAGCCAGGAGACACAACGGCAGCATCCTTGTATTTCAGCGGTCGATTGGTGAGCAGGTTCCTCAAAGCTGCGGCGCTGCCCATGGCTATCATCTTGTGCTTGGAGTGGATGAGGTTGCGCAGCATGCTGACTGCCCCGAGGTCCCACAGCAGCTCCTGGTCTTTTGGACTTCGGGCGGAAAGGTTCCAGAGAGTCCCACAGGCGTTGCTCACGATGGTCAGGCTGTGGGAGCGCAGGTGCTGCAGCAGGGTTTGGAGGCAGTTGTGGTCCCTGAGGATTTGCCTGTGAAGAAAGGAAGCAAAATAAGAATTTTAGTACATTTCTACATCCAGATGGAGCAAATTACTTCCTGCTATGGTTGCTGTTAAAGGACTCAAACTGGTGTTTAACTGCTTGTTTTAGCACATTTTGATTCAAAAAACATCTGCTTTGCTCAACCCTGGACTTTTTTAAAGCATGTTGCTTTTTGAAGATTTTGTAATGTGAGTTTTTTTATTTTATTATCAATATAACTTGATAGTTTCATTCTATCAAATCTATCTATTGCATATCAAAACAATAATATTGCAAGTGAGACGCTCCTCAGTTTGGCCCTTTACAGATGGTGTTAGTGCTGTTCAGGGATCAGTGGAAGTAAATGGCTCCATAGAAGGTAAGAAAACAACTTTAAAGCTCCTTTTTGCTCTGTGAAACTATCAGGTGTAGAAGTTTTCTGTAAACAGGCTAAACTCTCAAACCACAAGGATGAATAAGCAAATGATCGCAAAAGTCTAATTTTTTTGAAAAGGAAACTTAAAAAATTCTTACTGTGAAATTAAAGTTCTTTAGTTGTGTGACAGTCAGTGTTTACCTGTAGTCCTCTCGAGTGGCGACCAGACTCGACACGTTTCGAAGGATCCCTCCGCCGCTCTCAATGATGGCGAGTGAGTTGGTCTGACATCGATATGTCAGCGTGCTGACCAGGAAGCCCAGAGCTCCGTCCACCGAACAGATGGCCACCTTGTTGTCGATGCTGTGAGCCGACAGATTCCACAGAGCGCTCAGGATGCTCTTCAAGGTCGACTCCTGACAAATTAGCATAAGAAAAAGGTTTTATTTGGTCCTGCAAACCGACGGAAAACATTCCTGTCACACTCACTGAGCTGTATCTGATCTGTTAGTTCATCTCCTGCATGAACGGGTCTGTTTTCAGGTACCTTCGTGGCCTGAAGGGCGCAGGTCATCAGCGCAGACACACAGCCGATGTCTCTGAGGACCTTCTTGCTGCTGATGTCGGCCCTCCAGGACAGATTCCTCAGGATGCTGGAGACCACCTGATGGAGCTCCTCGCTGTCTGAGGCCAGCTGGGCCACCAGAGCCTGAAGGCAGCTCTTCTTTGAGCACAGAGTGGCCTGAAGGAAGACGAGACCAGGTCCAACAAACAGAGAGGAAGGGGTCAGTTTTAAATCTGAAAGCTGCTGTCAGACGCAAAGGTCTGATGTCACCGACAGAAAAAAACTGGATGTGAAAAGTGAGGTGGAGTCAAAACACAATGTTTCCCTCTGAAATGTTGAGGAGCAGATTTACAAAATGTTCAGAAATAGAAACACTCAAGAAAAGCACATCAGAGTTGTACTTAAGTACAGTATTTGGTAAATGTACTCGGCTACTTTCCATCACTAGTTTTGGATTACTTTAATATGATCTGCACTTTTTCATCGTTTCTGCCGTCGTGACACTTAAATTCCAATGAAAGGTTCATCTTCTCTGCTGTGGGCGGAGCTACAGTAATGATGCAGTAATGCACCTGTGTTGGCCATGTGACTCTGGATCATTACCGACCCCTGCAGGTCCCTTCAGACCACCACAGCTCCTCTGTACCTTGTTGACAACGTCTCCGAAGGTGAGGTTGGTCATGGCCATGCCTGCGTAGCGGCGCAGTGCCATGTTGATGGGGTCGTTCTGCATGCCGTACATGTCCTGGTCCAGGTGAATCAGATCAGCCACCACCTGCAGACCGCCTGGAGGAAAACCAAAAGCTGTTAGCAGAATGTGTCACTGACGCAGGAAACAAAGGGAGGAGCTGGAGGTGTTTGCAAACCTAATTCATTCATGGCCCGGCGGTACTCCTCTTCAAAGGACAGCTTCATGATGGCGCACATGGCCTGACAGATGTGAGGGTCCACAGGTTCAGGGATGTCTGCAGAGAAGAGAACAAGGTCAGGCTCTTTTTTAACAATAAAATCATGAAATAAGAAAACAGATCCAGATGATACGTGCCTCTGTGTGATGCCGGTGAGACCCACAGCGTTCTTTAAACCTTGAGGTTTGGAGGGAACTTCACTCGCTCACACTTTTGGCTTCTACATGTTTTAAACCTGATCATTCAGGTGAAGAGGGAACTTGACTCACCGGTGGTTTTGCTTCCTCCGGGTGACGGTGTCCCTGCATGGCTCTCAATCCAGTCCCAGCCGCTGTCACAGTAGGTCCGAATCTGCTCCAGCATGTGCAGCACCCTCATCTCGCGGCGGGCCTGGCCCTCGTCCTGCTGGGAGTAAATGATGTTGTGGAGGGCGGCGCTGGCTCTGGATTTGGCCTCTCGGCTGCAGCCCGTTGCTGTGCCACCCGTTGCGGTCTCCCCTGCTCCACCGCCACCTCCCGGAGCCTCGTGCAGAATCTGGACCAACAGGGGGACGCAGCCGGACTTCCTCATGGCGATGCAGCTGTCCTGAGAGCTGGACAGAGCCAGCAGAGTCCGAGACATCTCCTCTTTATCTCTGTTAGCGAGCATGGAGAGCAGCCAGAACACCATCTCCACCTGACGGAGGGTCACAGAGAGATTAACTTCAGTTTCTGTGCAGAAACACAGTGAAACCTGATGATATTTGATGTTACAGATCAAACTACGCATCAGAATGTCAAGTCAAAAAATGAGCTCTAACATTAAAGCCACATGTGCATCAATTATTACAGCTCTGATTCAAAGATTTAAGATTCTGAAATGTTCCATTTTGTGTATCGATTACTTTTGATGTTTACTTCAATCGTGTTTTCATAAAAGAACATTTGGACTTGGACTAAGGTAAATAACAGTATTTCTACACTGTTGTATTACTACTTTTGCTGAAGTAAATGATCAGAAAACTTCTTGCAGCGATGAATTCAGGTTCTGATGAGTTTCACTTTCTGTCCCTAAAGTTAAATTCTTGCAGGTGCAGACAGACAGGTGTCTCTCTCTCTGTTAGCCCTTAATGAACCCTCGGCGCTGCAGTGTCACCTTGCTGCCTCCGTCTGCAGGAGCTTCTGTTCCTGCTGCAGCAGCTGACGACGAGTTGTTCTCTGGTTCTCCAGCAGGGGGCTTCTCAGCTCCGGACAGCTGCACACACACACACATGCAGACGTGAGGATGAGGTGGAGACACTGCAGAAGTTTGGATTTTGTCTGATTTCAGAACATGAATCAGAGAATCTGATTCCTGTCACTGATGTTGCAGCTGAACGCAGGAAATCTAACAGCCTTTTTTTAAATGTTGCATAAACCGAAGGTCGGTTACGTCATGATGCTGCCATCTCTTGTGTCGGATCCAAAGTGTTTTTAGGATTTTAACATCAGTGTGATGAAGTTCTAGGATTCGTCAGGTATTTAAATCACCAGTTTATCAAAACAGAGACATTCACATGTTCACTGCACACTGAGAGTCACTGAGGAACAAACAGACCCGTCTGAGTCAAAGCAGACTGATGCAGAAAACCATCTGACAGAAGGTTTGAGCAGGAAACCAACAGAAATGACCAAATCTGTGACCTTCGATTCCACAGAAAAACATCAAACTGCCAGCTTGATGTGTTCAAAACACCACATCTGCTGCTTCGTTAGACACACGTTTCCCACAATTCAGTGCGACTGACTCCAAATCTGTCACACTGAACTCTGGGAACACGAGGTTTTAACACACACACGAAGTGTAAAGGTTCATTTTACTGCATATACACACACACACAGACACACACAGACACATACACACATTCACACACACAGACCCCCCCCCCCCCCACACACACACACAGACACA
>JAPZDY010000021.1:27472884-27483969 GCA_029783645.1 Ctenochaetus hawaiiensis
TCCTCCTGGCTCCTCCTGGCTCCTCCTGGCTGCTCACTCCTCCTCCTCTGTGACTCATCTCTCTGATGCTCTCCACTGATGCTGAAGCAGCCTTACATGGTCAGTGACGCTGCAGCAGGATCTCCCTACGTAACGTGCCGACGCGGCGCTCAGCTCGGAGCTCCCACCAGCTGCTCTGCCCAACGGTCCAATCGGCAGGCTCCATCTGTTTCCATGGCGATGTGACGCAGAGCGGAGAGCAGGGAGGCCGACTCGCTCGCGCTGAACAGAAATAACCGTGACACTCATCCTCCTGAGTGTTTGTCTGAAAATAACGCTGCTATTCCTGAGATCAGCCACAGAATCACTGCCATCTGCATCACACACACACACACACACACACACACACACACACACACTCTGTCATCACAGTTTTCACTTTTCCCCCTTTTATAGGTTCTTAAATGTAGCAAACAGGTTGTTCCAGTGACATTATCATCACAGAGACGCGTCACTGAGCCGCCGTCAAACCAACCGAAACTAAAAACTGCTGCCTGCTTCAAGTTCACGGCGTCTGTTCAACCACACGGTGGAACATCTTCATGTGAGCTGAGCTCCTGGTCCAGAGTCCAGAGTCCAGAGTCCAGGACCGCTGGGCTCAGCTTTGGTTCAGTTCTGAAAGAAAAAGTCAACAAACCTCCTGCTCCAATCTCTGCTGACGTTTTTTAGATTCAACCTCCATCTTCTCTGAACTTTAAGCAGGAACCGTGAACATCTGCAGTCACGGTGAAGAGCCTCCATCACACTGTAACGTTTAAACCGGATCTTCTGTTGAAAATCAGAAGTCACAAAGCGTCGGTTTCAGGGGACGGAGATGCAGTTTTTCAGTGATGTGAACACATTTTTATGTTTTTCTCTCACTGGAACGTGCGGTTGAAGCTCTGGAAGCCCTTTGCATGTGTCTTCAGTCAAGCTGCTCGTTTCATACATGAGAGTGAAGGTTCATCATCTCTGAATCATTTCTACAAACCGCTGAGTCAGCCATGTCTTTGGAGATACAAGGCTTTTACACAGACAGTCGTGTTTTATCACTGCAGGCAAACCAGTATCTCCAGCTGCCAAAACAATGCAGCAACGTGTGTGAAGTGAAAGCTGCAGTCACACACACACACACACACACACGCACACACGCACAGAAAACCATTACGTGTGTGTGTGTGTGAATGAATTGTTTCCATCAGAGACGGCGTGTCTGTCAGCGTGAAGTCATGTGACCTTTGCTCTGCTGTCCGTGACGTCCGTGTGTGTCGTTGTCGTTCACGTTCAGTCGGGGTGTGAGCTGTTTATGTTGTGTTACCGTGGAAACCGTCCTTTAATAGCTGCAGTGACAAAACAAACAGCTCCAACGCCGACAGCGTCCATAAATAAGCCGAGTATTTATAGCTGTGTTTTACCTGTGTGTGTGTGTGTGTGTGTGTGTGTGTGTGTCCGTGTGTGTGTGTTTCACTTTCTGCTTCTTAAACAGGCTGCGTTTTCTCAAACTGATAAAATGATGTTTTATAGTTTAGATGTAGATGAAGACCAGAATTCCACACTTGCACCTCCATGACAACATAAGGTGTGTGTGTGTGTGTGCGTGCGTGTGTGTGTGTGTGTGTGTATCATCCACAAGCAAACTGTGGACGTTTCTGAGAGGCTGAGTTTGAAGAGAACCTCTGAAGAACCTCCTGCTCGGCTGACACGTGCTGGTGTGGGCTGCAGGTCTGCAGACACGTTTCAAAGCCTCCACAGGAAGTTTTTAACTGAAAGTTCACGTCATCAGAAGGTGTGAGGAGCTGAAGACCTGCAGAGGAGCTCAGATGTGACGGGCTCAGCGTGTCAGAAGGAGCTCGGTCACAGAGTCTCAGGGAGCTCTCACATCTTCAGTGTGTCACTGTGTTTCTGTCACTTTGTCCTTCAGGCAGCAGATCCTTTCTTCTGAGCCTCTGACGGACTCTACCTGCCCCGTTTGTCCCGCAGGCCCCGGCAGGGACGGGCCGACTGCCAAAACAAACAGGCCTGTGGCGTCAGCGGAGCAGCGGAGTCCCCGTTACAGCAGGATGTGACATCAGGATGTGACATCACAGGCAGAGGCCCCGGGCTGTTTGTTCAGGCTGCTCAGACCTGCAGTTTACTGCTCAGCAGGTCGCACGCTAACACACAGCTGGAAGGACTCGCTGTACTCGGGGTGTGTTTTTAGAAATAACTAACACCCACTCTGTTCGCAGGAAAACACCACAGGAGCAAAAAATAACCTTCAAAGGTCAGAACATGAGAAGAACTCAGAGAACGCCAGCGACATGCTGTTCTCTGCTGTTTCCATCCTGTTCGGAGCTGGAAAACAGCTCTGAAACCCTGCCGTTAGCATGATGTGCATTGCAGCTCGGTGGCAGGCAGCCAGAGGCACGAGTCAGGACCGGACGTCCACTCCAACTCTGTGAGCTAACGGCTAACACAAGCTAGCTCTGAGGCAACAGGACCCTCAAGCTAACTATACACTCATCAAGCTAACAGGGTTAGCACAGAGTGAAACACACTGGACATTCTGACACCTTCACGTTGTTCTTTGAACCCTAACACACACACACACACACACACACACACACACACACACTTGTCATTTTAGAATTCAGAACTTCTCAGTAATTCATCTCACATCTTCACCTGCAGCTGAGTCTCACCTTCCTGCAGCATCACAAACAGCTGCAGCTTGAAACGATCCTGTGGACTCGGACTGGACTTGAACTGATGGTGAGAAGGAGAAGACTGAAGGGTGGAGGACTGATCCCTGTGGTTCTCCACGTGTGAGATGGAGGTGGCAGGCCAATAAAACCAGCAACTGCTGCTCTTAAATGTTCTCGATCCAGAAGAAACAGACTCCAACAGAACAGACGTGAAGCTGTTTTACAGCCACAGGCTTCGTTTCATGGATTTAAATTCTTACTGACCCTTTTTGATTACACACATTTTAGGTAGATTAAAGAAAAAACCAGGATGAAACTGATAAAATGCACTTTTTTAAACATCAGATGGTCCAAACTGAAGGTGGACTCAATGTTTGGTGGGTTTTTAGGGGCTGAACAGGTGAAATTCAGTGAACATCTGAAGGAACCGTTTCTGTCAAAACACTCAGCTTCATCTCACTGCTGGTTAACCAGTGACACACACACACACACACACACACACACACACACACACACACACAGACACACACACACACACACAGGAGTAAACACTCAGAGGTCAGTGGCTTCTTCTTCAATAATTTATTGATCAGGTTCAGTGACAGGTGCATCACATTTATCACTCTGTTGCTTTAAATAATCAGCTGTGACGTCACTGCGTCGCTCCTCTGCGTCAGTCACAACAAGAAATAGTAAAAATGACGTCATGCCCTGTAGCGTCACCTCAGTTCATGTGTGGCAGACAGGTGAGCAGCTGCAGCTCAGGTGAGCTGCACGCGCAGCTTCTCCTCAGTTCATTCATGCGTTAGTTCAGTCACGTGACATCCAGCTGCTGATGGTCAGCCTCGTGACTCTTCAGTAAAAATCTCCCCCCATCTCTGCAGCTCCAGGACCTGAAACCCTCCTGCACAGTCCTCTCCTCCTCTAACGGGAGCCCGGTCCGGGTTCAGAACCCCTCGGGCACCGGTACCGGAAGCGCCAATCCAATCCCCGATCAGGCAGCAGGAAGGCTCCGGTTCGGCCCGGTCCCTCTCTCATTCAAACGCCGTTATTCCTCTCCAGCAGAAGGGCGGCTGTTTGGCCTGTTTCCACTCGTTCTCACCGCTCCGCAGCGGTCTGGTTCGGTTCGGCTGGTCCCGGTTCGGTTCAGCGGTCCTGCAGCTCCAGGCAGGGCACCCACTGGTTCCTGCAGCGGCTCTCCTCGCAGAAGCTGCTGATGTTCTGCAGAGCCTGACACTGCAGCGGCTGCACCGGAGGGTTCTGCAGAAACAGCGGAGAGGACGGTGAGACTCCGGTAACACGCGCACATTATCTGTTACGTAACAACGTGTGTTTACGTAACTTTAACGTTTATTTAACAGAAACATTTCAGAAACATTTGATTCGTGCATGTTTAACGGGACCGCTGACATTCAGCGCGTCTCTGTTTGTGGAGCAGCAGAGCGGGAAGGCGGACTTACCGTGACCAGGATGCAGTGCAGGTCCCGGGGCTCGTTGCCGTTGCTGTCCTCGGTGTCCTCCTCCAGCAGCTGAGCCAGGCGCCGCATGCCGGACACCCGCAGGATGTTGATGTCGTTGTCGCAGCAGAAAGCCTGCAGCAGCGTGAAGTGGATCTGCAGCGCGATGTCATCTTCATCCTCCTCGTCGGTGGCGAGGACGCACAGGACCACGCTGTCCGGGTCCCTGCGGAGGGGGGGGGGCAGAGGCGGGTTAACGTCAGCATCATCACGATGATTTCAGATTAGAGGTGAACAAGAAAAACAGCTCCGTGTTCGTGGAAAGTCATACTCACACATTCATGAGCTTGGCGGACTCGTACACCCCCACGGTGAGGCAGTCCTGCCGCTGCGCCGCGACCAGCAACTCCTCCAGAGCCTGACTCACCGTCTCCATCCTGCAGGGGCACAGAGGCGGTTAGAACGGCACCGAAACCGGCAGAGCAACACACAGCAAGAGCACACAGCAAACTGCACACAGCGAACTGAACTCTGAGGAAAACCCCGAACATGTGAGAGAAAACGGGCCGAACCGGGATCACTGATCCGGGATCTGCTCGGTGTGACTCTGTGCAGCCGCGTGGCAGTTACTCATCATTCACAACCGTAACGTGTCGGTGACTTACTTTATCTCGGTGCTGTTGGAACCGACGACCTCCTCGAGAGTCATGTTGAATTCAGTGAAATAAGCCAAAAGATCCAGGATAGAACGAAAATCCACAGCGCGGAGCGGCTGCTGTCCCGGTAAACTCCCAGAATAAAGTCCAAACAAGCGGTAATCCAGTTCGGTACAAAGGTCCTTCCAGCGTCCGTTAAAACGGTTAACAAATTCAGAGAAAAGTCCGTGATGTGAGTCTGAAGAGGAAGCGACTTCTGCTGCTGAAGCCGAGACTCTGCGGCCTTTATACGCGCGGCGCACCGCGGGCGCCGCCCCGCCGCGCCGCGCGCGGCCTCATTGGTCCGCAGCTGTCAATAGATCCCCCGTACTCTTCGCTCATTGGCTGAGCGCGCAGCAAACGCCGGTTATCCCACGTGGGTGGTTTCGGAGAATCCCCCGCTGTCTCCCTCCAGCCCCCCTCCTCCTGCTCTCCCTCCCGGTTTGTTTTCTGGGAGTTTTTTTCTCTCGAAGTGCAGGAATTTCCAGATCTGCCTCCCCGCTGCCCGCTGCCGGGATCCGGTCCTGCAGAACCGGGAGAGCTGCGACGTTCAGCGGGGTCACACATCCACATCATAAACACACACACACAGATACACATACACTTCAGTTAGATGTGTGTAAAGGAGGCTGCTCGTTGCAGATGCATTAACGGAAGCTGAAGCCGGCGGTCAGCCCGGTTCAGAGCGCGAGGAGGCTCTGCATGATGAGACCGAGGCTGCAGGTTGTGCACGAGGAGGGTTCAGAGTGAAAAGATGGAAAATGTGTTTGATGGAGAGACTGACAGAGCAGTTTATTTCTGTCCTCCTCACAGAGCTCAGTTCGTCTGCAGCCTCTGTCCCGGGTCACCGGTTACCGGCTGAGGCCGCAGACATGAGTTAAACACGGTCACCAAGAAACTACCTGCAAAGAGCACATGCACGCGCTCATTCCCGCGTGTTTCATGTGTTCACACCGCATGTGTCTGTCACACACACACACACACACACACACACACACACACACACAGAGTCAGGCCCTGCTGCCTGCAGAGTAAAACCAGGTGTCAGACGCCCCCCGGCGGCTCCGCGGTGACACTGCAGCGGTGAACCGGCTGGGCATGTTGGAACACGTCGGGACTCCCGGGACTCAGCCAAACCGGTTCCTCAAACTGGGGCACACGCAGAGGGGGGGTCCCGGGGGGGCTGTTGTTGAGAGGACCTGCTGGTCTTCAGAAGGTTTCAGGGTTCATTAACGGGTCTGAGTCCTTTTAGGGGCTTTTCAGGGGCAGTTTTGGGAGCTTTGGGGTTTCTGAAGAGTTTCAGGGTTCGTTTCAGGTTTTGAGGCTGCAGGGAGTTTTGAGGCCGCTGAGGGACTCAGAGGGATCCCCGAGGAGTTTCAGACAGCAAACTGAAAACGATCCAGAAGCAAACCTGCAGGTCGTGTTTGCACTGAAGGTCACGTGAGGAAAAACACCTTCAGCAGGCTTCAGCGAGCTCTGCAGTCTGATCCGGGTTTGTTCTTTGACTTTAAACTCCAGAGAAACACGTTTATCTTCAGGAACCCAGACGGCCTGTTGGTCTCATCTGAAGCAAACTGAAGCTCAGAGTTCCTGTAAACTTCTCCTCACCTCTGTGTTTCTAGTTTCAGCCTTTATGATGAAGAAATTAAAGGAGTTTTAAGATCTGGAGCTTCTGAACAGAAGTTTTCCACGTGATGAAACATGTTTTGGGGGTTTTTGATTTATTTTGACAGGAGTTTAAAGTTCCTCTGAAACTTTATTTAAGGAGTCTCCAGGATTAAAGTTCTCACTGACAGCTGATGGTGATCGTTTACATCTAATCTGTTTTATGAGGATCACGTGACTCTAATCAGTTTATTTCAGATTTGTCCTGTAAAGAAATGAATAAAATGTGTTTCAATTAAAGACAAAGTCAGTGAAAGAAAGATGCAGTTGAGTTGAAACCAATAAAAATAGAAATCATTGATCTTTTTCTGGTCCTGTTGTGCCCCCTGCTGGTCTGATCCGGGTCATGCAGCCCTGACTTCCTCACTTTGTGTTTTTAATTTTGCAAATGTATAATGTGTATTGATATTATGTGTTTGGTGTGTTTTCTGGGTTGGATTCCTCCTGAAAACATCTAAACTCTTCCACTTTCACTGTTTCCACGCAGTTGAGTCAAAAGCTCTGATTTTTCGGTTTTAATTCATCGAGACGTTCAAACTCTTTGAACAGTAAAAACTTTTTCATTTCTGCACAACATTTTTCTCTGTTTAGGAGATTTAAGATGATTTTCAGGGAGAAAACTCATCTTTACATTCTTTCTAGACTAAAGAGACTTCTGATGTGTTCAGGGTCTGAGTCTCCTTCATTAAAAAAACTCAAGCTCATGATGTTTAAAATGAAAAAAAAAACTTTAATGAAACTTTCCACACGAGAAACACGGAAACAAAAGACGCTTTTATGACTAAATGGATGAAAAAGTGTGAAGGTGAAGCAGCTGAAGGATCGTCTGAATAACTGAGAACTCGATCACAGGGATCAATGAAGGTGATCAACCCAAACCGCAAACTGATGAGGCTCGTTAGCAGCCAATCACAGCTTTCATTAATAAAAGGTGTGACGTGCTGATTGGATAAACTGATCACATGACCTTCGATGAACGCTTCAGTTAATCCAGCGGGTTTTTAATGCGAAAACACTGATCATGTGACATCAGAGACCAAGTGTCGGGGGTTGATTAATCACCGATCGACGCGTGATCGATTCTTTTCATTGACAGAAAAATGTGGAAAATGAAAAGAAACGATATTAAAGTCGAATTTGGGACCAAAAAACTCGAAAATGGGAAAATAATTAAAATGTCTCTCAAGTGTTTCCGGTTTTAAGATTCTTTTAAAAATGTAAAAATGAAAAAAACTTTCTGACTTGAAACTTTTATGAAATAAAAACTTTTAAATCCTGCAGAAGGTTTTTAAATAATAAACTGGATTTAAAGGCACCTGGAAACGAAAGAAAGTTCAGAGTTTTCAGTCGTTCACATCTGATTAAGTGTCGATGGGTTTATTGATGACTGATCATCATCATCAGTCACGGGATCGAACGCTGAATGAACAGATTAACTGGTTCCAATAATGATGATGTTTGAAGAAAGTTTCAGTAACTTTAAAGTCTGAACCTTTTTAATCCTGATGCGTTTAGTGAAAGCGCTGAGATCATTAGTGTGATTGATAACCGATCAGAGGATCATTAGTAGCATAGAGTTTAACGAACAGACGAGAATCACGTGACAGAAACTCCGCAGACTCAGATGAGGACAAACACATGAAACATTTCCAGAATGTTTTCAGGGTTTTCTGGTTTTATTTAATCGATGCAGCATTAATGAAAAACTCCAGGACAAAGTGAAAGTAGAAATACAATGAAGGAAAAAAGTTTGGCTGAAAGACTTCGTAGGTTCAGTTTATGGGATTTTAAAGGCGTAAAATTCTAATTAAAGGCTTAATATTAGTTAAATTTAAGGGCTGCACTCACTTTAATTGTCTCAAATAAAAGGTTGAGGAGCTTTAAAGTTATTTAAATTAAAGTTTAAAAAGGCTTCTGCTCAGATTTGAAGTCAGATATGAAGGTTTTTAAGAAAGAAAATAAAGTTTCTGCTTTTTAACTTTTGTGAAATTAAAAAAATTCATTTTTTTCTGTTTAATGTTGAAAACTTTTGATTCAAACTTCTTTGTTTAGAAACTCAAGAGAATCCAGAATCCACAAAGAGACTAATGAAGTGCTTCAGTTTACAATACACACATCTGATTTATTAGTGTGTGTCACCGTGTGTGTGTGTGTGAACCCTCCCGCTGCCTCACACTCGTCCTCAGTCTGCAGTCGTTCCTCTCAGCTTCATTTCCATCTCACACGTCCTGGTTCTCCTGCAGACTCTGCTGCCTCGTGTTGACTGAATACACACTTCCTGTCGTCCTTCGTTAGCAGCAACACACTCAGCTGCTCAGTTTGAGTCTGAATCAACTTCTTCCTCATTCAAACAGCAAACATGGACCGTTTATTTAACACAGCCTTTAAAGCTAATGTGAGGAACCTCTGCTTCATTTTTTACATTTCTACCTCGAGTTTCTTCTCCATCACATATCACACATGAATCTGACAGCTTCATGACTCCACAAATTACCATGTTCACACCAAACATGTAGAGAGTTCATCAATAAAATGTCTTCTTTCCAATTAAATTACTCAACAGTTTGTGCAAGAACAGCTGGAACAGTTAAGTGATCCATCAATGCATTATCAGCTCTTCCACTGACAGTTTCAGTCTTGTTTCCTGTTGCAGCGTCTCAGATCTGCAGTTTTTCCTCTGAATGATGTGAATCCTGTGAGTGTGTCTGTAATAATGTGCAGCTTTGGACCAAACAAACACAGTGAAGGCGTCACTTTGGGCTCTTTGGCTCATTGTGAGCACATTTCTCACTATTTTCACAGTTTGGACGAAGCAAACAATCAATGGATTGATGGAGAAAAGAGTCAGCAGCTTCATCCAGAATGAAAAGAATCATTAGTGTCAGTCCTTTACAAAATAGTTGAGAATGAGCTCCACCTCAACCGACTCCAACAGGAAAATCCTGCTTTGCCATGAATGCAGGAGTCACAAGAATCCAACGAGATCAGACCTAAATGAAGAAATAACTCCTGAACTGTGGAACAATGAACACTTTCACCGGCGAGGATCCTGAGGGCTGTAAAAAGTAGATACTTTAATTTATCCTGAGTAATTGAATATCGACTAGAAAAGTCTATAATGTGATTTTGCTGCTTCATTACAGTTTATGTAGAATAACAACATTTCCACCAGCTTGCATAAACAGTAAGTGTGAAAGCAGGAGCCATGACAGCAGAAAGTGATGTTATTATCGTCCAAATATTCATTTTGCTTTTCAGCAGCTCTCAGTGGCTGAATAATGGTGTTTTTCATATGGTGAAATATGATCCTCTGAATGGATAAATAGTGATAAATGCTCGCTCCACCTTATCAGCAGCCTCCAGGAGCCTCCACCACAAACCATTACACAGCCTGCACACACTGCACAGGGGGTGGGGGGGGCAGAGTCGACTGCAGTGTGCTTCACAGGGGAAAAAGACATTTTTTAATCTGCAGGGATCGCTGGCCGGCTGGATGTTCGTGCACGGCCCCGTTCAGATCCGTCTGCCGGATCGGACTGAAGGCCGGCCGAACTCCAGGATGGAAACTCCACTCTGACATCAGAGGGGAGGTGGGAAAACACGATGGGGCTGATATCTAAACGGGGAGATTACGAGGGGGATGATGAAGGAGTCGTATCGTGTTCTTTTGCTCGCTTGGGCGGCGAGGCGGAGTGGGTGGATGAAGCTGACTGATGTGTAAGATTAAAGGGGCTCGGCGGATCTTTTCCATCTCTGCTGCTGATTTGAGTTTCTGTGAGATCAGCAGAAAGCTTCAGCTGTGGAGAGCTGCAGCGTCTGAGCACTGAGTCGACGTTTTCTGCACAGGAACGATAAATGACGCCGACTCCTGACAGTAAACGTGACATGTGCACCATCAGGGTCGGCCCGTCTTGTTTTATGCTCCGCGGTGTAACTGGTTTATACTGAAGTAATCCTCATTCATCGCTGCTGGAAGGACGACATGTTTCTTATCAGTAGAACATTCATATATGCTATTAATTATATCTACTGCTGTCACGGCGCACGCTGCACAGTCCTTCAATTATGCATGACAGCTACGACTCATCAATAACAACGACTCACGGCTGCAGATGCATTTTCACTGCTTTATCACACTCTGCTCCCTCTGAAACAGATGAACTAATAGTCCACAATAATGCACAGGTGGTTATGAAAACTGACCGGTGGAATATTGTGAAACCTCTAGTGTTCATGTGTTAAAATGTGTTTCACAAGCTGAGTTCTTCCCAATATTAAACCCAAATTTTGTTTTTTTAAACCTGAACTACAGGCAGTTCTACAAATTAAATTTCTTGACTATTTGACAAACTGAACAATTGTTTTTGCTAACTTTAAACAAGGTAACGTCTTGATCGACAGCTAATTTAAACCTGAGACTGAGTCATGTGATTGTGTGGGCGGGACCTTGATAGTGCAACACTTTCTACAGATAATGACTGTGCAGATATCACAGCTGTATCTGTATCAGTGATACTTCAGTTTACAAGTCGTCCATCTTTATTCCATCGATAACTGTTATCAGAT
>JAPZDY010000021.1:27649328-27661949 GCA_029783645.1 Ctenochaetus hawaiiensis
ACACACACACACAGACACACACACACACACACACACACACACACACACACACACACAGACACACACACACACACACAGATCCAGTTTGCTGATGAGGGTTTTTGGAGGAAAACTCAGCTGAAAGAAAAGTCAGTGCAGGAGCGTCGAGTTCGGAGCAGCCTGTTAGAGTTTAGCGTGAGATGTTTCGGTGAGGTTCATGACGGCTGTTTCTCAGATGTTTTGGATGATGATGAGTCGTGTTTTGGTGTAAATCTGTATCTGTGTGTCTGGTTGTGGTCTGTGTGTCAGGACTGGAAGGCTGGTTCTCGGTGTCGGGCCGTGTATTCAGAGGACGGCCTGGTTTACCCGGCTGTGGTTCTGTGGGTCAAAGGTCAGCGCTGCCGCGTTCGCTTCGATGACTACAACAACGAGGAGGAGCAGGACGTCGGCTGCCTGCTGAACCCTGACCAGCTTCACGGACCCAGCAGAGCCGCTGCAGCCAAGGTACAGACCTGGACCCGACAGGAACGGGACCGAGTATCAGACCGGGGGCCGGTCGCTCCAGCTGGTCTTAACTTGGACTGGTTGGAACTCCTCAGTCGGTCTCAGTTAAGTCCAGTGGATTCAAAGTCGGCTGAACCAGCAGAGCTTGAACCTGGTCTCAGCTGCACCTGGTTTTAGCAATGCACAATGAACAGCCCCGTTACTATGGCGACCGCCTTGTAGCATGCGTCTCCTTTCAGCTCTGATCTCTGTGTCGATCCTGCAGGGCGGCTGGAGGAGGAGGAGGAGAGAGGAGAGTCAGGGGGAGAGAGGAGCAGAGAGGAGGTCAGCGTGGAGAGACGAGCAGCACGACTCCGCCTGTGTGAGTGAGGTCAGAGTTCACCGCAAAACACCGGAGATGTTAACGTGCAGCAGAGTGAAAACACTGGAGACGAAGCGTCCGTTGAATCCATCTTCTCACCTGAATCCTTCACGGACTGAAGCTGCGTTTAAACTGTGTCACATGTGACTGAAAACGTCAGAAAACAGACGTTCAGCTTGTAGATTCATCTGTAGATCATCGACCTGTGACCAGTTTGTCTTCAGTTTGTAGGAAAAACCTGCAGCTCAGATCCTCAGAAGTCAGAAAACATCTTCAGATGTTCGATTTGTTTTTGATTTGAGACATTTTTGTGTTTGATGAGTGACTGAACAGATTTTCTACACATGAACTCAGCCCGTGTGTGTGTGTGTCTCTGTGTGTGTGTGTGTGTCTCTCTGTGTGTGTGTGTGTTGTTTTGTGTGTCAGCAGGTTAAAGAGAAACTGAGTAATCAGAGTAAAGTGGAGAAAGAAGCAGAAGAGAGGAAGAGATGTGCAGAGAAACCGACCAATCACAGCTTCTCCTTCTTCCCTCCGTTCCCTCCTCCTCCTCAGTCGAGCTCAGGGGTAAAACTGACAGACTAACATTAACTGTGTTTGTTGCAGCGTTTCTTTCCTCTGCTGACTGCATGTGACCCCCCAGGACCCTGGGCCCTTCATCCCTGCTCCTCCTCCTCCTCCTCCTCTCTGGACCTTTGGAGGGAAGGAGTCCGGCGACTCCGCGGCCGTCGACGCCGCCTCCAGCATGTTGATGCTGTGGTACATGTGTGGCTTCCACACGGGCAGCTACCTGGTGAGTCACATGACGTCACCTTCAGGGCGTGAACGTCGGTCAGCGGCTCTGAAACCATCTGAAAGAGGAGAAACCTGCAGAGCAGAGCTGCTCTGTGGAGCTCTTTATACATCAACATGCCAGATTGATCACTGATCAATCATTAATTGATTCCCAGTGAACCTGTTCGCCTGTGAAATGTCTCATCAGGTGTTTTCGGAGCTTCTGTCCCTGAAACGTGTTGCTGACGTTCACAGCGAACGTTGACAGAAAGATCAGCTGTTTGCTGTTTGTGTTTCAGGCTCAGCAGGAGTTCAAGTCCAGCTGCAAACACTGAGGTGAGAAGCTGCTCGGCTGCTCTCAGGTACAAACTCGTTCACACACACCTGAGTCCTCCTCAGCTCGTCACACCTGTGGCCTGATGATGTCCTCATGAAGTCACCTCAGATTCATGTTGTTGCTCTTTTTGTACACATGAAGATGTTTAGCTGAAGACTGAAAGACGTGAAGTTTCTCAGCTTAAAAATCAAAGTTCAGCTGAAAATCTGTGTTTTCTGACGATCTGAAAGTGAAAATCCTCACCTGTCTTTACTTTGTTTTACTTTTTTAGTTTTCGTTTTCTGATGCAGAGCCAGAGAGGATTATGGGACGAGATGCAGATTGTTTAGTTTGTTGGAGTTCATGTGGAAACGTTCTGCTGGAGCTGTTTGCTGCAGCGTGTTTGTGTTCAGAGAGCGTTTTGTGTTTGCTTCTGTTTCAGTTCTGAACTCTGCTGAGCTTCATTAAAGTCAAACTGAAACCTCGTCTGTGGTGTCGTCAGTGAAACAGCCTTTAAATAAAGTTTCTTTTCTGCTACTGAAGCTTATTCTGAGCTCTGCTGCTCAAACTGACTTCACAGCTTCTTGTGACCTTCGATGTGAACGGAGACCCCGAGGCCGCCGTCCTGACCGGCAGCTCTGTCCGCTCAGCGGTAACCATGGCGTCACATCCAGGTGTTTCACAGACCAGAATGCACTGCAGACGCAGCGGACGCTCAGGCTGCCGTGTTTTCACTGCTTCGTCTGAGCTGCTGTGGATGAAAAACCATCTCTATGACAACTAAGAATCCAGGACATGCAGCATGCTGTCATGTTATTATGGGATGTGTCTGAACTCCCTGCATGCCATGCTGCATTTACTGTCTACGTTTCATCCGGACGAGGGAAGTACGGACAGATTTAGGACAATTTTTGAGTCGTAAATAAAAAAATTGATCCCATGTTTGAAAATAAGTTTCACCAAACTCACCCTGAGAAAACGCCCCACTGACATATTCCCAGAATGCACTGCGGCTCAGGAACACCTGTGCAAGTGGCTTTCAGTAGTAAGAAAAAAGTCTCGAGACTTGTTTGCAGAGAACACATTTAAGCTTCAAACACCGGGGGGCGCTGCAGCCTCTGGTCCGGGCTGCAGGAGGTCCTCAACCTGCCCAGCTTCCCCCACAATGCACTGCTCCTCCAGACCCTGGGTTGTCACCAGTGGCTGCTTCAGCCAGTGTCAAAGCCTCATCACAGGGGGGCGCCAGAGTCCGCTCGAAAGCATTCAGACCAAAGTCCTGAAAACTTACCGGTTTTAACTGCCTTTTAACTTAAACTGAAACTGAGCGAAACCGCCGACAGAGAAACTTTTCTCTCCTCCAGCTTTTGTTCCACTGTCGTTCTTTAGTTCCTGAGCAGCTCTTCATGTTTCAGGTTCTCAGACACAAGCTGTGCTTCTATTTCTGTCTTTATTAAGTGCTAACAAACAACAACAAAGGAAACTCACCGTTAAACAGTGCAGACAGACGGACGGACAGACAGACTCAGGCCGTTTGACAACAAACACAAATTAATGGATTAACAGTCAGATCCTGAAAAACAGACATGGAGAAGAACTGGTCACCAAGGCGACAGAGTCTAATTAGTATGGAGGCCTTTTCCTGCCAAATACAATGAAGATTAAAACGTGTTGTTTTCTTATGAGGTTCTGAGCAGCAACAGGAAACAAAATCTGTCCAATCAAACTTTCCATCACAGTTTTCACCTGGTGAGTCATGAGATCGCTTCAGGTTCGTTCACTAGCTTCAGTCAAATCACATGACCTTCATCAGATTTTTCTTTTTTCACCCGTTTGGCTGAAAGGCTGAAGTTTGTGGAACCTGCTGATGAAGATCATGTGGTGGGATCGAAAGCTCTGGAGGAGCCGTTCAATGGATCTTGTGTTGAGATTTTTCTCAGCTGCTGTTTTTTCAAGTTTAGAAATAAAATTTGAGTCTTTGAACTTTCTTCAGATGAAAATGACATTTTGAATCTGCAACATTAATTATAAGTTTGGGGTTTTCAAATCATTTTTCAGAAATGAGCTCCTGTGTTTCTGAAACTTCAGAACAAAACAGAACTTTTCGTTGGCTGACAAACAGAACGCTGCTCTTTCTTCCTGCTTTCAAATATAAATTAATTTGACTACACAGACGTCACTACTGACAAGAACAACACAGACAGGAAGTAGAAAATACATTCTGACCCACAGTTTCTAAACTTGTACAAAGTTAACTTTTTACAAAAATGTCACAACAAAAACACAGAAATTCAAAGTTCAGGTGCTTCAGATGTTTGTGAATTTTATTTACATCTTCAGAAATGTGGAAAAGTTTTAAAACGCCTCGCTGTTCTTCTCCGTCAGCTCACGTCATGGATGGAGGACGTGAGCAAACAGACGACGTGCACACGGACGAAGAGACAGCAGACTGAATCAGGGTTTCTCTGCAGATTTTGTCTCTCACACGATCTGAAGTTTCCTTTTTTGAATCGAAACCTGCAGCTCATGAGAAGCACCTGAGCTCTGAATTCATGCCAGTTTTTACCCGACGTTTTTTTTTTTTAAAGAAGTGGAAGAGAAAAACAAAATGTCCATGAATTAATCTGCATCTTTAAATATTCAACAGCTGTGTGTTTAAGCGCTACAGGTTCTAGTTGTTCTTAGAGGGTCAGTACAAAGTCTGATTCTTCTCTACGAGGATCAGCTACACTTTCTACGAAGCTCACATCTGCTGCTCAGCAATATTGATTTCTATGACTCATCAATAATTCACTGTTGCAGCTGTTATAAACCTTCATCGTCCTTCGAGGAACCGTCAGGATTCAGCATCATGAGGACTCGTTCTGGTCTGAGGGGCCCGAAATGCACCTGAACCTCCGTGACCCACATGAGCAGGTGAGAGGAAGCAGTTAAATCTGCTGGTCGTCCTGCAGGTGTGTTGAGGACTCGATGACTCGTGGCAGGTGTGAGCTTCTTACAAAGTGTGGACCCTCCGTTTCTGAAGGTTCACTGGTCCCAGTTCAACAGTTTGAAGGTCTCCATAAGTGCTGTGAGTCCTGATCAGCTGGAGGTTCTGATTGGTCCGTGCTGAGGCCACGCGGCCCCGTTCACACCTGTTTCCTGTACAAACACAAACTCTACGTCTGACACTTCACAACTTGTTTACGGCCGAGCGATTAAGACGACGAGGTGACGTTTCCTGAGGACGCTGCAGTCGTCTCTCTCGGTGAGTACTCGGCCTCCTCCTTGTTGGGATGGGAGGAGTTATCCGACTTGCTGCGGCTGAACTCCGCCCCCATGATTGGCCCGGTGAACTTGGTGTTTGGCCGGAGGCAGGTGGTGCAGCACAGCAGCGTCTTGAGGAACGCACGGCGCATCTCGTTGCTCGTCAGTGTGTAGATGAGCGGGTTCATGGCGGAGTTAAGGACGGCGAGCGCCAGGAACCACTCGGCTTTGTAGAGGATGGGGCAGCTCAGCGTCTCACAGGCTGCGTCCAGCAGCAGGAGGATGAAGAGCGGCGCCCAGCAGGCGATGAAGCAGCTCAGGACGATGATGACGGTCTTCAGCAGCGCCATGGACTTCTCTGAGCTCTTCATGTTGGCGCTGGCGTTGCCACGGCCATTGGACACCTTGCGGAAGACGAGCTTGCGGCTGCGAGTGCGCACCAGGGCGTAAATGCGAGCGTAGAGCACGACGATGGCCATGAGGATGATGCTGAAGACGGTGGTGCAGAACAGGATGTAAGTCTTGTGGTACAGCGGCAGCACGGTGGAACATTGCGTCATGCTCTGGATGCAGTTCCACCCCATCACCGGCAGGCCGCCCAGCACCGCCGCGATCATCCACACGGTGCTGATGAGCAGGAAGACGCGGAACGTGTTCCCGTTGTTGTGCAGCTTCATCTTCAGCATGGTCAGGTGACGCTCGATGGCGATGGCCAGCAGGCTGAAGACGGACGCGGCCAGCGCCACAAACATGCTGCCCTCCCTGAAGAACCACTGTGTGGGCGTCAGCTTGTAGGTGTTGGCGCCCGACAGCAGGATGTTGGCGGTGTAGACGACGCCGGCCAGCAGGTCGGACAGCGCCAGGTTCCCGATGAAGTAGTACATGGGCTTGTGGAACTTCTTGGTCCTCCAGATGGTGGTCAGAACCAGGATGTTCTCCAGGATGATGAAGCAGCACACGATGATGAAGACCACCGAGTCGGCCTTCAGACCCGAGTCCTGCTGTGTTTTACGGAACTTGCCGGTGTAGTTGTAGTGTTTGGCGATCAGGTCGGAGTAGCTGGACTCAGCCATGGCCTGCAGGTGCAGCAGGAGTCCAGCAGGGGGCGCTGTGTCTTCAAACTTCAGTCCTTCATGTCAGGTAGTGACCGGTGGAGTGGAGCAGAGAGAGTCCTGCTGCTGGAGGGGGACATGGTCCTGCAGAGAGACAGAAACTCAGATCAAACTGGCCTGAGAAGATCGTCTGCTACCTGGGAACCAGCTGGTTTGTGTTTTGAGCCTCTCGCTCTCTGAGACGCTCACACGTTCAGCTGGTTTCCTGCAGACATGTTTGTGAAATAAAGAACTTTTACTGAGTCTGACAGAAGAACAGAAGAACATTTAAAGCTTCACTTCAGCAAAATCTCTTTCACTGGTTTCAGCTCATAAAAAACACTCTGAAACACCCAAAAACATGATTTGGTGTGCGGCCCCGGTCTGTCGGCCCCTTCAGTCGGAGGGTTTTAGACTTTCATCAGGTCAAGAAGCTTCAGAAGGTCTGCGATGATGATAACAACACTTTAACATAATAAAACCTTTTCACTGTGAGTGAAGAGAAGCAGCATTTGAAGCTGGAGGTTCATCAAACTGACCCAGAAAACCCTCAGTGATGGTTTTGTTGTTTGAAAACGACTTTCAGAGCTGCTCGAAAGCCTCAAACACGGTTTGATTCGAAAACATGTTGTGAAATATTTGAACTCTGAGCTGCAAGAGGCTGCAGAAATACTCCTGAGATCAGAGTATTCTTCAGCCCGAGGACTGATCTTCCTGCAGGCTGATCTCTGATCAGATCAAACAGTGAACAAACAGCACGTCCGTTAAATCTGTGGATTTTTGAACGGAGTTCGGTGGAGGAGGAAAAAACATCTTCAGGACTTCGAGCGGATTTTCAGTTTTTACTTCGACGCTCAGAGACGTTTGAACCCTCAGAGAGTCGCTGTGACTTCATGTGAACAGATTTAAATGTTTTTAATCCATCTTTGGTTGAAGTCTAAATATTCTTCAATAATTCGTTTATTTATTTTTTATCTAAAGAGGTAAAACAGCCTCTGACTCCACTTCAAAACTCTGATCATTTTAATGATTTTTGTTAAAAACGTTCAGACTGCGACGTGTTTTAATTTTATTCCATCAAACTGAGTTGAGATGAGCGTTCACATCACCGAGTCTCCGCTCCGTTAAACCGAACACAGAACGACTCGATTTACCGTGAAACACAAACTGAGCTTCTGCCGAGGCTTCACACCAAAGTTCATGCAGAAAAAACTGCTTTTAACGAAGAGAAAAGAGAGTTTTTTACCTTCAGTCAGAGTCCGCAGGAAAAACAGCCCGACAGCAGCGCGAGGCAGAGCAGAGAGCGGCCACACACACACACACACACTCACACACACTCACACACACACACACACTCACTCACACACACACTCACACACACACTCACACACACACTCACTGAGGAGGAGGAGGAAGATGCTGCCCTCCTCCAGCTCTTTGTCGCTCCTTCTTTCCTCTCAGAAACTGATCAAATCAATATCGATGATTTTGGTGTTTGAAGATTTTCAGCGGAGTTGAATTTATTTTCAAAGATTATTTTCAAGTTTTTCTGTCTGTGAAATTTTCTTTCTTTCAGGATCATTTTCAGTGAGTCGCCTCCTGCTTAAACACACAAACACACACACATGCGCACGCACACACACACACCAAATGTAAATGTACAACATGTATGTTGTGTTCAAGTCCAGAGGAAAAACTCCACATTCAAATAACAGATAAAGAAAATGTATGAAATTTTAAAAAAGTAAACATGCGAGTAAATAGAAATAAAATTCTTTACTGTTCAAATGAGCTGAAATCAACTGATAAACTCATTCAAAGTTCTTATAAATACTAAAAGAATAGAAACAGACTAGTTTTGGACAATTTGTTGTGAAACGTTGATGTTCTGCTGCTTTCAGTGTTTTACACTCAGTAATAAAGAATGCAGTGAAAATCAAATGTTGTGACGTGAAACAACGTGTGAACATATTCTGAAGGTTTTAGATTCAAACTTCACATCTTTTGTCTCCTGTGTGGGAAACAACCAGCTGAACACACACACACACACTCTGACTTCAGCTCTGTGTGTCACTGACCTTTGACCTCCATCATATCTGGGGGGTCAGCAGGGGCGGAGTCACGATGGGGGTTCATGTGCTGTGTTCAGGTCACACCGTTCAGACTGAAAACTGAGCTGCAGAGCGGAAGGAACCACCAGTAACTGTACTCTATTACTTTTATCTGACAGCTTCAGTTACTTTTCTGATCAAGACTGAGAAACATGACGATCATCCACCATCTTTGTGTTTGCGCTGACGTGAGTCATGTGACTTTGGGTCTGGTCGCACTGGTTCCCAGTTTGGCTGCAGGTTTTTTTAGTTCTTCGCTGCAAACAGAAGCAATAAAATCATGTCTGTCTGTCCTCTGCATGGACGTGTTAGCATGCAGCGTGGACGTGTTAGCGCGCAGCGTGGACGTGTTAGCGCGCAGCGTGGACGTGTTAGCGCGCTGCGTGGACGTGTTAGCGTTCTGCGTGGACGTGTTAGCGTGCGGCGTGGACGTGTTAGTGTACAGCATGGACATGTTAGCGTGCTGCATGGACGTGTTAGCGTGCGGCGGGGACGTGTTAGCGTGCGGCATGGACGTGTTAGCATGCAGCGTGGACATGTTAGCGTGCTGCATGGACGTGTTAGCGTGCGGCTGATCGCTCCATGTGAGTCCTGTGATGTCTGCAAGTTAGCTAGTTAGCTACAGCGCTACGCTAATTGTTCATGGTGCATTATTGTGTGTTGGGTCTGACTGTGTGACGTAGCTGTGTTTTCATTCAATAAACGTCTGGAATGTTCTGCGTAGCGTATGACGTAGCATGATAAGCTAACGCTATGAGGCATGAAGGGATGATGCAGCTATGACATCACAACAGGACACGATGACATCATAAACACTCAGAGAGGTGCATTGTGGGATTGGCTCTGTGACCTCACTCTTGTTCGAGACCTTCAGGTTGGCTTGTTGCACTGGGGGGTCAAAGGTCCCTCTGAGTTTAACCAAGCCATCAGTTCATCATCTTCACTGTCAATGTACTGGGAATACTGGGAATACTGGGAATACTGGGAATGTTTAGGGAACAAAGTGAGAATATATTGAGGATGTTACTGCTGATGGAGTGAATCATAAAACAGTGGTTGAAATCAATAGATCCGTTACTGACTGTTAATTTTCTTTCCAGTTATTTTTTTCCCAGTAAAATGTTCCCAGTTTGATCCCAGTAAGCTTCCTGCAGTGCTTCCATCAGTGTGATGAATCTTCCCAGTAAAGGTTCACTTCCATTCCACTATTTGACGGATTACCAGGAATAGTTTTCTTGGCCCAGTTTTATGATGCTAACTGGGAATGAACGTACTCTTACTGGTGACACACTGGGACTGTACTGGTGGGTGGACATGTGACCAGTCCACGGTTCCACTTTGCTGCTGCGAGTCAGAAAATGGAGCTGAGAGCAGGAGAAGCTGGGTGAGGAAGGGGGAGGAGGGGAAAGGGGTTGTGGGTAACAAAAGCCTCTTTCCTCTGAGCTGCATAGCTGAGCGTCACCATGACGACGGCTGGAGGGAGACAGGGGGAACCGAGCGGCAGAACGAAGTCTGAAACCAGAGCGGAGACGGAACTCAGAGTTTCCAAAGATCCAGATGTTTCTGAATGTTCAGACTGGAATGATGTTTCCATCTGATGGAATGTTTCACGTCATGAAGGTCGACTCAGGCCTGGTCCTGGTCCTGGTCCTGGTCCTGGTTAGTCTTGGTTCTTCCCCTGGTTCTGTCATTGATCTGGTCCCATGTTGCCTGCCCTTGTTCTTGGTCTCAGTCCTGGTCTTAGTCTGGTTTTTGTCCTGATGCTGGTCTCAGTTCTGGTTCTGTTGGTCTTTAACATTCTGCAGCAGTGAAACTTTAACTGCACAACATCTGCAGCTTGTAATTATGGTTTGGACTCTCTGAGAGTGTGTTCAGTGCGTGTGTGTGTGTGTCACTCTGTGTGTGTGTGTGTCACTGTGTGTGTGTGTGTGTGTGTGTGTGTGTGTGAGACAGGAAAGCATTAGCCAGTTTCTTCCTCTCTGACTTCCTCTGATGTGATTCGTTGTTTCCCTGGTACTGAGGAATGTGGAGGCTCTCCATCTCTTCCCTCAGAGGGGGGAGGCGGCGGCGTGGGAGGCAGCGGTGGGGGAGAAGAAGAGAACATGTTCACAGTTCAGTTTTCAGTTTGAAAATCTCTCTGACAGTTTATGGACACGTCGACTGTGTGTGTGTGTGTGTGTGTGTGTGTGTGTGTGTCAGTGTGTGTGTTTGTGTGTTAGTGTGTGTGTGTTTGTGTGTGTGTGTGTGTGTGTGTGTGTTTGTGTGTTAGTGTGTGTGTGTGTGTGTGTGTGTGTGTTTGTGTGTGTCACTCTGTGTGTGTGTGTGTGTCAGTGTCTTGTTAATCTGTGTGTCGTGTCTGAAGCTTCTGTGTTCACAACAAACACCACAGAAGAAGATTTCCTCTGGAGGACCTGAGAGTTTCATCTCTGATTCTCATTTTCTGGCTTCGATTCGATCAGCTTGAAGAATCCGATCTGGAAAAGCACAAAGTGTCGACAGGAAGTGAAGGACGAGTCGCCGCCGTCCTGCTGATGGACAGATGAAAGCAGAGACGAGCGGCAGGAAGCGGCGAGACGATCAGATCAGAACAAACAAACAAACAAACACCAACAGGAAGTCAGAGATTTTCAGGAGCGATGCAACAAGAAGTCAGAGACGGAGCTGGAAGAAGTACTCGAATACTTCACCACACTGAAAATACTCCATTACAAGTCACAGTACTGTATTCAGAACCTTACTTGTGTAAAGTTATAAAGTGTTATCGTCAAAGTGTTTTTCTGTAACATCCGATGGGACTGAATTCATGAAACTAAGATTTTTACATCTTTGATTCATCTGAAGGAGGAAAAACTTCAGCACCAACACAGCTGGACACAGTCTGAAGAGTAACTAGTAACTAAAGCTGTCAGACTAATGTAGTGGAGTAAAAAGGAGAATATTTGCCTCTAAGAGGCAGTGAGAAAGTACAGTACAAGAATTTGTACTCAAGTACAGTACTTGAGCAAATGTACTTAGTTACATTCCACTGCAGGACAGAAATCAAGTAAATGACAGCAGATGTGAGTCAGGGCGCCATCTTTACAGGGAGGAAGTCATCAGACCACAGTCATTTACCCACCAAAATAAAAGATGAAAGAGCATCGGGCTGATGCTAGCATGTTTGTTAGCATGTTAGCACTTCCTGTTTCCTGTTCTGAGCCACAGAATCAGAACAAAGTATTTATTCTCAAAGTTTGTTCTGGTGAACCGAGAGAAGAGAAAAAACTTAGAGGCTCGAAAAAATACAATTTCACTCTCAAAATGTTATTTTTTCACATGAAATGAGTTTTTTCTTAAAAAATTCCATATTTTTCATGTTTGTTCGTAAAAGTACAACCTGTAATTTAAATACCTTGTTTTTAAAATCACAATGGTGAGTAAACGTTTGAATATTTTAACTTTATCTGATAAAATAAAAGCTTTCTCACTGTTCTTTCATATATTTTACAATTTCTTTCTATAAACAGATTTTAATTTTCTTATAAAACTACAACTTTTGTTTTGAACAAATTTTTTCTTTTTACATCATCTCCAGTTTGTCTCACTTTGCTCCTCTGATCCAACGTCTCTTCAAAAACCAGAGACGAGAGTTTGAAGCCTCTGCAGGAACTCGTGAAGTCGTGTGTTCGGGGGGGCACAGGGGGGTGACCGGGGAGGGGGGGGTCCCCTTAACGTTCAGCAGAGTTTCTAATTAGACATGCAAAGCTGCAGCGTTGGAGCTGCGGCCTGAATGAGTCGCCTTTGTCCTGTAATTGGAGATGTTTCTGTGGAGCCACAAAGAGACCAGAGCCCCCCCCCCGACCCCCGACCCCCCCGATCCTCCCTGATTCGGCCTGTCCTCCCTCTGCTCTGTTGTGTAACTTGTTGCATAAAAACTAAGTTTCCAGGAAATGAACCAATCACAGCCTCAAACTGCACAAACAACACAGCATCATCGACAGGTGCATCCAGGTGACCAAATCAAACGTCCTCCCTTGGTCACATGATGTTTACCTGCAACAATAAACAACTGCATCACAAATCAGATGATGATGATAATGATGATGATGACGATCATCATCATCATCATCATCATCATCATCATCATCATGTCACTTCACTGTCCAACAGACTCCACAGTAGGGCTGCACGATATATCGAATATCCTCGATGTATCGATGTATAAATCTGATGAGATGTATGAAATGACTATATCGCGACCATCGA
>JAPZDY010000021.1:27693234-27703494 GCA_029783645.1 Ctenochaetus hawaiiensis
TGTCTGTCTGTCTGTGTGTCTATCAGTGGTTCCAGTCTGTCTGTCTGTGTTTCTGTCAGTGGTTCCAGTCTGTCTGTCTGTGAGTTAAGAGATGACATCACTTCCTGCGGTCTGAGAGAACTTTTGTTCAAAATCAACAAAACTAACGAGTTTTTGCAGCTAAGAGACCAATCACTCACTGGTTTCCATGGTAACTACACTTCAGCGACACCATCAGCCCCGTTGGCTCCGCCCTCCTTCACACTGAGACGATTCTGTGATTAATCACCAGCAGTGAGACAGGAAGTGTCAGTGATTGGTCAGAGCAGAGGCAGGCGGAGGCTTTGATTGGTCGGCTGGTTGCTGCCTCCTGCTGTCAGAACAAACTGCAGCTTTGAACAAAAACAAGAGAAACATCAACGTTTTGACGTTTGATCGATTAAAAACAAATAAAATTTCCACTTTCATGAGCTCATTGTGGAAATTCTTATTTCATTCAAACATTGAGGCTGATTTTAGATGACACCATCTCACTGAGTGTTTTAAACAGGGATTATTAAATAAATTAATTCATAATTTTATAATTGTTTTAATAGTGGGCCACTGCAGTTTTTTTCTGAATCATCATTAAAAGTCGTGTTTTCATGAAGTGAAATAGATTCAAACACAGTCGTGACAACAATAATTTGAAGACTGTCCCTGACAGCTTCTGAGCTCTCAACTCCATCAGAGCTGAGAGGGTGAGGAGAACCTGTCACGATGATGATGATGATGATGATGATGATGATGATGATCTCTGAGCTGACATGTGCTGCTCCACCGTGAGCTGCTGACGAAGCCTCTTCAGGAAAACAAAGAGCTCCATCTTCTTCTTCTCTTCCACACAGGAAATACCAGCAGCACTGCACATTAAAATGACAAGACACAGCAGAATTCTCCGTCCTCTCTTGCACAACAGAGGTCAAAGGTCACGGAGGCCCAGCACGACACTGAATACCACACAAATGAAAAACAGCAGATGGAGCAGCGAGAAGCACATTTATCAACACTTCCTTTACAGTGTTTCAGCTGAAGCTGCATCGGCGGCTGCAGATCTGCAGAAAGCTCGTGCCCTGATGGCAGAGGAGAGGTTTGTTTGACCTTTGAACTGTGAACACGCAGCCAGACGGACACATTCATCTCTGGGAAAACTGTGCGTGGACTCCGGCAGTTTGTCTAAATTTATCTGAGATGAGCTGAAAACTGGTTTCCAGGTCAAGAGAGAAACAGATCCTGTGAGAGCAGAGACGCTGTGAGACTGATCCACATTCACTCGCTCTTCACACCTCACATCTGAAGCCTTGTGGTCTCCATGACAACCAGCCGAGGAGCCAATGAGCTTTGGGTTGAAGACAAAAACAACCAGAACATTTCATGAATTTGTTCAGCCTGTTAAGCAGCTCTGAGAGGCAGAGCGGGGGCCAGGAATTAGATGGATCCCAGCGGCTCACAGAGGTTTTATGTGTCCACTGAAGGGAGAGCTGCAGCGTTCAGCCTCTGACCTGTTTCAACATGACACGAAGACAAACACACATTTCGCTGTGTGAACCGTCAGCGGTTCAACTCCTCTGAATCATCAAACAAGAACACTTTCTGTTTAACATCACTGAATCTCTTTGGATTTTCTGACTGTTGGTCAAATGTGATTTCCAGATCTGAGAAACTATGCAGGACATTTTTCACCGTTTTCTGCCTGTCAGCGAAGCCCTGTGATCTGATTTTATTTAGGAAACATCGAACATGTGAGCACTTTAGAAAGCAAAGTGATCAAAAGTGACACTAAAGGCCCTGAACTCAGTTTGTCCTGCAGCTCTGCAGCAGGTTAATCATGTCTTTATGAGCTTTGCTGCTGTGTGGATCTTCCTGTGCAGCCGAAGGTTACGGCAGCCTTAATGAAGTGCAGCAGGAACTTGGAGTGAAATCACATTTCCTCCAGACTATCAGTGAAAACCCTGAACAACAAACAGAGTCACAGCCGGTTTTCCAAAAAGACGCTGCTTTAAAGAGAAGCTGCGACGCCCCCGTGCTCACGGCTGAGACGTCCTGAGGACTTCCAGTAAACGCTGACTTTGACAGAAGTGAAAGGGAAAGCTGCTGCATGAGTCACACAAAATTCCCAGATTCCACAGAACAAAAGTGAAGAAATACGTCTCTTTATTAAAAGCACAAGGTGACAAACAGGAAACATTCAACTCACATTAGATAAGAAATCCAGCAGATTATTCAACATGAACACAAACAGAAACAAAGTGAAGGTTCAGCAGGACCGAACCCACTGAGTCCTGGAAACCTGGAACAAGCGTGAAACGTTTCCAAAGTTCTGGTCGTTTCCAGAGTCCAGTGGGAGTTTTTGCTCACAGGAAGTTGAGCCGGCGGCTTCGATTCAGAGCAAAGATTCCTGCTTCAGTTGGGATTGTCAGGCTGAGCAGTTAAAGGGACATTTCAGCAGCAGAAGACGGGGTGATGGAGCTGTCACCTGCTGTTCATAAGTCACATGATGCAGCCGCAGGCGGCGGGCGTCCGGATCCAACAGCTGGATTGTTGTGGCCTCATTCTGACGAACGGCAGCCACAGCTTGTGATATCAGAAGCACATTTTAGGCTGCGGAGAACAGGCCACCATGTGGCAGCATGTCCAGTCACTGGTCACATGATGTGTGTAAAAGATGCAGGCATGCGTTGGAGCTGCACACGTCAGCTGCGTGTGTGAGCAAACAGAGGTGGAAGCTGCTTCTCTGGGTGTTCTGGAGGTAGATGTCACCTGCTGGGTGACAGCTGCCACAAGCTGGGACTAAGTTGGCACACAGTGGGATGTTAGAAATGATGGTCACATGATGCGTCACATGTTGTAGATTCGCTGCGAGGCGGCAGCCTCACGTTCAGACGAACAGACCAGATGTGAGCATGTGGAAGTGGCGCGTGCGGGCGCTGAAGCTGCACGGTCAGAGGTGGCGTCACGTTCTGATGGTGCAGCCGCAGACTGCGAAACTCTGCGAAGATGAGGCCGGATGATGGAGGTTATCAGTCACATGCAGGATCATGGAGGTCACATGTTGGGATATCAAAGCAGCATGGCAGATCTCGGTCCCGTACATTAAACTCGGTGGTCACATGTCTGGCAGCCACGTCCTGGGACTTGCTGGGAGGCGGCGGCGGCTCCGGGTTCAGGCGGACGGTGGAGCGGACTGAGGCAGCTGGTAGAAGCCTTTCTTCCTGGATCTCCTCAGGTAGTCCAGGAGCAGAGCGGCAGCCGCCAGCCCGGCAGCAGCGCAGATCACTGGGATAACGACGGCGCCGAGACCAGGAGTGAGGCCGGTGCTTCTCTCTGCAGGACAGGAAGGAGATGACAGCTTCAGATGGAACCAAAACACTGCTTTCTGCTGACACCACATCCTTTCCCAAACTCTTAAAAACACCGTCAGTCCAAAACTCAGCTGAGTTTGAGTTGGAACATTTTCAGCATCAGACAGAAACAGGAGAGAAAACTGGTCCAGCTCACCTCGGACGCTGATGCTGAACACCTTGACCTGGTATCCGAGGCTGTTGGTCACGTTGACCTGGTAAAGCCCAGAGTCTCTGGCTGTGACGTTGACCAATAGGAAGGTGCCATTAGGTGAATAAAGCTCAGTTCCATTGGTCAGCTTCTTCAGGACCACAGCCGACGGCGGGAAGCTGATGGTTTGGCAGCAGACGGTGACGTTCTGACCCTCCTGGACCACAGCGGACGGCAGGATGAGGACTGTGGTGTTCCGCGGAGGAGCTGGGAGACAAGAAACCGGATTCAAGTTCCAGCTTCGACAGGCAGAAACTGGTCACATGACTCACACAGAGACACATCATTCTTCATTCATAAAAAACAAAAAAAGACCTGAAGATTTGAACATGGAGGCAGATTTTAGTTACTTGCAGTAATTTATTTCTAACTGAGTTTCAGCAGTTTCAAACACGTGTTCTTACGTTCTGCTCTGAGAGAAAAACGGCTGAACGGATCCTTTACATCACTGAATGTACAGCTAATGAAAGTGAGGCCATATTAATCATTATTGATTAAGCACATTTGATGAACTGCTTAATTGCTGAAACCTAAGTGTGTGGTTTGATCCGACCAGCAGTGAAAAACCTGAGGAGATTCGGTTTCCTGACACACAAACTTCCATCATTTCAGAAACCAGAAACGTTTTTGTTCACTGGTTCGGTTTAACGATGGTTAGATGTTTGCAGATGGATTTGCTGTAATCGATTAATGGAGCCGGCGGTCTCTGTTCTCTGCAAACCGAACCGAAGAACATTGGAAGAACAAAGTTCCGGTTCTGCAGCCGTCCGCCACCTGCTCGTCTCATCTCAACAAGGATGAGCTGCTGTTGTTTTTACTGTTTTTAGTGAATTATTTTTGTTTTCAGAATCAGAATCAGTTTTACTGTCACTTCCATAACCAAATAAAATGCTTTCCCTTTTTAAATTTTGAAGAATTTCTGATCTTTTAATATTTTATGAAACACTAATAGCTGAATTATTTTAATGAAAAACATTTAAATGAAGTTTATCGTTCTTATCAGCTGCAAAGTTTTAGTTTTTTTGTTTGTTAGTTTGTTGTTTTAAATGAAAAAAGAAACCGGTACTTCGGACGGTGATGGAGCTGATGACCAGTTGGGATCCGAACTGGTTGGTGGCTTCACACTGGTAGTGGGCGGAGTCTTCCAGCAGGGCAGAGGAGAGGTTGAGGGACAGTGAGGAGGCGGAGTTGGCCCTCTTAATCTCCACCCCCTCTTTTCTCAGCACCAGCGTGGTGGGTGGAGCTCCGTCTGAGCTGCAGGTAACCGACACCTGCTGACCTTCGAGCACATCCTCACCTGGATCCACCAAGACGGAGGTTCTCCTCGGAGGATCTGAAACACCAGCAGAGAGGAGATCAACGTGATGTCAACCAAACCAGAATCTAAGGTCGAAGAAGCCACATCAGAAACCCTCTCGTGGTTTTGCAGCAGCACAGGAACGAAGCTGCCTGCAGGAATGTGGAGCTTCTTATCTGCAGTTTGCTGACCAAAGGAACAACTTGTTCCAGCGTCTTCTCTAACTGTTACTTTTCAAACACAATCCAGGACTTCCTGTACTGAGCTGATACTGAGTCTGCTGAAGCAAACACATCTGACTGAGCAGTTTCTAAAAGTGTGTGACAGCTCAACACTTCCTGCTTCACAATAAAAGCCTTTAAGGAGATGGCTCACTCACAGTGGACCTGCAGGGGGATGCTGGTCCTCCTGGACCTCCACACGTCTCCGGCCTCCGTCAGCAGCTCTGCTCTGCAGGTCAGAACCTGCTGATCCTCCTCGACCCGGTGCTGAAGAACCAACGAGACGTTCTGCAGGGAGCTGGAGAACCTGAAGGACTCTGACATCAGCGTTGCGTTCCCAGACAGCCACAGGATCCTCATCTGATTGGCTGAAAAGACGTTGCTGACATCACAGCGAAGGACTGCTTCCTGACCCAGCAGAACAGGACCAGAATCCTCCAGAACCGGGTCAGATGGAAACGCTGGGGAGAAGAGACACAGAGATGTTACGTGTTTGGACACATGAGGTTCCTGCCTTCAGTCGTCACATGACCTTTCTTCTCATTCAGTCTGAGGGACAAGAAGAAACTGATCCAGAGTCAGAAGCTGTCTGATGCAGCGACTTGGAGTCTGAAACCCTCCTGCTGCTCGTTTCTGTGGGGGAGGTTTTCACTGCGTGTCAGTGTAGGAATGTGCGGGGGGGTTTGGCTCCTTCTCCCCTGTTGTGTCACTTCCTGTCAGTCAGAGCGTTGGAGTTTGTCCTCCTCAGCTGGATGAGAGACAGATTTGCATTGGGAGTCTTCCTGCTCCCTGCAGAGAAGAGTGAAGCTGTTTGATCTCTGACCAGCAGTCGTAAATCTGCTCAGGAACATCTCAGGTCCTCCTGATGCTCCACGTCAGAGTCACACAGCCTGCAGATCAATAAAGATCACACTTTCTCCATATTTATCAAATATCTTTGGTTTTATTTCAGTGTCCTCAGGTTCAGCATGAATCCATATCTTCAGCACCCAGAGAGATGCAACCGCACAAAACAAACATGGACGAGGTGCGATCAGAAAATCCTGAGGCTCTTCCTGTTGTGCACGTTGCTGAGTCAGCGATCCAAGTTCAGATCAGCTGATCGTCGGGGACACGAAACTTCTCGACTGCGACTCTGAGACCAATAAATGATCTTAAAATGATCTTTGATAAGAATCCTCATGCCCCTCCCCCACCTTCACCCTTCAGATCAGAATCATGTGACTGAGGACAAGTTTACTCCACGTCAGCTCTATGATTCTGATGTAAAATCCATATCAGGCTGTTTGGAAACCTGCAGAGTTGCATAAGCAGGAGATCATCAGGGTTTGTCGTCCGTGTGCAGAAGGTGGCGCGTTAACGAGATCAATTAGAGTCAAATTCATTTTGCTAACAGAGAGTTGTGGATTTTATTTTGGTGGTTTGAAACTTGTCTCTTCCTTTTATGAGTCTTTGGAGCCGTGATGGACTTTTTGTCAGCTTCATTAACTGAAGTCCGACCTTCTCTGACCTCGTTTTGCTGCAGAGCCTCGTTTCCTTCCATGTTTTCATTCAAAACACGTCGCATCACTTCACAGTCTGAACAACCAACAGCGAGCGAGTCTCTGTGGGTCAAAGGGGTCTCTGAGATGTTTGAGGTGTTTCCTGGTCAGTCTCATGGGACACGTCTGCAGGTGAAGGTTGGGTGGCTCAGAGAGTCCAAACTATAAACATTTTTATTGTTTTTTGCAACACAAACTCAACTTTTGGCTAAAATACTGCAAATAAAAAACACAAGCACATTATGAAAGATTCACTTTGACAACATAAAGGCAAGACTTCACTCACATGATTCATCAAACAGCTGCCAGGTGTTTAAAGAGAACCTGCTTCATTCACACGAGGAAGAATCGTATGTGAATGAACTGTTTCAGCAGCACTTTGCCTGATTATTTTGAGGGAATTTGCAGCACAAAACTGTCCCTTCATATTGAAAAGAATCCTGTATTTTTGTGTTTTCTTCAGTACACTGGATATCCAACATGAGACTCAGGTGTTAACTGTAAAGGAGGACTGTCTCTAAACCTAAAAAACAGGCCTGTGTTTGAACACAGAAACACCTGAGCTCAGGTGGAAACGCTCACTATGAGTGAAGGAAGGATTATTTACTTGTTTCATCAAACGGTTTGAAGACCAGGATGAAGGTGGTTTAAGTTGTTGTGAAGATAACGGGGGTCGTAAACATGGAAACAAAGACCTGGTTTCAGGTGTCTCAGGTGTGTCAGACTCACAGTAGATGTGGACCGAAGTGTTTCCGGTCCTGATGACAGAGTCACACTCGGCCTCACAGCTGTATCCTCCCTTGTCATCGAGGTCCAGGTCCTGAAGGTGGAGCAGGGACAGTCCGTCCTGCGGCTGCTCCCTCTGGAGGGCGCTCTGGTTCCGGTCTGTCCTCCTCCAGGTGAGGGTGGGGGGATGGGGACATCCAGAGGCTCTGCAGGTCAGGACCAGACCCGAACCTCGCTCTGCTGCTGAGACCTGAGGACTCAGCTGCACCTGCAGAGGATGAGCTGAAAGAATTCAGCAGAAACATGAAAAATGAGGTTCTTCAGAGAGAACAGACGGTCGTCTGCGTAGAGGGACAGAAGATAATAATGACAGCAGACGTTTCGCACACAGGAGGAACTCTCCCTGTTTAAATGAGTGTGTCAGATACCAGCAGGTCATCTGTGGCTGTGACACATGTTCCTGTGCTTCAGCTGCACTTTGTCTGCATGTTGGAAACATAAAAGGCTCAGCTAAACATGAACAGACAGCAGAGATGAAGGTCAGGTCCTCCTCCTCATCATCGTGTGTCTGTGCATGAAGTGAAAGATGCAGCTGCAGATCTGTGGAATTACAGAATAACTTTTCTTTGATAGAATTATATACGGATTATATATCTGTTTATATATCGATACTGAAAAGCTCTGAAACTGAATATGACTTTCCACCTGGCTACACAAACTCAGATATTCTGTTTCCTCCCTTTCAGAATAAAAGTGGCGGAGCTCTGATCTGGTGGCCTCGTGCAGACACGGAGGAGCAGCACACCTGCTGATGTTTGAGCTGCTGCAGCTGTGCACACCTGCACGTCAGTGACCAAAACACAACGACGACGTCTCATCTGTCAGGTTTTGATCTCTGACCATAGACCATGTACACAGGTCTTCACGCCGCCCAGCCCTTTGCCCACCTGTCGGTTACCTGCACATGACGCTTCGTCTGCTCAGCAAAGTCAAACAGAAACTAATATTTCAAACTCATCGTCATGATTTTAAACTGAATGTACAGAATGTTTAGGAAGGATCATCCAACTGTGAAGGAGCCAAAAACAGAGAAACTGAGGTGGAGAGTTCACCAGTACCTGTGACGGAGATGGAGCTGGTCACCTGCTGGGACCCGTGCTGGTTGGAGGCCTCACAATGGTAGTCGGCGGAGTCTTCAATCCGGGCGGAGGGCAGTCTGAAGGAGAGCGTGGAGGAGGAGGTCTTGTCAGTCCTCTGAAGCTCCACCCCTTCCTTCCTCAGCACCAGCTCTGTGGGCGGGGCTCCATCTGAGCGACAGGTGAAGGTCACCTGCTGACCCTCCACCACCTCCACACCTGGATTCACTGTGAGGGTGGTGTTGGTGGGCGGAGCTGCACAAAGGGGAAAAACAGGTGAGTCAGAGACACCAAGGAGACGACCAGGAGACAAAGAGGAGCCGCCCTCACCGTGAACGGTGACCTGCACGGACGCCGTCTGCCTCCCTTCGCTGTTTTGGGCCTCGCAGTCGTAGCGTCCGGCCTCAGACAGACTCACGGCCTCCAACCGCAGCTGACGGCCTCGGCCCCGCGGCACAGAGCCTCCGGCCTCCGTCCTGAAGCTCCAGGTGACGGCGGGCTCGGGGTTTCCCTCCACAGAACAGGTGAGAGTGAGCGGAGAGTCGGCCATCACCAGCACAGAGTCCGGTGTTGCCATGACAACAGGAGCATCTAAAGAGGAGAGGAGGAGTCAGAGTGCGTCGCCTCATGTCGCATACTGAGACCGTGAAACCGGTCCGATCACATGACACACTGATGACATCGTCGGTAACGGCTCTGCAGACGAGGCGCAGCTTTGTTTGACCTCTTTGTGAAAATGATACAGAAACAGAAATAATTCAAAACACACGGACCGAACCTGATGGGACCTGAATCTGATGGGACCTGAACCTGATGGGACCTGAACCTGATGGGACCGAACCTGATGGGACCTGAACCTGATGGGACCTGAACCTGATGGGACCTGAACCTGATGGGACCTGATGGGACCTGAACCTGATGGGACCTGAACCTGGTGGGACCTGAACCTGGTCCTCTGACTGAGAGGTGTGAACATGGTCTCTGATCTGAGGTCAGTTCAGGATGGACTCACACAGCGGGTTCAGGGGGGCGCTGGTCTCTCTGCTCCGGACCTCAGCCGGCAGCTCCGGCAGGTCCAGCGTGGCCCTGCAGCTGATGGTCTCTCCTGAATCCTGCTTCATGGGGGTGAATCTGTACTCAGACTGGGATCCAGAATCTCCCACAATGCCTTGCAGCTCGGTGTCTCCTCTGACCCAGGTGAGAGTCAGCCGCTCGGTGGGGTAAACATCAGACACCTCGCAGGTCAGCGTAGACTCCGCCCCCAGCCTCAGGTGGTCCTGACCTCTGATCACGGGGGCTGATGGGAAGGCTGGACAGAGACACAGAGGACACACATGATCTTCAAAACAGACCAATCAGAGAGCTGCAAGCTGACGACTCAGTCGCTGCGTTCGTCTCCTCAGAACAGTTCGGATCTTTCACGTTTCTCTGCAGGTTCACCTGCAACCTGAGACCTTTCCACAGAAAACCACACATCTCCAGAAAGGTTCCTGAGCTCAGAAAAGACAGAAAACCTGTTTTCAGCTTTGTGACGTTTTGCAGCTCAAACAAGAAACTTTTACATCATTAATGTGAAGAAAGAAAAAAACTCCGTCCTTCAGTTTTTATCACAAACATCCAACACAGCCGGAGATACGAGGTTTCCAACGGACAGACGGTCACTACTGACCAAAGCTCTGTGTGTGTGTGTGTGTGTGTGTGTGTGTGTGTGTGTTCGTGTGTGTGTGTGTGTGTGTGTGTTAGTGTGTGTGTGAGTGTGTGTGTGTGTG
>JAPZDY010000021.1:27703594-27716655 GCA_029783645.1 Ctenochaetus hawaiiensis
CATAAAATGACATCAGTATGATGATTAAAGTTGACCTTTCTATTGGAGTTTTTTAAATTTGCATGCAAAAAGGGGAAGAGGGAAGGGAAGAGCGCCCAAAATAAAGACAATACACATATGAATATAAAAAGGAAAAGAAATATCCTTATATACAGATAATCCTTCCTGGTGGTCTTGAGGTTCTGTGTTTACTGGACAGACGGACGGACAGACAGACAGACAGACAGACAGACAGACAGACAGACGGACAGACAGACGGACAGACAGACGGACAGACAGACGGACAGACGGACAGACAGTTTTTGTGAAGATGCTGAAGCTCAGGAAGTCGTTTACTAATCAAGACTGGTTCAGTGAAATACAAGTTGGGTCCATGTGCGGTCCATCGAGCTGCTGTTCGTTCATTCGCCCATTTTTATGACCCGTTTACTTTCTGTTTTTTTCTGAATTTCGAGCCGATAAAAAACTGTCGCTGGTTGAAAATGATTAAATAACTGAAAGGTTTCACAGAAGTCTCAGTGGACCAGAGACAGGAAGCACAGAGGACAGACGGGACAGGAAGTCCTCACCCTTACAGTGGACGGCCACCGCCCCCTCCGCGCTCTCACAGACGTGCAGGAAGCGGCGGGTGATGATGTCACTGGGCGTGCTGCCGTCTAAGAAGAAGAGGTCGTAGTGGTCGAAGCCGGCGTCTGTGAAGCGTCTGGAGTCGTAGATCTTCTTGTTCAGACGGATGACGGTGGTCACGTTGTGTTTCCTGAAGTACGGGAAGTACGCCTCTGGGGCGTGGAGGGGGTAACCTGCGGGGGGGCGGAGCAACGACAGGACTTACAGAGCAGCACACACACCTACACGCTCAGAGACAGAGCAGGAACGAAGGAAGTGTGAGAACGAACATGAACCTCAGCAAACTCACCGTTCTCCATCTTGGTTTTAGGATGAGGACCGCTGAAGGCCAGGAACTTCCCCGGGACGATCCAGTTCAGATCTCCATTCTCCACCCGCTACACAAACACACACACACACACACCTGTAAAACCTGCAGACTCAGCACAGGACAGAGAAGCTGGGGTTTCAGACTGCCAGTGAACACACCATCAGCTTCAGTCTGCAGCCTCTGTCAACTTCTCTCATCATAACAAACGTTACAGTGATCATCCTGAGGGGGGCGCTCAATTCTTTCCCAACATCTCATCTGATGCTCCACAAACTGCTTCATCACTGACTTCCAACATCTGCTGATGACCTTCTCTAACGTACCACCATTTTCCAGCTTCTCTTCCTGTTTGATTAGTTTAACTTTTTGAAACTCTGCTCTGAGTTCGGTCGACTTGTGACAGTTTTGTTGTCATGTTGCCTAAAACCTCCTGAAAAAAGCCAGAGTGACCTTTCCAGTGTCTGAATACTTGATGCGCCTGCAGCTGTGCAGTGATGGAGAAGCAGGACGCTTGGGCCGCTGCAGGTTCGTACCTCGTAGTGTTCGTACTCGTCCACGTCGAAGGTCTCAAAGTCAAAGAAGCCGTGCTGCAGAGCCTGAAACACAAACACACAGGAGAGACTCTGAACCTCTGAGCTCTGAAGGAAAGCCACCAAACCCGACCGGCAGGCCAGCAGGTGTCGCTGTTTACCTGCATCTGGGTCTGCAGCACAAGTGATGTCATCATCAATCGCCAACATCAGTCAAAAACACGGTGAGGACGTTCTTACTCACCTTGCGGATTCCCTGCAGGCAGTCGAGCACTGTGAGGTTGAAGGTGCAATTCCCGAAGGAAGCGTCCCTGCAAACACACAGAGTGAGTCACGTTCCAACACCTTTTAAACGTTGACGAAAAGATCCTCATTTTTACTGCCGACGTTCAGTTTCAGATTACTAATAATCAATACCAGCCTGGAAATAAAACATCTTGGTTATTGTGACGCTGAGAAGCAGATGCACCTGAGGTCATCACTCTGAGGTCAGTTCAGCCTCATACGCAGTGTGACATCACAGTGACATCACAGTGACATCACAGTGACATCACACTCTGTCAGTTTGCATTGATAAGTGTGTGAACGAACATCTGCAGAGCAGCTGTGCTGTTAAACGGTCAGAGAGACGCCAAATTTATATGAATTCATGTTTTCATACAATAAAAGCTGAGGAGAAACATGAGGAGAAACGTGCGGAGAAACGTGCGGAGCTGCTGGACGGTCCGCTGACGTCTCTCGTCTGATTCTGACTTTCACGAATTTTCGACAGTGAAACCTTTCAAAGGAAACTCTCTGGTCGACTCTGCGTCGCTGCAGCCAGCTGAACTGGTTCTGTTTCAGTTTTAACACTTGATTTCCAATCATTCGTATCTTTCAATCAGAGTTCAGACCCAGTTGGTTTCCTGGGAAACTGAAGTGGGCGTGTCATATTCCACAGGCAGCTGTGCGCCGGGCGGCGGCAGCATCTGCTGATGTAATTTCCTTTACTATGATTCAGCTAAAACAAGACAGAAACGCAGGACGCTTCGTTAGAAAGCAACAGATTCAAGAATCCTGAACAGAATTTGGTTCGAGCACCACAGCTGATTGGTGGAAAAACGCCTGCGTCTTTCCTCAGCTGTTTCCACTGATGGGGGATCGCAGGCGGCGGCGATGGCGGCGGCGCCACATGACGCTCAGCGCTGAAACAAAACAAACACGCAGCATCCTTGGCTGTAAATCATGTGAAGATTTCTATCAGACCCCACACAGCGCCCTCTGGAGGCACAAACGATTTTCTACAACTTTTAAACACTGGCAGAAAAAACTCCTTAAACACCTGGAAACACCTGGAAACATCTGGAAACACCTGGAAACACGCTGATGTAGTAAATCACTGGAGCTAAAGAAGAGTTTCCCTTCATCCAAACAGAAAGGCTTCATCATCATCATCATCAACCTGAAGACAGCGAGCAAATATTCACATCTTTAATCTGTCAGACGGTCAGTGAACGCCTCACTGCCTCAGAGGGCGGAGCCTCCTCATGTTAAATCCATCAGCAGCCTGCAGAGTTTAGAGAGCTGCTCCATTCAGCAGCTCACACACACACACACACACACACTGCTGTTACATAAGAGCTGAGAGACAACAAGGCCTTTATCCTGCACACACACACACAGAGACACACACTCACACTCACACACACACTCACACACACACACTCACACACACACTCACACACACACACTCACACTCACACTCAGTTCGTCCTGTTCCTCAGCAAACAGCCCATAAAGCAGCTGAAGCTGGTGTGTCGAGTTCTTCAGGATCAGAGACACAAACTGTTTCCTCCTTCGCTGTAAATCTCGGCCGTCACGCCGTCTGCGTCTCGCCAACGTGTGCAGAGGAAAAGTTCAATTCTGTCGAACAAACGTGGAGGAAATCGAGCTCACGAGGTTGAAACAACATCGCTGCTCACGAACGGTCGAAGCAGTTAAAACGTTTCACAGCAGGTCTGACTTGAATCTGGATCCGGCTGTTCACGCGGCGAACAGACCGGACCGTCCTCACACACGGAGCGGTCATCCTGCTGCTCAAACACCTGAACTTCCCCTCTGACGGATCATGAAGGGGTTTCAGCTGGCTTTGTTCCGGCAGGGCAGCACGGGGTCAAAGGTCACAGGTTCAGCCCTGATCGGAGGAGTTCACATGGACGAACAAAGGCGCCCAGATCTGAACCAACGTGATTTCTGTGAGTTTGTACGCAGGTCTGGTTTCTCCAGACGTCCTCGTGATCCTTCATGATCCTCTGACTTCTCCTGACCTCCAACCATGAACTCAGTGGAGGAGAACATAAAGATGTCCTTCTTTCCACAGATGTCACTCAACAACAGAGATGACACGACGACATCAGTCAGCTTGAGACACACAGATGTGGATGAATCCAGATGTTTTAAAAGCAGGTGTTGGTGTTTCTGGTGCCGTCACAGAGAAACATCTAAACGACGTCGTTCTGTGTGAGGTCACATCAGGATCACTTCGCTCAGCGTGAACAAAGATCAGAGCAGGAGAGGAGGAACTCACCTGAAGGGCAGGTAGGAGGCGTTCGAGCCCGAGATCAGAGCTCGGTAGGCTTCTTCTGGAGTCTTCTTCAGGTAGATCACCTGGAAGAGACACAGCGGCAAACAGTGACTTTAACACCCAACATGGAGGTCACACACACACACAGCTGGACCTGCTCTCAAACAGGAAGTGTGTGTGTCAGAGTCAGAGCCGTGCTGACATCAGTGTTCATTTCTTCACTCGTCCTGTTTGATGTTCTGCTGCTTCTTTGTCCATCAAAAGCTGAAACTGATGTTGGATCTGCACACTGATCCTTCAGAGAAATCTGACTGAACCTCACGTTGTCCCCTGAAGAGCAGAAGGTAAAAACAGATCCAGAGATCTTTGCTGTGAGCAGTCAGAGGTTCAGCCGGTGTGTTTGTGTCTGAGCTTCTCTGTCACACAATCAGCTTCTGTTTCAGCTGCTGCGACAACATCAAATATTCAACACACACAAAACACAGCACAGAGAGTGTGTGTGTGTGTGTGTGTGACGGTGTGTGTGTGTGAGAGTGTGTGTGTGTGTGTGTGTGTGTGTGAGAGTGTGTGTGTGTGTGTGTGAGTGTGTGTGTGTGTGTGAGTGTGTGTGACAGACACTCTGAACTCATCCTGCTCCAAAATCAAAGTAAGAGTCTAAATTATGGAACTACATTTCCCATGACGCAGGAACCCTGGAATGTAAACAGGAAGCTCAATAATGAGGTTTGAAACAGGAAGCAGCGGTGACGACTCACAGCGTAGCCTCCAATCAGCACAGCGGCGTTGGACCTCTTCCTCTGGTCGAAGCTGGTGTAGTGAACGATCCTCTTCCTGGTCAGAGTGAACGACTGCACAGAAGAAGAAAGGTCACATGACTACAGGTGACAGGATCAGACAGCGAGTCAGACAAAAAATAATAACCGCAAAAGTACTTCAGCCGTCATCTGTAATCTAATCTAATCTAATCTAATCTAATCTAATCTAATCTAATCTAATCATCTTCTGCTGTCGGTCTGTTTGACCAAACCAGACGTTTTCACTGCCAGAACCGACTCATGAAAATACAACTGACCTGAAATCACCTCCAGTTCAACCTACAAATAACTCAAACACATGAAAAACCAACAACCAGGAGCTTCTCAGGTCAGCAGGAGGTCTGCTGAGTCAGCTCAGATTCACTTCAGACGGCGGCGGCGTGTTTCTCTGTGAGTCGAGGTCGCCGCCGTCTGTCTGAGCAGGACGAGTCTGTTTTCATCGTTGCTTCAATGGATCTGACAGACAAACGCTTCAGCTTGAGTTTTCACATTCACATCTACAAAAGTAACGTTTGAGGGTGAAAACGATAAGAAACCAAACGGGAGAGCCACATGAGCACGTGTCCGGGCGGCCATCTTGGATCTGAGCAGCACCGTTGCTGCTCGTCAGCCTGAAAGCGTTTTTTTCTTTGTTTGTGTGTCATTTTTTGTTCGTGTGCCACAAACTGAGTGATGTCATCAGACACACAACACAGACCTAAAGGAGGAAAGTTTACCACCTTAAATCAGTGTTGACCAATCAGGTGTCACCATGAGGCATCCATGACCTCTGACCCCGACTGTTATCTGTTCACTGAACAACGGCACATATGAGCATCACACATGCTCGGCCCTCTGCTGTCCCATGATGCTTTGTGCCTCAGGTGTTACACACGCGGCACAAACTGAACATCAGGAGGAGGAGCAAAGCCGGTCGTCATGACGAATGTCAGCCAGAGGAATGTCATCACCGCGGCAACAAAGATGAAACAAAACACTGACAGCAAAACAAAAAAATAAAACAAAACAAAACAAAAACTCATAAAAAAAAAAATTAAACAGATAGAAAAGACATGAGCACAATGAACGGATGAATATGCAGAGTGACAGAGTGAGTGTGTGACAGAGTGCATGAGTGTGTGACAGAGTGAGTGTGTGTGTGACAGCATGAGTGTGTGTGTGACAGAGTGAGTGTGTGTGTGACAGCATGAGTGAGTGTGTGACAGAGTGAGTGTGTGACAGCATGAGTGTGTGACAGAGTGAGTGTGTGTGTGACAGAGTGAGTGAGTGTGTGACAGAGTGAGTGAGTGACAGAGTGTGTGTGCTCCCTCCCGTTGCATTGTGGACATTCCTTGTGAGGGCGAGTCGGCAGGTGAAACTCACCTTGAGCTTCTTGTTGAGTTTGCAGCAGTATCGGTACAACATGGCCAGATTCAAAGGACCGAAGTCTGCATAGAAACTGGAGACACACAGAGGACACACACACTTCAAGCAGGAGTCGAACACACACTTCAAGCAGGAGTCGAACACACACTTCAAGCAGGAGTCGAACACACAGCTGAGAAGGAAAGTGATGACGAGTGAAAGTCTGTTTACATTCCAAACATTTTTCTCTTGATCACAGATTCTTTCCACTTAAACACGAGTTTCAGAGTCCATGACTTGATTCAGCAGTCAGGGAGGAAAACGGGGGCTGAGGTGTGTGTGTGTGTGTGTGTGTGTGTGTGTGTGTGTGTGTGTGTGTGTTGGGGGGGGGTGTCAGTCACAGATTCCACCTGTTCTCACTGTTTGACTGTTGAACTGGTTTCTTCTCACGCTGGTCACAGTCATTCTGTCCAATCAGGGATCTGAAAAGGGAAACTCGACGCGTCTCAAAGGCTCAGAGTTAATTCCACGTTGTCGTCAGCGCTTAGAGACTGTGACCGTCGGCCTCTCAGCTGCACCTCCTCACTGTTCATTTGTTGTGTTTCTGGGTCTTTACACCTGATCACATGTCAGTTTCCTGTGGCAGCAGGCGACTCCACGGCAGCTACAAGCTGATCGCTAAAGCTGAAACGGTGAGTTGATTATCAGTTGGTTGACTCGACAGAAAAGTCATTTGCAGCTGTTCTGGTAAGTGATTAACTCTTGAAGTCAAGTTATAAATTAAAAGAACTGTCTGGTTAAACACAGTTTCCTTCTGGAATGAAGCAGTCCGGCTCTGAACGCCGCTGTTCATCAGAAAACATCTGTGAAGACGAGCTGACGTCTTTTTTCTTTGACACACTGACGCTGAAAACGTCCAGGACACGGAGACCTTCTTCAACCAACATGACAGAATTCAATGATAAATAAAAGTGTTGAAATGGGATCAACTGTGACATTTTCCAGAAAAACTAACTTTTTCCTGCAGTTTTCAACAAATCAGAGCTTCTCTGATCTGAACTGAACTGAACAAACAGGAAAAAACTGGCTGCTGTGTTTTGTTGTCACAGACGAGTCGAAGACGCCAAGAGCTCGTCACTACAACAAACTCTGACGTGCAACCGACACACAAACACACCAACACACAAACACACCAACACAACCTGCAAACACACCAACACAACACACAAACACACCAACACAACCTGCAAACACACAAACACACCAACACAACCTGCAAACACACCAACACACCAACACAACCTGCAAACACAGCAGATTTTACTGAAAGCTAAACTGTCTTAGTGGCCTCAGTTTTCCAGGTGCAGCAGAAGGTGATCTGAGGTTTGGATCAGGTAGCTCCAGCGCTGGAGGACCGTGGTGAGAATGTGTCGTTCACAAAGGATCTGATGTGCAAAAGTTGTTCTGCGTGTGTGTGTGTGTGTGAGGAGCTGAAACCCGGCAGCATCTGACTCAAATGAACTTCAGCTCTCCACATGTTCACATCAGCCACAGGTTCCATCTCTGATTCTGCATGCAGGTCATTTCACTCACTTTTCGTAGAGGAACTCGTCGTCGGTGCAGAAGTAGTGAGTGTTGGCGGTGCTTTTCGGTTTACTGCGTAACGTGGCGAAGTACAGACGCTCTGTCAGAGACACAGACCAACAATGTTAGAGAGCGAAAGTGAGCAGATCAGAGAAAACATGGTGACAACTGATTCTGAACAAGAACCTTCATCTGCGACTGCAGCAGACGACGATTTCATCTAAAAACCACACAGTGATTCACATACGAGGTTTGTTTACCGATGACTTGAATGTTCCTCCTGTTCTGAAGGAACTGGTATAATTGCTGGTAACCAAAGTTTGGAATGTTGGTTCTGACCATCAGACACAACATCAACACAACTTCTTCACTCAGGGATCCAAACATCATCGCAAAGAGCAAAATGACACTGAGACAGAACACACCACAGGTTTTTATTCCTGATGAAAACATTTGCTGACTTCCTGTTTACACCTTCACGGAGTCCGTAACCATGGTGATCTGAGATGCAAACAGGACTCACTGTTGTTTCTTTAACTCGACGCTTTTAAAGATAAAAAACAACTTTTTTGAATGATTAGCAGCTAATTTGAAAACTTTGTACATTTGATGAAAACTTAAACCTTTTAAACCTTTTAAACGATCCGTCACGTCAGTTTTCAAAGTTCACTTTAACAAACTGCATTTAATCTCACTTCTCTTTAACATTTTTACTTTTTCAGATCACCAGTGAAAACTTTATAAAGTCACTTCTCAGAGTGTTTAAATGTTTTCAATATTTTTCTTGTTTTAACGCTTTAAAGTTACTTTTAATAAACTCTGAACTTCTCCGTAAACTCCATTTACAGCCTCTCAGAATGTTTTCAAAGCTGAACTTTCTGAAGTTTCCTGGAAAAACTCTCAGTTTTTCTTTCTTAAACTCTGGAGTCACCTCTGATGAGCGGCGCGGCTCCCAGCAGCTCGCCGTCCTCCGTCATCCCGAACAGGGCAGACAGCACCGGGGAGTGCCGCACCCCCTCCACCGTCATGGATCCGTCTAATTCCTGGCCTCTTCACCTCCGCCAGCTAACGTCGGAAACTTTTCGAACTGCTAACAGTTAGCAGCGAGCAGGCTAACAGCGGAGCTAGCTGCGGCGGAGCAGAGTCTAATAAAAGTTCAAAACTTTCTCCTCACTTTCCCATCAGTCCCTGCGACTGACACCTGCTCAGGGAGGGTTTTTTTCTACCGTTTCCGTTGTTTGGTTTCCTTCTTTTCACCGGGGAACATTTTCGGGTTAGCATGTTAGCATGTTAGCTCGTTGGCATCGCAACGGCTTGACGACGCTTCGCGAGTCTGAAACTCTGATTGACAAATCCCTCCTTAAGAAACGTTACTATAGCAACGGGAGCCGCGCCCATTGTTGCCACAGCCAATCAGAAAACAGGACGCACTGTGCTGCCTTCACTGTCCGCTGGGAAACACGAAGAACGAGTGTTTCATGTTCCCATCGAGAGGAACAAACGCGTTTCAATCAAAGTCTGAACCAAAGTGCGACTTTACACCGGAGACTCGAGCTGAGGACGATTCTGCGCGTTTCCTTCACAGATTAAATGTTCTTCAAACCGGCAAACACGACTGGAAACGTTTAAAAAAGCTCCTTGTTTTAAACCTTGTTTTAAACCTCGGCCCGGACCCACAAAAGCCTGCAAAATGTCTCAAAACACGCCAGCTTCACGGGTTACTGAGCTGCATGTGAAGAGGCATCCAGGTGAGCCACACCTGACTTTATCACTTCCATGATGTCACTGAATGAAGCTGCTGCAGGTGATCAAACATGTGATTTCACATCAGGTGAATGGATTTATATTTATGTGTCACATTTTCTTCCTGTTCTCTTCATTAATCCCCACAAACACACACACATGTGAACTGTAGCATTCCAAACATCATATAAGTTTATTTTTAGTTTTAGTTCTTGTTCCTTTTTGTCTTTTCTCAACATTAAACTCTCATATTTTTAACTTGATTTGGTCCAATTCTGAAACTATTTGTTTAGTTAATTTTTGTATTCTAAAATTTATTGTATTTGAAAAGTTTTGTCCTCCTGAAGGTGAAAACACAAAGTCACTGGAACCTTTAATGATTCAGGTTTGTGAGAAAATAGTTTTGGTCCCTGAATCTTGACTGCAGGCTACAGATCCATTAATGCAAAGAGCTCGGTCCGAATATTCTTCATCGTTCAGCGCGGTTTGGTGAAATAACTTCACCTGTCCTCAGGTGTGCTGAGGCGAGATGACACCTGCCAATTCAAAGAGCTTCGCTGCTCTTTGTTTTGTCTGACCTCTTAATACCTGAGCAGATCCGACCACATGACAGCAGCTCTGGAAACTTCTTGGACCGAGGTGAAATAATCCAACCTGATTGGCTGCCTTGAGGACTTGAGAGTGTTATGGTTAGTGTTCGGTTGCAGGTTTGAAACCAAGGTAAGTCCTCTGTTCATGTCGTGCTGATGATGTCACGCTCTCACCTGCAATCAGAGAGATCCACACACGGTTTGGAGCCGGCGCCCGTCCGGTTCCCTGTCCTGGACCTGGTCCTGGTTGGAGGATCCGCGGGCCGTCCTGGTGCGTCCGCCAGGCCCCGGCGTCCGCCATGCTGCAGGGCTGCGAGCAGACTGCGGGGCCGCAGCTGGGCTGAGCTGAGGAGGTGTCAGGTGACCTGGATCAGGTTGCTCCTGGTTCCAGAGGGGACAGAGGTGTGAGTTTACAGCCTCCTCAGGTTTCAACACACATTCAGGTCTGAGCTGGACTTCCTGCTGTACACACTGTACATCGACTCACCTGCTGCAGGTGACTTAAAGAGGTTAGAAGGACAAATCAGCACAACAGCCGCTGCTGACATCATGGAAACAGGACCGGGACCTCAGGAAGCCCGGAGCAGACCGCCTGACCTCACCGAGACCATCACTCGTCCTGCTGGACTCAGTTTCTCTTCATCTGGATCTGAACCTCGACTTCGTTTCTCACAAATCTGACTTCACATCTTCACTGTTGTTCAGTTTTCAAGCTTCGGACCTGAAGTCAGAATATTGACTCGAAACATGAAGATCAACTTTCCAAGTGAAGCTGAAAACACCAGCAGATGTTTTCAGTCACATGCTCACAAATTAAAGTGTCTGCTGGGAAAAAAGTCGTGACTCTTCATCAGTCAGAGGCAGGAGAGTCTCTTTCCTCAGTAAATCAGTGACGCCACAGAACAGAAACTGTGCTTTGTTACATGAAGTACTGCGTTTAAAAATTCATTACAAGTTCAAAAGTAGAAGAATCAAATTACAGTACAAGTACCAAAGTAAAAATACTCATCATACAGAAGGTTCATGTCAAAATGTAACTAGATTATAACTAATGATGCGTTCATGCTCTTATTTCATTCTTTAAAGTTGATTATTTTTGTGTTAAAAACAAAATCTGCAAAGTAACTAAAGCTGCAAAGTTACAGGTAGTGAACAATAAAACCCTCTGAGATGTAATCGAGTACAACGTAATATAAAACAGAAGATCAAGTCAAGTACAGGTACCTTAAAATGGTACTTCAGAGCACTTGAGTAGATGAACTCAGTTATTCCCCAAGAAACACAGACTGAAGGTGAGAAGGTGGTTGGACGCTGCAGACACACACACACACACACACACGCACGCACGCACGCACACACACACACACACACCTGTGCTGATGTTCATCCACAAAACATCTGGACATAATCAACTTTACAGAAAAAAGTCCTGTTACTGACTTTGATCTCCTGAACCACCAACAGCTGACAGTGCAAAGTACTGGTGGCGCCCTCTAGAGGCTGAAGGGTTAATCCCAGCAGCATCTCATGAGCAGATCCTCACCTGTCTGGTTTGGACACACCTGTTGTTTTCTGGTGTTGCTTAAAACTGCAAACTGTGAAAGAACACGGAGGAGGTGAAGATTCTTCAGAGGAGGCGCCGTTTGCTCTGAGGACAAACTCCTTCACTGCTGGACTCCACAGCTTCAGGAGAACATGACGGCTGCTTCTCCTGCTCTCACTCAAACACCTCAGGAGATGTGGAGCTTTGAATTTGGAATAAATCACCGACAGTTTTGTTGTTTTGTTGCTCAGCGTGGCCGAGGCGGGTGGAGTCGTGGTGCTCGGCAGCCTCTCCTCAGTGTTCAGCTCCGCCTCTGAAGCTGCATCACCTGGGCTTCATCAGCGTTCGTCAGTCAGAGTGAAAACTGTTGAACTCGTGTTGTTTCGATGATCCAGAACGATTCTTTAAAGTCAACAGATTCTGAAGATCAACAGAGTTAAAAACCAAGAAAACTACCTGCTGAGGAGGTCAAAGGTCAGGAAGGAGCCATCAGACACCTGAGGTGAGTTTGTCCACAGAAACGACTTTCATTAAAGGCTCATTCTGCAGATTTCACACAGATGATGTCATCAGAGCGTGTTCTGGACACCATCGTGGAGCATTATGGGAAATGCAGGATGCAGCGTCTCCACCTCTGCTGCTCATCTCATCTGTTTCTGCACGAAGATTCCGGCGGAGTGAACAGAGTCAGACACAGACTGAATGTTGGAAACCGTTTTATTCATTTATTATTTAAGAAACACCCTGAGAGACAGAAGCTGAGAGGGTCGGCCATGACGGGAGCAGCTACCGAGTCCAGTGAAGAGGAGGAGAGTGTGTGTGTTCGGTGTGTGTTCGGTGTGTGTTCGGTGTGTGTTCGGTGTGTGTTCGGTGTGTGTGTGTGGCTACAGGTTGGGGTTCGTCGCTCCTGATCCTTCACATTCGATGATGTAGGTGACGTTGCTGCTCAGCTCGTCCTCAGACTTTGTTATTGTGAACTTTGCCTGAAAATAGAAAAATAAACAGGAAGAATCGGTGAAAAACTCTGAAAACGATGGAACTGAATTAAAACAGAATGAATTCATCTGAGTGCAGAAAAGAGGCCGAATCTTTAACATTCAAACTGATGAACTTCACTGTTTCTGTAATAAAGGAGTTGATGGGAAGCAGCTTGTTCTCCACTGGGTTCCTCAGCTTTTATGAGCCAAACATTTGAGAAGTGACGACACAAACTGAATTCCTCTGCGTTCCGTGTTTCGAACACGACATCGTGAAGCTCCATGATCAGTCCCTCCAGGAATTCGCGATGTTGCGAATTCAACCAATCTCCGTGAATTCTGTGCAACCTTGCAATTTTGTCCAATCACCGCCACTTTTCCTCAATTTTGGCCAGCCTCCCGTGAGTTCCACCAATCATAGCAGTCCCCAGCGCA
>JAPZDY010000021.1:27724184-27734691 GCA_029783645.1 Ctenochaetus hawaiiensis
TCTGTGTGTGTCTGTGTGTGTGTGTGTGTGTGATCCATGGTGCACCTATCATCAGGTGAAAATGCCTTTTTTAAACATCTGTATAAGCTCCATCTGAATTCTCTGATTAGATGTTTCGTTTGCATTTGTAGCTTCAGTTGAGTAACTTCTGCATCAGCGGTTTGTTGTGTTTGTTTTCAGTCAAAAATCTGTTTTCTAAAAACAGGATGTGTACATCAGCACTGCATGTCCCAGGATTCACAGCATGTTGGTCACTTTGGGTGGGATGATGTGGATCATAACAGGTGTCAGTGAAGCAAAAACCTGCCTTTAAATGAACAGAAACGCACAGTAATGAATGTTTACATTTTCATATTTTATATTTTCACAGAAGAAAAACTCATCTTCTCTGTCATCCGTCTGAGATCTGAGCTCAGTTTGTCTGAGCAGCTCGTTTCAATGCCTTTTGTCTCTTCTTTGGATCCTGATAACGTGAAAACCGTCCTCAACGTCTAACTCCAGAAACTCAGATGTGCTTGTAATGTGACTAAGTTTTCAGCCACCTTCAGGTTCAGAAACCTGCTGCTTTGTTCTGATGACAGGAGCTTCAGATGAAGTTCCCTCAGAGGTTTTTTACCTGTTTGTCTTCTTCGATTCCTCGTGAGTGTGTTTTGTTGATCTCGTTGATGATTTGCTCATGTTAGCGTTCACCATGACACCTGCTGAGGTCTGCGGAGTGGAACAACACAGAGCTTCACGTGAACTCTCCCTCATCAGAGTCTCTTCTGTAGCTTCACTGTTCCAGCTGACAGGGTGGTGTCAGGGCCTGTTTGTAGTGAGGAACCGTCCAGGTGATGTGTGTACCTGTTGTCTCTGTCCGTCAGCTCAGCCAGCAGTACCGCCGCCGATGTTTCCGGCTGCAGAACTGCAGGTCTGACAGAAGCCTGCAGCCGCTCGCCTTCAGGTGTGACAGAAACCTCCAGATGCTCTGCAGCAGGCCGCTGCACACCGCCATCGGTGAGTCCAGACCAGCAGGAACCAAAACCTCCTCGTGGTCTTGATTATGTAGGTTTTTTTCTGCAAAGCTTTGATGTTTTCAAAGAGTTTCACACTGAAGAGTGTAAAGTTCAAGTTTAAAATCAGTCAGACGAGTTCAGATCTGGTTGGTCCAGTTCAGGAGGTCAGGAGTTTTTCAGACAGCTGTCCTCGGTCCCTCTCTACAAGCTCACGTCAACAGCTGATGCTCCTGTACTTTCTCCTGCAGTGAGTCGAGGACCAGTCGTCCAGTTCAAACTCTCAGACATCGGAGAGGGAATCATGGAGGTGACGGTGAAGGAGTGGTACGTACAGAGACGCCGCAGAGAGCAGGGACCGTCTCAGGACCACAGACGCCACCGGAGGCCAATGAGACTGCCGTGACGCCGTTCAGAGTCTGTTGTGTTTCTTCTCTTTGTCTCCTGATGACGTGTTCGTGTCTCACAGGTACGTGAAGGAGGGAGACAAGGTGTCTCAGTTCGACAGCATCTGTGAGGTTCAGAGCGACAAAGCGTCAGTCACCATCACCAGCCGCTACGACGGGGTCATCAGGAAGCTCTACTACGATGTGGACGCCACCGCCCTGGTGGGCAAACCCCTGGTGGACATCGAGACGGAGTCCAGCTCAGGTGAGACACCGCCGCCTGGTTTCAGCAGGTGTTTGGCGCCTCCTGCTGCTGTGAGAGTAAAACTGCTTGTTGTGGTTCAGAGGTGATCCAGGAGGAGGACGTGGTGGAGACGCCGGCCATGGCTCGAGAGGAACACACCCACCAAGAGATCAAAGGTCACAAGACCCAGGCCACGCCCGCCGTCAGACGCCTCGCCATGGAGAACAACGTAAGTCCATCCCAAATGTTCCCAGTGCTCCCAGCCTGTCCGGTCTGCCCGCAGCGTGACGAGTAACTGGTTTGACTGGTGTGACTCAGATCAAGCTCAGCGAGGTGGTGGGGACGGGCAAAGATGGACGCATCCTGAAGGAGGACATCCTCAACTACCTGGCGAAGCAAACCGGAGCCATCCTACCTCCCACCCCGTTCCAGGAGATCCAGACTCCGCCTCCGGCTCCGCCCCCTGCTGCTGCTGCTGCTGCCAGGCCTGCGAGCGCTCCGGCAGCTGTCAGACCTCCACCTGCTACACCCAAACCTGTGTTCAGCGGCAAGGATGTCAGCGAGCCCCTGAAAGGTCAGAGCTCGTTCGTCAGCAGTCAGGCTGGTTTAACATGGAGGGATCAGAGGAGTTCTGGTTCTCTTTCAGTTCACATCAGACGGAAACGCATTAATGACTCTGTGATGTCGTGATGCCTCTCTGTTGCTCTTCTTCTTGTCTTCAGGCTTTCACAAAGCCATGGTGAAGACGATGACGGCGGCGCTGAAGATCCCTCACTTCGGTTACTGTGATGAGGTGGACCTGAGTCGTCTGGTTTCTCTGAGAGCCGAACTCAAACCCGTCGCTGCAGCTCGCGGCGTCGCGCTCAGCTTCATGCCCTTCTTCATCAAGGTCTGACTGCAGAGCCGATGGGAACGTTCACGTAGCTGCTGGTTGGTTAAATGTTTACCGTTGATACTAACGCTGTGCTCTCATTGGCCCAGGCTGCCTCCCTCGGCCTCCTGCACTTTCCAATCCTCAACGCCTCATTGGACGAAGGCTGCCAGAACATCACGTACAAGGTGAGCCTGAGTCTGATTCTTCTTCTCTTTCTGTTGTTCAAAGAGGAACAATCTGAGGAGGCGTCGGTTCAAGTCCAAGAAGAGACACACTGGTGTGTTTTTATAGGCATCGCACATGTTTAGGGGCGGAGCCCGTGAGTCGGCGGGAGTCTTGACTGGGGGAACAAAGACCAGATTGTAGTTGTACTGTTTCCCCTTTAAACCGAACTTTGACCCCCTAAGCCGGCTTAAACACTCACCAAACGTGGCACAGACGTCAGGTCCGGTGAAAATTTTCATCAAATGGAAAAATTAACCCTTAAAATGCAAAAATGTGCTCTCTGGCGCCACCTAGGCACACTAAAACAGCCACTGTGGCCTGTAGGAATGTTGCAGAGATCAAACCAAATCACCCACTGACACCCTGACCAAAATCAAACAGGAAGTCCACAATTTGCATTTCAAAATAAGATTTCTGCCCAAATTTGGCTTCAGACATTTGCTCTTTGTCACAAGCGTTATCGTGTCGGCTTCAAACGCTTTTCCATTACGTGAACAGTTTTGATTCTATCAGCCGTTAAAGTTTGAGCCGAAACCAGGCGGACGTTTGTGAGGAGAACTTTTAAAATAAAAGCTCTCTTTGTTTTTTCTAAAAAATGACCCTAAAACCCTTCAAAATGGATTTTTTAAATGTGAAACCACCAGATTCTTTTGGGCTGAGCCGCAGTCGTAGAGAACTTCTGAAACAAAAAGAATTTGTGGTTAAATTTACTGTATTTTTCATGTGGAAATGTTGCACACGGTTGCTGTTTTGGAGTCGGAGAGCTGCTGCAGACCAGCTGTGGCTGCTGGAGTTGACAGATGTGTGTCCGTCTCCTCAGGCGTCTCATAACATCGGCCTGGCGATGGACACCAGTCAGGGTCTGCTGGTTCCAAACGTGAAGAACGTCCAGCTGCTCAGCGTGTTCGACATCGCTCAGGAGCTGAACCGTCTGCAGGCGCTCGGAGCGGCCGGTCAGCTGGGAACGGCCGAACTCAGCGGAGGAACCTTCACGCTGTCCAACATCGGATCAGTGAGTCCAAGCGCAGCAGCAGCAGATCCTGCAGTGTGACGCTGCACCTCCACACTGACACGACTCTGTTTGTTGTTTCTGACTGAAACCAGATCGGAGGGACGTACGCCAAGCCGGTCATTCTTCCTCCTGAGGTCGCCATCGGAGCTCTGGGAAAAATCCAGGTGGGTCCAAACTTTTCCAGGCACCTGGAACATCATGATGATCACAACATGATGGTTCCATCACGTTCTGGTTTCCTCTGCTGTGTTTTCAAACGCTGAGAAGATCAGCTGGTCTGTGAAATCCAAAGAAATGAGACAAAACAAAGTCACGGTTCATCATCCGTCTCGTGTTTGTCTGTCAGGTTCTTCCTCGCTTCGACGCCGGCGGTCAGGTGGTCCGAGCTCACATCATGAACGTCAGCTGGTCGGCGGATCATCGCATCATCGATGGAGCCACCATGTGTCGCTTCTCCAACCTGTGGAAGGAGTACCTGGAGAGCCCGGCCAGCATGGTGCTGGACCTCAAATAAACGGAGAGAGGAATGTTTCCCATCAGCCCCGGGAGCACCGAGACGCCACACGAACAGACCTTCACTCCTCCCCCGCCGCCGCGCTTCCTCTCTCTGGTCGAGGCCTTCCTGTTCACTTCCTGTTACTTCCTTGTTGCCTTTGAGCAAGACGCCGAGAGGAGGAGGGGGGGTCTGCCTGTCAATCATGTGGTTTCCATGACAACCAATAACACGCACGCACGCACGCACACACGCACACACACACATGGGTGGAGGTTGGGGTTAGTTAGTTAGTTAGTTAGTTAGTTAGTTAGTTAGTTTGGTTTGAGGTTGAAACAGTTAGACTGCAGTTTGAACACAAACAGTTTCACGTGATGTTTTTGTGTCTGAAAACCGATCAATCGTCAATAATCACTAGTTTCCATCAGTGATCGATTCCTCAACAAAAACCTCTGAAAGCTGTCGGTGCTGTGGGAAACCTGAGGTCATGTGACCAGCTGCTCTAATCTGAATCAGAATCAGATTAAATCTGAGCTGAAACACGAGTCCATGAGGAAACGTGCGAATCAGCTGATGAGACGGCGAGCTTCAGCTGAAACATCAGTAACTCCAACAGAAACACTAACTATTTGAACAACTAACTGTATCAAACAAAGTAACTGAGTCAGGTGACGGCAGGGTCATGTGACAGAGGCGAGCTCATCCTGATTGGTCCAGACTCTGCTGGTTTGAAGCCTCGTTGGCACCTGAAATCAGCAGCCGTTTGTCAAAGTAGAATCAACATGAATCGAAGCGGTTTTCTCTGTCGGACAGACGAGGATCAGAAAATCATTTTTAATCGTTAATCTGTGTTTTTGTGGGGAATCAATGACTGACCCCTTAGTTGAAACAAGCTGAGGATCAATAATCAGCCCGTAGTTGAACTAACCCGTGTGAATCATCTTTAACTGGACCTCTACCAGCTCAGAACCCACTTTTTGGACCCGCGTCCGTTAAATTGGCTGAATTTTGACTGGAGTCTGGTTGCTGAGGTCAGAGGTCGGACTGTCTGATCCTCGTTCTGTCGGAGGCAGCCGGTTCTCCTCAGAACGACACGCACAGATCCGGGATCAGGTCTTCATCAGATGCTAACATGATGCTGATCAGCTGTTTTTCTTCCATGTAAACTTTATCGAACTGTCTTTGTTTCAGGTGTCCTGGTGGCTGCTGGGTAATGAGCACATGCTGTCGGCTGATGTTTGTCTCACGTGTTAAAAGAACTTTTCCTGCTTTGTGTTTCTGTTTTTGGTGACAAACTAAATGTGGAGGTGAAAAAAAAGTTGTCTTTTGTAACTTTGGGAACATGGACGTCTGATCTGAACCCTGGTGAAACTTTGAATAAAGTTGAAGTGCACAAACCTTTGATGACTGTTGTATGAAGTTTCCACGTGGCGGCGGAGCAGTTCAGGTGCTGCTCAGACGTTTAATCGTTCAACTCTGTTTTTCACATTAAACTCTGATGCTGCAGATACGAAGTCTGGATGGACGTGGATGTCAGTGAACCCCGCCCGGTTGGTGGATGTGACTCCAGTTCAGGTTCTAACAGGATAATAAAGTCTGAAACGAGTGATTGGACGTGCAGAGGCTGACCGCTGCGGCGAAGGAGTGTGCACTCGCTCGGTTCAGCCTGGTTCAGTGTGAAGGATCACGCTTGTTTTGTTTTGATCTGTTCGTGTTGAGCTCTGAGGACAAACAGACTCACAGTCGCTGTAGTTTCAGTTGTAGTTTCAGTTGTAGTTTCAGTTGTAGTTTCAGTTGTAGCTGCTGAAGCCACTGACCCTCCATGACAGCTACACCTGTCATTACCACAGAAGAAGACTGTACCTGTTACCTGAGAAACAGCACTGATGCCCTCGACAGCAGCTGCTTTTTGTGGATTGAACTTCACCGCCATCTGCTGGACTTCAGATGTATGACGCTGACTCTGCAGAGGACTGAAGGTGCCTGAAGGTTCACAGAGCTGCAGCTCGCGGTGGTCGGAGGGTGTGTGTGGTGTTCCTCTCTCAGACAGAACTCCAGCTCCCATCAGGCCTCAGTGCCTCAGCTGCTGCTCCAAAGGTTTTTAAAAAGCCAGCAAACGTTCTCTCTCGTAAAGAAACATCTGATCAAACTGACTTCTGTCATGTTGAGCAGCAGATCAACACGAACGTTCAGACAGGAAGGAACCGAGTCATGTGACATCACAGCGTGTGGTGATGTCACAGCGTGGCCTTGAAGGCTGACCGCACCAGCAGCTAAATATATGACCAGGGTCATGTGACTGTGTTTTGTGTGTGTGGGCGGGGTCATGTGACCTGCAGACTAAATTTGTTCAGCAGGTCTGAGGTCAGATTTCAGCCGGAGGGACGCAGCATGGAGGACTGCTGCGCTGCCACAAGGTGAGAACTGACACACTGCGACTCTACGAACCGAACTTCTGAACTCCACAGCTGAACTCCACAGGTCCTGCAGCTTCAGCCGCACCGGGACTGAACCGAACTTCAGGTTCTGACCTCACGACGTCTCTGTGTGTTCAGCTGTTGCTGGTCTGCAGTCAAAGGACGAACTCAGACCAGAAACCCTGAAACTAAAGAAGAAGAAGGCAGAAATGTGTCTGAAGAGTTCAGAAGAGTTTTTTCCCTTTTAACCCTCATGTTCGTCCAAAAATACTCAAATCTTAGTGGAAGATTCGGATGTTTGTGAGGAATCAGAGAGCGAAGCTGCTTCCATGTTGCCTGAAGCTTTGAAGTTAAATTCGTTCTGTTTTCCAGGATCAGTTTCCTGAAGAGTAAAGTGTTTTAGCTCAGACAGAAAAGCAGACTCAGCTCTCGACTCCTCTCGATCCCTCAGAGCCGAGTTTCACAGATTCACTGTGGCTTCGTGTAAACTGGGTTGTTCCAGGAACGTCAGGGTTCGGCCAATCAGACGGCAGCTTCTTTTGTTTTTGAGGGAAAAACTGTGATGTTTCGTTTTGTTTCACAGCATTCGAGAGTTTGACACATCTGGAACTCAAATGTCTTTTTGCTGTAATGGATTAATTCAATTATTTCACCCTCTTACTCGTATGACAGGATGGTCAGAAGGAGGATGTGCTCGCAGGTCAGAGGTCAGAGGTCATCCTACCTGTACACCTGTGCGCTGTGACATCACATAGCTGACAGGAAGTGGTCATCATGGTGGGTGTGGTAGCATGCAGCTCAGTGAGCTCCATCAAAGCCCTGTGGGAGACGAGGATTCAGAGGATCCAGGAGGAGCAGAGGGAGGAAGAGGAGCAGAGGAAAAGAACGGCGAGGGGCGGGGCCACAGGCAGGTCAGACTCCACCTCCACAGAACTTATTCTATTGGTTGAAACTACAGGAAGTGAGTGTTAGAATTTCTGCTGCACTTTTTATCACCTGAACTATTTTCTGCAAATACAGATGTGTGACATCAGAATCACAGAAAGATGACGTCATCACACAAACGCAGCAGCTCACAGAATTTAAAAGGCGGCGTTGATGTTTCCTGATGGGAACGTCAGCGATCAGTAGTGTCTCAGTGATCCATGTTGTTTTTACCTGCTGCACACTCACACTGTTCTGACCGACAAAATGATGAAACAGAAGCAGACGACCTGTCTGTTAACCCTGCTGACCCTAAATCAGATCCTTTGAAGAGTCTTTATCCTGAAAAAACACCTTCCGTCACTCCGACCAACGTTTGTTTGTGGGAAGTTTGACTCGACACATTCTGATGGTTCCATCCAAACCCGTCAAACACAACTGATCAAGATGCCACATGTGGGACTTAAAGCCACCAGTGTTGGGAGAGTTACTTCCAAAATGTCATTTATTAGATATTACTTCTTACTTTACAATTACTTTACCAAGTTACTTTACAATATTACTGTCCATGAAAAGTAATAGGTTACCTTTGCGTTACCTTCACCAAAATGATCACAGAAGTGTGTGTGGGCATTAAAAACTGGAAGCTTGTAATGTTCTTACACTTGCACTTTAGTTCAGGTTAACTGCAGTTCCTGAATTGGCCAGTGGGGGGCAGCATTGTGGAGCCTAAAGAAGGCTCCCTTCCATTTTCAAGCAGCGGATCCCACTTTGTGTTACAAATAAACAGCCAAAATTTCACATGACAATCTCTTTTCTAAACTCTCGATCCAGTCAGACGACGTGGAGTCTGACTCTGTTCCATCACTCGATTCTTCTTCAGGGGATTTTTTCTGTTGGCAGAAGTAAAGTAGTTGTTGATGAACTCACAGACGGACACAGTAACTGTAGTAATATTACCAGTGTTTTTTTAGTAACGTGTAATAGTACTCTACTCTGCCTAGAAGTCATATTTTACAGTAATGCATTACTTTTGTATCACGTTCCCCTCGACACTGAAGACCACGTTTCCATTTTGAGGTTTGGATTCACATCAGTGAGAGTCAGGAACAGTCCGGAACGAGTCTGAGCTCAGAGACAGTTGAGTTCTTGTTGGTTCTCCGGCTCAGACGGAGTTCAGGTGTCTGTTCTGTAATGTTTCATGTGGTTCGTGTTCATGGTTCAGACTGACCCTGGGTGTCTGGGAGGACCGGGTGGCTCTGGCTCGACTGAAGCAGAAGCTGCAGACTGAAGATGGACGCCTCATCCTACGAATCGAACAGGAGGAGTGGAAGGTAACATCTGGTCCTCCCTGCAGGACCACACTGTGCAGGTGGATTTACCTGAGCTGGCCACTGGCATCGCTGTAATCTTTTGTCATGTGATTCTGTGATGGTCTTTTCTGTTTTTTTGGACCCCCTCCCTCCAACAGTCATTGCCTAGTTGTCTGGTCCAGCTCAGTCAGGTCCAGGAGTGGCAGATTCACCGGACTGGACTGCAGAAGATCCCTCACTTCATCTCTAGTTTCCAAAACCTGTTAGTCATCGATCTGTCCCGTAACGGGATCACCGAGATCCCTAAACAAATTGGTCAGTACATCGTAAAAAAAAATTACTTTTGTTGTTGAGGCTATTTCAAATCCTTTATCATGCTGAGTCTCCTGGTGTCCTGGTTCTGGTCTCAGGGAAACTGACTCGGCTCAGGGAGCTTCTGCTGAGCTACAACAGGATCCAGTTTGTTCCTGAAGAACTGAGCTGCTGTGAGAGTCTGGAAAGACTAGAGCTGGCCATGAACCGAGACCTGAACCACCTACCAGACCAGGTACTGACCACAACCTCGGACTGCTTCCACACCAGGTCTGAAGTCAGACCATAACCAGAATCCGATCAGATTCCTGAACCAGACAACCAGGTGGAAACACAAACCTGAACAAACTTTACACAAAGTTTTCAACACAAACATGAACCACATAAACCACACATGCATCAGCTTCCAAACCAGGTCTGAACCCGACTGAATCTAAGACCCGATAAGATCCAAAGTCTATTAACGGTACAAGCAATGACTTAAACCAGTTTAGGCAGCAGTTGATGACACAGGCACCTTTCAGACATGAACTTAACCAACTTCCAGAGCAGTTATGGGCTCAAACCTGAACCTTCTTTCTGACAAATTGCAGTAGACCTGAATTTACTGAGACTTCTGATCTGAGGTCTGTTCTGTCCCCGGTCCATCAGCTGAGGAACCTGAAGAAGCTGCAGCACCTGGATCTGTCCATGAACGACTTCACCTGCATGCCGGACTGTGTGGTTGGACTGCCGGAGCTCGAGTGGCTCGACATGGGAGGAAATCAACTGCAGCACTTACCTGAAGACATACACAGGTATGAGAGAATCACCTGAGCCCCGCCCTCATTCTGCCGTTAGCCAAAGAGTACTGAGATACGTTTGTCCTCAGGATGGAGAAGCTGCACACTCTGTGGCTGCAGAGGAACGAACTGGAGACACTCCCAGACAACATCAGCAGGATGGCAAGTCTGGACACTCTGGTCCTCAGCAGCAACAGACTGAGAGACATCCCCTCACTGATGGAGGACATGTCCAACCTCAGGTCAGTCTGTTCAAACAAGGTCAGTCTGTCCAACCTCAGGTCAGTCTGTCCAACCTCAGGTCAGTCTGTTCAAAACAAGGTCAGTCTGTCCAACCTCAGGTCAGTCTGTCCAAAACAAGGTCAGTCTGTCCAACATCAAGTCAGTCTGTCCAACATCAGGTCAGTCTGTCCATCCTCAGTCAGTCTGTCCAACTTCAGGTCAGTCTGTCCAACATCAGGTCAGTCTGTCCAAGCTCAGGTCAGTCTGTCCAACTTCAGGTCAGTCTGTCCAACCTCAGGTCAGTCTGTCCA
>JAPZDY010000021.1:27769327-27780479 GCA_029783645.1 Ctenochaetus hawaiiensis
TATGTAGCTGTGTATGTAGCTGTGTGTAGCTGTGTGTAGCAGTGTGTGTAGTTGTGTGTAGCAGTGTGTAGTTGTGTGTAGCAGTGTGTGTAGCTGTGTATGTAGCTGTGTGTAGCTGTGTGTAGCAGAGCGTGTAGCAGTGTGTGTAGCAGTGTGTGTAGCTGTGTATAGCTGTCTGTAGCAGTGTGTAGCTGTATGTAGCTGTGTATGTAGCTGTGTATAGCTGTCTGTAGCAGTGTGTAGCTGTGTGTAGCAGTGTGTAGTTGTGTGTAGCTGTGTGTAGCAGTGTGTGTAGCTGTGTGTAGCAGTGCGTGTAGCAGTGTGTGTAGCTGTGTGTAGCAGTGTGTGTAGTTGTGTGTCTGGCTGTGTGTGTTTCTGTGTAGACGTCCTTCTCGTACCTACGAAGCGCACCGTCCTCCGCAGGAAGGAGTTGAAGTTGCAGCCTCCGGCGTTGATGCTTCCTTCTGGCCGGCGGAGCTTCAGTCTGGACTGCAGACAGTAGATCAGACCTTCAACCAGCATAATCTGATGGACAAAACAAACGCACCCTCAGACCCACAGGATCACATGAACAGCACACACTCTGCCTGCCGTACTGTGTGTGTGTGAGTGTGTGTGTGTGTTACCGAGGCAGCAGGTCCAGCGAAGGCGAGGCTCAGCAGCATCAGCAGTGGGATCAGCTCGTCTCCTCCGTCCACGTACGGCATGCTGAGCTCTCTGTCGTGGCAGCGGAAACCCACCTGAGCCGGCTGAACCACGTCCGTCAGCTCCAGGAAGTACAGAGACACCATAGAAGAAGCCACGATGGGCAGCTGCACACACAGCAGTCACATCAGGTCAGTGCAGAGGCAGGTGACTTCATGTTAACGCACCTGTCTGCGTCCCTGGAGACAGAACCTACGTCTCTCTGAAAAGCCTCTCTGACGTTTCTGGATAAAATCGGCGTCGCAGTGAAACGAGTCGGTGGAGGAAACAGATGGAGGTCTGAGCCGAAAATAGTTTCCATCTGCTGCAAACACCAGACCTGTTAGCTGACATGCTTCTGTTGTGAACATGAAGTAGATGAGAACGTTCAGAGGAAGTTCAATATTCTCCTACTTTGTGTGTGTGTGTGAGAGAGAGTGTGTGTGAGAGTGTGTGTGTGGTGGGGGGTGTGTGAGTGTGTGTGTGTGTAACTTCTTCCTCTGAGCTCCACTGAAACACTTCCACCAACATGATCATCACTGTGAACACACACACTGTAATCCATTTTGACTCAGTTACACACACTTACACACACACACAAACACATCATCCGGCTGCCACAAATACACACTGGATTCTCACTACACACCAAACTCGGATTAATCCGCCGCTGAAAATAGATCCCAACAAACGGACTTTTCCTCCTGTTTGTTTGATAAAAACCTGTGAGCAGCTGTTCCAGGAAGCTAACAGCTTCTGAACTGAGTCCACTTCCTGTGGAGGTCCATGACTGAACGGGAGTCTCACTCTTTGAATGGAGAAACACTTGAGAGTAAGTCAAAAATATTTATACAGCGCCTCCTACTGGCCAAGATACAAGGTGCATGCAAAGGCAAAATACAACTTATACTTATTATAAACTCATGAAAGGTGAAGTAAGTTACAGCATGCTAAGCTAAAATGATTACATGCTGAAGACACACAGAACACATACGTTCCATGAAACACCTGGGAAACTGGTGTGTTTAGCTGCTTTGAAAAGAGTCAGCAGCCGTTCAGATGCAGGCGGAGCAGCTACAGCTCCATCACCAGCAGCCAGCAGGCGACCGCGAGCGTGCACCGAACGCTGACTAGCTGCACCTGTAACCCACATGAAGGTGACAGTGAACGCCTCATTCTGCACTGACAGAAAGTGTGTGCAGCTCCGTTAGTGACCGAACTCACACTTAAAATCCAGACGTCAGTTTAAACGTTTCAGTGACTCGTGTCAGAAAGTGTCTCATTACAAACAGCAGCTGTTCTACAGAAACACTGAGGTCCATCATGGACCAGTCAGCATTAGATTCAGAGAGTAAACCAGCCATGAGTCTCTGCTCAATCTGCCATTTCCCATCAAGCACCTCTGCAGCACTCGTGTGGTCATGTGATCCGACTGAAGCCTCTTCTCACCTCCACAAAGTAGAAACATGGCAGCAGGGTCAGACTGTCCTTTGGAGGTTTCTTCTTCATCTTCTCTGAGGAGCTCATCATCATCATCCTGACCGACCTGAAACACGCACACACACCCACCCACACACACACACACACACACACACACACACATTTTAGTTCAACTAAAGTCATTGAAACAACAATTCCACTACATGGCCAAAAGTATGTGGACAGCTTAGTTCCATCAGAACCACTGATGTTTCTGCAGATTGTCTTTCTGTTTGGATCCAGATGTTGCCGACTGCTGCATGAAGTCCAGCACACAGCCATGACCCGCTCAGACAGAAGGAGCTGAAGGTCTGAAGGAGATCACATGGTTGGGTGAACCGGTGCTGATGACCGTGAAAACCCCTCCTCACCTGAAGCATCAGAGTTCTAAACAGCCTGCGGTCGTCATGCAGGCCGTGTGTTGGCAGCTTCATGAAACCAGTTTCCATCGACGCCTCACACCTACACCTGCATCGTCAGAGCGCTGGCAGCGTGACCGTCCTCCGGGCTGACAGTGAGCACCATGAAGACGTAGATGGACGGGTTACGAGTGGAGTAACGCCACCTAGTGGCTGCACGGAGCCCTCACCTCCACAATGAACCCCTTGGAGAGGAAACGGAGAGCTGACTGCGGCCCTGCCTTCAGCACGAAGGTCTGACGTTACTCTTTTGGCTGAAGTGGCAGAAATTCTCACAGACACTCAGAAAATGAAGTGGAACGCCCCCCTGTGGCAGCAAGGGGGTCCAGCTCCATATTAATGGTTTAGCATGGGATGGTCAGGTGTCTACTGACTTTTGGCCATATTGTGCACAAAGAAAAGAAACCATCAGCAGCAGCAGCTGCAGTCACGTGAGACAGTCTCTGCACCTGAACACCAAACACACCTCAACTCAGTTAACATCTGACCAATCAGAGCAGAGTTTGGACGGAGAGAGACCTGCAGACACCGAGACAGGCAGACAGGCAGACAGACAGACAGGCAGACAGACATGAGAGCGGGAAACGGCTCTGTCGCCTGAAGGACTGCAGTCATCATCTGACACGCGCGCGTGCGCGCGCGCAGTGCAGCTCGGCTCGATGTGCACCGACAAACCGACAACATTCCGGTCTGTTTCTCGTTCTGTTGTCTGTCGGATTTTATGCAGCTTCAGTTGATCTGCTGAATACATGAGTCTCTCCGTCCTACACACACACACACACGGTCTCACCTCAGACCATCGATCCGCTTTGATTCCTCTCACGTTTCACTCCTGCAGCCACAGAACAGGGGCCGCGAATGGAACCGATACCGGACACACCTGCCTGGTCGTGGTCCCGGTTCTGATTCCGTTATTCCGGTTTAGAGTCCCTTCTCCCTGAAAAACGCGCTGATCTGCCACCGTTTAGTGTTTCCTGTCGGAGATCCGCTGCACGGTGTGTGTGTGTGTGTGTGTGTGTGAGTGTGTGTGTGTGAGAGAGGGAGAGAGAGAGGGAGGGAGAGAGACACTGGTGAATCATGGAGGTGTTTAAAGCCGCTTCCTGTGGGTGTATGGCAGGTGATTAGTGCCTCCTGTCGGTAAACAAACAGCTGATGTTTCCACAGAAGAATCTTCATGTTGATGTTGGAACTCGGTTCATCTCCTTCATATTTTCTCCTGGTTTTGTTTTCCAGAGTCTTCGTATGAAGGAAGCTCAGCGTCATGTATGCTGGCTTCTTTGTGTCCGACAGGCTGGATGTGAATTTGGTGATTTCACGTCATCACAGGTCACCAGTGAGTCTCAGTGCTGATTGGCCATCGTTGCATAAATGATTCCCTGAAGTTCATATTTTTCAGCTCTAGCCAATAACAGGTTGTGAATTTGCCTCATTTGTGTAGATAATTTGTTTAATTTACACATTTAGCATCACGTTGTCAGGAACTGGCGGCTGCTTGTGTCTTTTCATTGACTTTACATGTTAAATAATAATAAATCATTTTATTTGCGCCCGGTGTGGACACACCATCAGTGAATGTTGATTTAGCATTACTGTGTGTGAACTGTGGACGATGAAGGGCCAGGTCGGTCGGTTACCCGGGAGACGGTGGCTTCCTGTTGAAGCGGTTAAGACAAGAGTGACAGTTTCAAACTGAGACGGCTGGAATTCAATTTAAAACTCTTCTGCTCAGGCAGCTGGAAGTGATTTTGCATCTATATTTCAACAGAAAAAAATCAACGCATCATCAGCTGTAGCTCCCCCTGCTGGTCAGTTTGTGTTTGGAACCCTACAGAAACCACAGACAGCAACAGAGCTTTTATTTTGACAGTTTTATTACAAAGTGAAATACAAAAGAAAATATTGACACAAAAAAAATGACATCATCCATGTTCATGATGCGTTCAGGTGTGTGATGTGTTCAGGTGTGTTCCGTGTTCAGGTGTGTTCTGTGCGTCCAGGTGTGTGATGTGTTCAGGTGTGTGATGTGTTCAGGTGTTTTCTGTGTCTTCTGTGTGTTCAGGTGTGTCCAGGTGTGTGATGCGTTCAGGTGTGCTCATTGCTCAGGTGTGTTCAGGTGTGTTCTGTGTGTCCAGGTGTGTGATGTGTTCAGGTGTTTTCTGTGTCTTCTGTGTGTTCAGGTGTGTCCAGGTGTGTGATGCGTTCAGGTGTGTGATGGAGGGATCCTCCTCCACAGACCTCCACACAGACAGTTTTTGATCCAGCGCTGCTCCCACTGCTTCATGGCGTTTGTCTTGTTTGGGGAACGAAGCATCGTCACACAGCCGCACCTGAACACACAAAACTTTATTTAAATCCTTATTTTTACATTTTATTTTTTATTCAAAATTCATTCGTTCCTGTTCGCTTTTTGTACACGTTTTTAATTTATGAAGGTTTTCTTTTGTTCTCTGCTTGTTTTACTTTGTTTCATTGTGAAACATTAAAGTTGCATCATGAAAAAAGTTTTTTAAAGTTTTTTTTCTTGATAATTTTGATGTTGTGAATGTGAATAAAAGTGATGTAAGTCTACAGAACTCTCATTTCCTAAATTTTTACCTTTTGTACTTATTTATATTTTTTTGCATGAGTTCATGTCTTACATGCGTTTTTGGAATATTTCTTATTCTCTTTTAATCATTTTAATAAAGCATTGCTAATTATGACGAGTACTAAGGAGGACAGCTGATCAATACTGATCATTACTTATGATTCCTCTTATCAAAATGCACCTGCAGACTCAGCTGTGACATCACTTCCTGTGTACTCACCTGGTGCAGGCCTTGCTATCCTCAGTTGGACAAACTCCCATATGAACACAGCGCAGGTTATCCATCCTCTGGGAGCCAGGACTCCTACTCTCACACACACACACACACACACACACACACACACACACACACACACACACACACAAATCAGATTGATTAGTGATGAGCTGATCCATTTGACCTGCCTGTTTTATCTTCTTCTCTACAGATTTTGCTGCATATTATTTTCACTCTTGTACGTTTAGTTTTTGGATTCTTTGGTGTTTTCGTGGTTTTGTCTGCAAAAGTCGGTAAAATGTTGAAATTTAGTGGGAAACCTGAACTGAAGTCGAGTACAATCCAGAGTGAATGATTCATATACTCCAAATAAACTAAGAAGTAAAGAGCGCCACCGTGTGGACACTGTGGCAGATGCACAGAGGGAGGAGCTTGAAGGGGAACAGGTCTGTTTCTTAGACTGCACTCTGTTTTCTGTTCATAGTTTCCAGATTCACGTGGCTGTGGCCTTTAAAATGCCATCAAGTCCAAGTGAATCATTTAAATGCATGGACCGAATGCTGACAGGAAGTCGTGGACACAAACCAGAGTCCAGGATCAGGACTCTGTTCTGACGTGGTGACGTCGTGGAGCCTTGATGCTCTGTGGCAAACCGGCTCGTGTTTTACGCCGAGCTGCTGAAATCGCACGTCACCAACAGAGTTTCATGAAGAAAGAAATTGACACGTTCACTTCGGCTCCCACTTCAGCTGCTGGCGTACTGACTGGACAGTCTCAGCTTGTTGGACCTGCAGCTCCCCATTGAGTCCAGGTTCAGGTGTGCGTTACCTGGTGAAGACCTCCAGCGGGGCGGTGGAGCCGGCTCCGGGCAGCGACGAAGCTTTTCCAAACTGCAGCCTGAGAGGGTGTTTACCCTGCAGCTTGACGATGATGCCGTCGTTCACTGGGAGCCAGTCCATACTGGGAACCAGCAGCTGGCTGGGCAGCAGACAGCACTCGTCTATCAGACTCTCATCGGGGTCCTGGGGGGGGCCGTCGTCCCGAGCTGAGACACAGACAGACAGTTAACGTGGAAAAACAGGACTCAAACAGCTCAATTAACATGTGACAAGTGACAGAACAAGACGGAAGTTCAGACTCGGTCTGCAGGTTTAGACCAGCTCCTCCTTCCCGTCCTGTCAGGTGTCTGATCAGCTGACGGGGGGGAGCCACCGACAGATCCTCCTGATCTACAGGCCTTCAGCCGCCGAGACAGTTTCTTACAGCAGAGCCACAGCTTGGTGAGCAGCCTGAACAGCAGCTGCATGCTGTCCTGGTTGTCAGACGTGGCGGTGAAGGTGGGCAGGCAGCCCGGCTTCAGCAGACCCCAGATCCTGATCATCACCAGCATCTCCCTCAGCATCCCCAGAGACGCCCCGTCCCTCATGAAGCCGAAGCCTGGCCGGACCATGGAGCCCTGCGGGACGGGAGGACAGACGTGACGTGTTACTGACGGAGGTGATGTCTCCCATCACCCTGGAGATCACTTGAGCTTCTCCACGAAGGAACACGAGTCCTCATTACCTGGAACCTTCAGCTGTGTCCTTGTTTGCTCACCTGGTTGGGCAGGTTGGCCAGCAGGTAGAGGACAAAGTCTCCCACCCACTGGATAAGCTGCTGCAGGGACTGAAGGGGGGGCCCGTCCAACACAAACTCCTCTGTCTTAAGATTGATCATCACTTTATCGATATCTGAGGAGACACGCGGCGACCGATCAGTAATCATTACCTCCCTGAACCTCACCTGTGTCTCTAGCTCACCTGTCCTGAATCTCACCTGTGTCTGTGTTCTTGGCGCAGATCTCCGTCAGCCGGTCACCTGGACTCTTGTCAGGTGTGTTGAGGACATGAGGCCTCAGCAGAGACTTTAAGGTGGAGCTGATGGCGATCAGGAGCAGTTTTGCGTGGAAGTCACAGGCTCGAGCTGCCGTCGCCGTCGAGAGTTTACAGAGAGACGCCTTCACCGCCACAATACGAGTCGCCAGAACCTGAGACACAAATCGCTCTGCTTAGAGAGAGGACGTACAGCTACACTGAAGCATCATGGGAAGTGTGTTTGAATGCATCAGGAAAACAGGACAGACTGACTACTGGAAGGAAACCTGCACAGTGCTGCGGTGCACTGGGAGGGAAGGCCTGGCGTTAGATTTGGTATTGAGCTTGGTGTGTTTGCAGACCCAGTGGTGCATGAAACCACATCCTGCTTTGATCTTGTGCTGCAGGTGATGGTGCTACCTGCTGCAGCGCCTGGTTCTGCCTCATGTACTCCTCGTGCAGCTTCTCCACCAGGTTGTGGACCATGGTGGGCTGCACGTGCAGCAGGACGTCCCACCAATCGTAACCTGTCACCATGCAGTACTCCAGCAAGAACAACAGGTGGCGCAGCGTGGTGTTCATCTCCAGCACCTGGCCCATAGATGGTGACACCCGGAGCATGTGGAGCTGAAGAGGAAACAACAACAGGGTCAGTGACGGTTGGTGGCAGACGGGTCCAACACCGACCAGCAGCCAAACATCCAGGTGGATGAAGTGCACTCCAGGTAAGAGGACGAGTGTTTGATGAACCATAAACTGACATTACAACGTTTTTCAAAGGCCCCTGATGAAAATAACATTGATTAAAAAGACAAAAAACACAGCAATATGTTCTTTCTGAAGCTACACGGATCCTTCTGAGAACTTCAGTCCAAATGAACCAACTGTTTGACACCTTGTTTGTCTTAAACTTTGCAGGAGCAGGAGGAGCACCAACCCGACCAGCAGAGCAAACACACTGAACACACTGAGCCACTGGTTTCTGACCAGTGGAGCTCTGGAGGTCAACGACCCCACAGATCCCATGATAACAGTGTCACATGTTCAACCAGCTGTTTACAATCTGACACAGAAAAACATCTGGGAGGTTTTTTAAAACCCAAATCAAACAGGAAGTGACGATCTGCTGAGAACAGCACAAAGACAACATGTTTAAAGTTCAACCTCATCGATACAAACTTCTGCTTCTTGAGAACTCAAACACGTCGGGACAGAAGCCACAAAAAGACTAAAGTCGTGGAACGTTCTAAAAACCCCTTAATGGAGCGTTCCACAGGTGAACAGGTGAGAGGATCATAACTCAGCACGGAGGAGCCTCCTGGAAACAGTCAGGCAGGAGTGCAGAGAGATTCCACACTTTGAGAAGACATGAATGGGTGAAGGATGTGACTCCATGAACTCTGAATTAAACATTGTTGATAGTTTTTGTCAGTTTTCGCACAATGAACCATCTCTTTTTTTAATGCAGCCACATCGGTGTGGAGCAGGAACAAAAACAGGGGCCCAGACTCAGAGTTTCTTCTCCTGGATGGAGAACATGAAGGACTGCAGAGCCTTCAGAGGGAACCAGAGCTGAGAGAACTTTGTAAAGCGAAGCTATCTTTGATTATCTACAGGTACGTCATCATCAGGTACCTACTTCAGTCGCAAACATCCAACATGTTCAGAAAACCTTTCTGGAAACAGCTGCTCACCTTGCCGTGGTTGTCGACTCCAGCCAGTGCCAGCGAGGTCCAGGAGAACTGCAGGGCCTTGAAGTGGAGGGCGGGGCCTCCGGTTCTTTGGCGTTTGATGGCTGACTCATCTCCAGGTCTCTGACCTGAGGAGGAGGCCGAGGAGCCATAGAAAACCCCCATGGTGTGGAGGGAAAGACGGTGCAAGACCTGAATACTGCCATCATGGAACGCCAGAGCCAGGCCTGAGAACACAGAGAGAACCGGTTCTCAGACGAAGAACCAGGCGAGCTGGGTTCCAAAGTTCTAAAACACACACGTTGTCTGCAGACCTGCTATGGGAGGAGATTTGCAATGATGATCTTGTCAGTAGCGGCTCTGAGCTGATCGGTCGCTCAACAGAAAACTGAACCATCAGTAAACCAGCACATTTTTAAAAGGCCAGTTTAACGTCACAGGCCGTGCGTCCCTCAGGAATATCGTAAATGAAAGGAACCCCCTCTGAATTAAAACACATTCATGGTTTATTTTCAGACAAACGTGAGCTCGTTGCAGGTCTTTCTCCTGTCCTGCTGAAAACACCAATCAGAAGTTCACACAGCATGAATGATGTCTGAGGGCGAAACAGAGGAGATGAAATCAGACTGAACCTCAACATGCTGAACGTCTCCTCCCTCAGTCAACCAAAGGCCGAAGCAGAGAGCCGACCGAACGAACGGTGCCTTCAGACTGAGCGCCAAGCTAATGCTTCACACGCAGTTACATACAAAGTCAATGCAAACAAGCATTCGGAGGCGACTCAAACTAGGCAAAGACGCAAAATTTGCTTTATTCACTTGGTTATTTATTCAAGTAACTGATAAACCTTTGTCTGACTGATTTATCAGTGAACTTGTCCATCACACGCCGTGCAGCGTCACAAGTCAAATCTGTGGGAAACAGATCGACACACTGAGACTAGTCCACCTCCAGCAGCAGGCATTCTTACGAGGTTCCTCTAGAGGGCAGTGGAACTCACCGAGCTGCATGCTTGTTTGGATGATGTTACGAACCAAGACTGTGATCGTTTGATTTTGACCTTTCTGGGATTCAGGGTGCTTATTTTGACCGCAGTCAAGAAAAACCAAGCTCCTCCTGCTCTGAAGGGGCGAGTGTCTGCAGGCTCCTGATGTTTGTGCAGAAGCATCCTGCAGTCAAAGTCAATTCACTTTGTATTCAGTCTAAACACCATAAAATAGGCAGAGTTCTCCTCACCGAGTCCGGGGCAGAACTTGGTGTCTGACGCCACCTTCAGGTCAGTGTTGGAGATGGAGATGGGCAGCTTGGGCAAAGCTACAGCTGACACTCGCTCAAGATCACTGGTGGTTGTCAAGATCCTCCACTTCAGGATGGTGGGCTGCTTCTCCCCAACTGGACACGAGAAGAAACTCAGAGGTCAAACTGGGCTCCATCACCACCTCAGCAAGCAGAACCAGTTTAACCAGTTTAACCAGTTTCTGTTTCTTACCGACTGGCGATCGGTGCTGGAAGATGTTGTTGACAGGAAGTCCCTCCTTCCTCAGAGACCAGCATTCCACAATGCTGCCACTCTGATTGGATGCACACAGCAGAACCTGCGAAGTGCACACACACACACACACACACACACACACACACACACACACACACAAACACACACTTGTCAGGTTCTCTGGTTTTGTGAAACTCTGGTTCTCAGATCTAAAAGTAGGAAATAAAACTTGACTGTCATTCAGTTCTGTGTGGTTCTGTGTGGCTCTGTTGGTTCTGTGTGGCTCTGTATGCTTCTCCTGGTTCTGTGCGGTTCTGTGTGGTTCTCCTGGTTCTGTGTGGTTCTGTGCGGTTCTGTGCGGTTCTCCTGGTTCTGTGTGGTTCTGTATGGTTCTGTGTGGTTCTGTGTGGTTCTGTGTGGTTCTCCTGGTTCTGTGTGGTTCTGTGTGGTTCTGTGTGGCTCTGTGTGGTTCTGTGCGGTTCTGTTGGTTCTGTGTGGTTCTGTGTGGCTCTGTATGGTTCTGTGCGGTTCTGTGTGATTCTGTGTGGCTGTGTATGGTTCTCCTGGTTCTGTGTGGTTCTGTGCGGTTCTGTTGGTTCTGTGTGGTTCTGTATGGTTCTCCTGGTTCTGTGCGGTTCTGTTGGTTCTGTGTGGTTCTGTATGGTTCTCCTGGTTCTGTGAGCTTCTGTATGCTTCTCCTGGTTCTGTGCGGTTCTGTGTGGTTCTGTGT
>JAPZDY010000021.1:27802387-27814169 GCA_029783645.1 Ctenochaetus hawaiiensis
ATTCACCAGCATTCACCATCAAAGGAGACCATGGTTTCCTCTGGTGTCACATCACTTTTCACCAGCATTCACCAGCATTCACCATCAAAGGAGACCATGGTTTCCTCTGGTGTCACATCACGTTTCACCATCAAAGGAGACCATGGTTTCCTCTGGGTCCAGTGTGATGTCCTTGATTTTATGTGTGAAGTCCTGTGAGTTTCTGATGTGGTGAGTCGTTTTGCCAACAGGGGGAGCCAGGATTGTGGCCTTTGTCTGACACAGTCCAGTTGCCTTGTTTTTTGACTCTTCAAGAGAGTCTGATGAGCTAAACTGGTCAAACTGGAAACCAGTTTAGAGGACTTCACTCCTACTGACCTTCACTGATGTCATGTGACTTACATGAAGTGTGAGACCAAAGTCAGAAAGAGGAATAAAGATTTCCAGAATAAAGTCCAAATATTTTAAGGGGACAGTTTTATTATTTTGAAAAAATAAATACTAAAGAATTCCTTTTTTTCCTCAAAATATTTCTTTATTTTTACTTTTTCTTTTTGATGTTTGATGACTTTTTTTCTGTAATTATGAAAACTTTATCACAAATCAGATGAAGAAGAGTCCTGTAGTCAAAACAGAGGGCCAAAGAAAAGACAAAAGCATAAAGTCCAACATTTTGATCCCGAAGAAGCTCCGGTGACCATCACAGCTGCAGACCAGAGACCTGGACTCGAGTCGGACTCGTGGCTGAGACTCGACTGACTCGAAGCCTGGTGACTTGTTCATTTTTGTCTCTGAAACACAGTGACGTGCATCATCCCACCTTAAGAGGCTGTGTGTTCAGGAAGGAGGCAGGAGGTTCGGACACAGATGAAGAGGAACCACAGACTTCACGGTGGTTTTCATGTTTTCTTGCATCGCAGACAGACTCCGACTCAGTGGACATTAAACAGCCCGTTTCCATTTAAAATAAGTGTTTTCTTCACCCTGAAAGGCTCGATGGCCCATTTTATTTTAGAAAACTTTGTCATCCTTCCTTCAGTCAGACACAAATAAAACATAAAAACCAACCATCGAACAGGCTGCAGCCACTTTTTGACGACTTAAACATTTTATTCAATGTTTTTAAATCAACTTTACAACCTGATTGTTCTGGGAGAAGTGATATCATTATTGATGGTAAAGTCACCTGTTGACCTGCTCTCATTACATCAGTGTTTTTCGATCGCTGTGCCACTCGGCATCACCAGTCTATTATTGCATCACTGCGGCCTTCGGGGGAAGTTTGAGTTTCTCTAATTATTTTTAAGAAAACCACAGGTGACCTTAAAAAGCAACGGCAGCTCAAACTGGAAACAGAAAGTCAGACATTTGTCGGTTTAAAAAACATTCGCCTGCCATTTTTAGTCTCAAACATCTAAAGCAAGATCGAAGTGCCTGAACGGTAAGAAAGCAACTTGATTCACTGCAGCCAAATTTATGATTCAGAACTTCAGGAAGTGTGAAGGGATTAAATCACACAATTCATATAAATGTTAAAGAATAAAAAAGACTTATTAGTTTTTTACTTCAAAATAGCAATTTTATTAAAGATGTAATTTGAGGGATTTACTCTAAACTTTGTGATGATGAATGAATACATTTAAGTTTTCTTTAAGGTTACAAAGTACAAATAGCATGAAAGTTCTCCCTTAATTTTCCTCCAGACAGCTGAGGGATTGCTTTCTTATTGTTGTCAGTTTTAAGCACCCTGACCTCTTTAAAAACCCTTAAATCTGTTCAAAATACAAAAATGTGTTTCAGTAAGTTTCTATTGCCTCCTTAAGTTCCTTGATTTATATTATTGGATAAATCAATGAAACCTTAAGATATTTTTACCACTGTAATTATGCTCATAATAAAATTGTTGAAGGTGTTTTGATCCATGAATAGTCTTATTTTTGTTTTGTGTCTGGTTTTATTCCAAGGTTTAGTTTTAGAACTTCTGTTTATGCTCCTTCACATCTTGTATTAAAATCTTGTTTTATGTTTCCTGGGAAAACTTCGACTCGTCTTAGAGGAGGATTATTCCATGAACAGAAGACTCAGTCAGTCATGAATGCGTTCACGGCGGCTCAGAGCTTTAATGGGACCTCAAAGAGGTGTGCGAGTGCTCAGACCTGGAAGAGCGAACCAGAGCTGGAGGATCTGCTGCTGTCGGAGCTGTCGGAGCTGCAGGAGGTGGAGCTGTGGAAGATCCACTGGTGTCTCAGTCAGAACCTCCTGCAGGACTTCCCCCCCATCCCCCCGCACTGGCTTCGGGATGCAGACGCCCGCAGAACTGCCAGAACCATGCTGAAGTGTTACCACGAGGAGGGGGCATGGACCATGTTGGCTGTGGTCCTGTGGATGATCGGCCGAGATGATCTGGCCTGCCACCTCCACCACATCTCCTCTAACCCACCAAGAGCCATTCTGGCTCCAAAACCTGCTCAAGACTTTGTGAAAACTCGGCGCAGGAAGCTGATCAGCAGGATACAGCGGCCCGACACGATCTTGGATGCCCTGCAGGAACATGGGATCCTGAATGCCTCAAACAGGGGGGCTGTCCAAATCTATGCAGGCAAGAAGGAGAAGAACCGGGCTCTGGTGGACCTGGTTCTGAGACAAGGGGATGATATCAAAGCAGTGTTTTGCAAGGCCCTCAGCCAATCAGAGCCGTTCTTGCTGCAGGAGCTGGTACATGGTCCAATCGTGGACAAGGTTTGTTGTCGACGTCACTGTTTCAGTAAGGTTTTATCAAAAGACCATCAGGTTTCCATCTGTCGTCTTTTATTTTATTGTTTGTTTGAACAGAATAATGCTGAGGTGACGTGTCAGCACTGTTTTGTTCTCCTGTTTTTATATCCCAGGATCCCTCAGAGACGTCTGTCCTCACAGATATGTTGGAATGTCTGGTCTCGGATGAGCTCCGGTCTTTCCAGTGGTTGGTCAGTGATCACATGACTGGAGAAAACCAAACTCTTATTGATAAAGAGCAGCTGCAGCGTGCAGACAGGCCAGCGACTCAGAGACTTCTGGAGACACATTTTGGACCGAAACAGGCAGAGAGCATCGCCGTAAACATTCTGCTAAAGATTGTCCCAACACTCAGTATGTCCTTATAAACTATGCTAAGCTAGGCTAACATTGGCCCCCATATTATAGTACTAACTCTGAAGTAGGCCACACTCTGTACTGTTGTGGTCAGGTGATGTGATGATGTCATCCTGCTACAGGTATGTGTCTGCGAGGAGAAGTCGTGACATCACAGGGCTCGTCCAACACCAGAGTGGAGAAAGATACGGACACAGGAGAGGTAACAGCATCGAACCCAACCTGTACGACCCTTCTGATGGTGACTGCTGATTGGTTATGACCATTAACTGTTTGACTGTTTGATCTGTTCAGACTTTAACACCTGGAGTCTCAGAGGACGGCGCCATGTTCAGGTAACACAGGTGACCCTTCACTAAAGCTGAACCATATATCTCTAAAATAGACATGCATGTTGTGTAAAAGTAAAAGTGACCAGTAACTGAAGCTGTTTGACAAATGTAGTTCAGTAAAAAAGTACCGGTACCTCAGATATATACTTGAGTACTGCGTGGGAGCAGATGTATTCAGTTACATGGCACCAGCGGGCAAAATGGTCTTAAATATGCACAATAGACACATACATGCTAACAGGCTATTGCTAAGTCTAACGTGTCCAAGTTGAATGTCATAACTTAGTTTAACTGGTAACGTGTCAGCTGGAAGGACTGACATCGAGTCCGAGTGTCTCCGTGTCTGTACTTGTTTATTGTTTCATTTAGTGAAGATGGATGGAAAAAGTGCTCTGTTAGCTTAGCTCTGTTGCTAACATACTGTTAGCCTCTGTGCTGTATTACAGGCTCTGTTAGCGCCAAATGTGTGTAAACTGTCTCTGTTGGAGCAGTTTACACTCCGTGTCACAGAGCTGAGATGCTGCCGGAGCTTCCTCCATGTTGGATCCTCCGTCCATGCAGACGCTAGCTTGTCAGGACAACTTTTTCATGGTCAACAGAGAGGATTTCTGAGTCCAAGTTCACTTGAGTATAACTTGACGCTCAGTGAGTGCACTGATCACAATGATTGATTTCGTTGATGGCGATGTCGATGGCGATGTCTCCAGGTTGCGTTGTCGACAGCCGGGGGTTTTCCGCTGCAGTCTCACTGATGTGCTGTTGGAGGGAAGCGGCGATGTGGTCTATCAGACGGTTCCTTGGGACGTGGACTTCCTGTCTTCCAAAGGCCTGAGGCCGGCTGGACCGCTGTTCAGGTTCACTCTGCTGACGGGGAGTTTCCATCGGCTCCACCTGCCACACTGCCAGCTGCTCTCAGGTCAGTAACACACAGCTCATCCAGCACCATCAGCGTCTACTTATTGTGACTGTGACGCTGCTGATGATCAGGATCAGGGGCCACTTCGGCTCCACCTCACCAACAGGCATCCAGATCTGCCTGCAGCGTCCCAGGCTGTTGAGTCGACTAAAGGGCCTCTGGATTTTATTTAATGAAGAGCTTGTGGTAAAACACAGGTCTGTCTCACACACACACACTCACACACTCACACAGAGAGATGAAGGGAACCTATCAGGACGTCTTAAGGTGGAAAGTTGCACCACAAAAAGCAATTCTTTACTTCTCCACTCACGACGACTCCAGCAACGTCCTCACAGCGACCGTCAGTCCAGAGTCGGTGTGTCTCCATGACGCAGGTGAGACAAAGACACAGGAGTAAACATCACTGTGGAGGAACACGGCCAGTCACGTTCAGGAACATTGTGGCACCTCAGGTTCTCATCACTTCTGCACTTTGGTGGAGTTAAAACAGAGCTGTGATCATGTGATGTCAGATCTGTTAACTGTTGTTGTTGCACTCGCTTCGAACTCTCGTCTGGTTTCACTGTGCTTCTGTGAGAGATTTGAGAACATCCAACATTAGTTTGAGTGAAGAACAAAAGGTTGAGGAGTTTTATTTGAGCAGATGGTTTGTGATCAATAAGAGAAACAGCAGCAGCCGTCTGTCAACATGGTGACGTTTTGTTGAAGGTGAGTTTTCTTGTCTTCTAGATGGCGGTCAGCACTTCCTGTCTGTAGCTCATGTAACTGATGGCAGCCTGGACTTCATTGCACCTGATCAGGTGAAGGACGGCCATGTGATCATCAACATCTCAGGCTTCTCGTGCTTTGGTCTGGTGACGTCGGCGGCGGCCCACAGTGCAATCAGTGGCCTTGTGTTGCTCTTCTCTGAGCCGAGAACCTACTCGCTGTTCGTCCTGCTGCTGCCCAAGAACGTGTGCCTGACTCAGGTACGCAAGCCCCGCCCACTGGCAGTTCACTGTCCCTGCCCCTGATCACAAGCCCCGCCCACTGGCAGTTCACTGTCCCTGCCCCTGATCACAAGCCCCGCCCACTGGCAGATCACCATCCCTGCCCCTGATCACAAGCCCCGCCCACTGGCAGGTCCCCTTGATCGGGGCTGGTTAGATTGATGTTTTCACTGCAAGTGAACATGGAGTTTATTGATGACACTGTATCGAGGGGTCAGTCTGATATTGGCATTGAATTTGAACAGTTGATCTGATTGACGCCTCTGATCTGATCTCAGGTTATAAAGGAGTGGAAGCGACGGATCAGAGCCGAGTACGTGGAAACAATATCTGACTGTGAGCTGATCCCAAATCAGATGTACAAACTGAGCGGACAGCCCGTCACTTTCATCCAACCAGAGGTGAACTTCATCATTTCCCCTTCAGCTGATGCTTCGTCAGCTCTCATCAGGTCGTTTTCAGTGATGTCACTTCCTGTCTCACCGCAGCATCTTTAGCATTAAATTACAATGTACATGATGTTTCTGACTGCTCAGCTGCTTCGATCAACACTTCAGCTCCTTTTAAACGGAGTCTTCCACCTCGCTGAGCTTGGTCTTTAAATAACACTTTGACTTTGTTCTCTTACGTTTTAATTGATATTTCAGTTCCTTTCAGTATTTTCATGTATCTGTCACTTCAGCTGCTTCAAACTTTGACACCATTCAGCTGTGAGCTTCTGCTCATCATATTAAGGAACTTTAGACTCAAACTCTTTGTTTTTTCCCTCTTTTGTAAAACATAAAACCTCTTCTTTTGTTTCAGAGTTCAAAGTTCATGAACTTCAGCGACTACAACAACTTCCTGGCGTCTTTCCAGGTGCAGCTGGCAGCCGGCGTCCACACGGTGGAGCTGCAGCTCAGGACTCATGTGACTGCAGTTGGCCTGATTGGCTGGCTGTTTGGCTTTACGGAGTCTGCGGTGTGGCACGCAGTCGTCCAGCTCACAGGTAAATCCTGAGTCAGGTCACACGCTAACACCTTTCACGTTAACACTCACAGTCTGCTGACCACCTGGATCAAACACCACCTGAGACTACGACCACACGAACACCTGAGGAGGGAAACAGAGCAGACCTCACTCCACTTTATAAAACAAAACCTCTTTTCTCTCAAGAGAAAAAACATGAAAAATGTTTGGGAAAACGCTTGATGAGGTGTCCATTATCACACCTGAGCTCGGCCAGGTGAGAGCCCATGTGACTGCGGTCTGACCTCAGACTTTGGATCCCCGAGTCCTGAGTCGCTCACATGGATCTGAGTCTGTTTGTTGGACTGTGCACCTGTTTGATCAGCTTCAGAACAGGTGGACACACTTTTTTCAGATGTGGTCGCGCCACAAATCGAATGATCTGGTTTATAAAACCTGAACTGGTTCTCTGACCTCTTAATCTCAGAAAAAACTCATCCACCTCCACTTTTACTGCAGAGTCGACTTCACGCATCAGTTCCTGCTTGTTTTTGTGATAAAAGATGAACTTTGACTGAATGTGAGGAGGATTTTCTGATGTGTCTTTGTTCTCCTGCAGCTGCTGCCTCCACCGTGAGCACAGAAGGTAAAGCAACACCACACACCTTCATGAACGCAGCGTCGTTTCTCTGACTAAGAACATGAAGTGGCTGGCAGACCGTTTCAGAGGCCGCGACCTTCATACAGAAACCTCAGACTTCATTTATTTACTTCATCAGAAAATAACCGCTGGCCTAAATATCAGATTTACTCTTTTAAATGATTCCAAAGGCTGAAATAAGACCAAAACAAAATGAAAGATCAGAATAAGTAAAGATGAAACGATGAGGAAACAAGTTTTGAATGAAATTATGATTCAGTCGTGAGAAGAAAACAGTTTGTTAGCTGAAACATCAAACTTAGAGAAAAAACAGAAATGTTGCTGCTGTTTGAATCCAGTTCAGCCAGTTTAAATTCAGTGTCGAGGTCTCTGTTGATCCGGTTCTGACCGGTGTCGTGGTCTCTGTTGATCCGGTTCTGACGGGTGTCGTGGTCTCTGTTGATCCGGTTCTGACCGGTGTCGTGGTCTCTGTTGATCCGGTTCTGACCGGTGTCGAGGTCTCTGTTGATGCGGTTCTGACCGGTGTCGAGGTCTCTGTTGATCCGGTTCTGACCGGTGTCGAGGTCTCTGTTGATGCGGTTCTGACTGGTGTCGAGGTCTCTGTTGATCCGGTTCTGACCGGTGTCGTGGTCTCTGTTCTGTCAGTCTGTGCCTCAGACTCGGTGGACGTCACCTTTGTGCTGCTCAGGATGATGAACTCTCTCGGGGCAGAGGATTTTAAAACATTCCAGCGTTTCCTGAATGTGCAGCCTGATCCGATTCCTTTCAACCGGCTGGAGGCAGCAGACAGAACCAGAACTGTGGACTTGATGGTCCAGCAGTACTGCACCGAGGGGGCCAAGCAGGTCGCAGAAGAGATCCTGAGGAGGATGAAGTGCAACCAGCTGGCTGATCACCTGCAGGGGAGCTAATGACCCGAAACTTCTGAAACTTGATAAACTCCAGAATATTTGTGATGTCTTTGCTAAATGTCGGTCAGTAAACTTTAGATCTGATCGTTACCTGCAGACGGGCTCTGCTGGCTCTTTCTGGTCCTGGTTCTGGATTTAAAGAGTCCTGGTCTTCCCAGTCAGTAGGTTATCATGATGTTATGTCCAGTTATTGTCTTAGTTTAACTTCTAAATGCATTTAAACATGTTTTTCGTCGTGTTGTGTTCTGACTGGAAAAACGACGTAGTCCAATCGCAGCTCGTCTTCGGCCCTGCTGAGCTCAGTCTGAAGCTTGAACTCCACTTTAATCACACTGAGTGAACCTTCTGCCTTTTTTATCAACACAGCATATTATTTTATTTCACTGATCACATTGTAATTTAGTCATTTATTATTAATCTAATAACCATTTGCCTAAACTGTTTGTGTGTCAGATGCCTTTTTTGTTTTTTTTTCTGTTTTTTTATTCGTCTCTGATTCATGTGTCGACAAATCATGGAGCATAAAACGCTTCTCACTCGTCTTCATGGGATTAAACATTTGAAGAGTAATGAGTCCAACATTTCCCGTGATTCTTTTATTTCAATAAATTTGTATGAAGAACAAGATTCTTGCTTTGGTGACATGTTTTTCCTTTTTAATTTGTCCAAAATGTGTGAAGACCAACATGAACAGAAACACTGGTAACCTTCAAGGAGCCTCATTTATCAGACTGATCGTTCTCACACAGAACAGAGGAGTCAGTGAACGCCTCACAGAAACAAACAGATGAAGAAGATGTGAACCTGTGGAAACTTCACCTCAAGGTGAGTTTAACCTGCTCAGATTTGAAGTCTGACAGGTGAAACTGATGAAAATGACACCAAAACACCGAATGAACTGAACAGTTTTTCGCTCATGGCTCGTAAAAAAAAAGCCAGAGAAGCCCACCTGACACGTTTACCAGCTAAGATCTACTCACTAAAACCCCGGGCAGCGCCCCCTATGTGACTGTTTGTGTCAGGAGAAGCTTCATTCAGCTTCAGCCCCAGCAGAAAGCCGCTTGGCAACAAGTCAGGATGAAACATCACAAGATTTTCTCGCGTGGCCTGAACCAAAAAGAAAAGCTGCTCAGCAGATTTCTTGGACCACAAACCTGTAAATCTTGTTTGGAGTTCAGCTCAAGAAGTTACACTCGACATCCTGAATTTACACCAGAGGTTACTTGGATCAGCCAGGTGCCTCCCTCGTACTTCAGCCCTCACCTGGTTTATCAGAGTTTGATCTCAGTCCAGTCCGACGTTTGAATAAAACCTCTGTTTCCTCCAGAGTTTTCCTGTTTGTGTTTGTGTCCAGGATTCTTGCGTCCAGACAACTTTGGCACGAAGCCTGGAGAAAAGTTAGCGCGGGTTTGGTGCTGTGCCCACAGTTCCCTTGTTTCCAGTATTTGTGCTTCACAAACAATCCTGGAAACATGCAAACTGACTCTGGAGAAAAGCTGAGGGTTCAGTAACATGTGGGACCTGAAGTTCAAGGTGATTGTGACCTGAATGTGAATTTAAACTTCAACAGTCTCAGTTGTTCGGTTCAGGAAGCTCCCTGCAGGCCTGCTAGCTGTAGCAGCAGTTAGCATCCAGAGCTGCATTTCTGTGAACTAACAGACTAAAGTTTTGGCCTGTTGAATCGTCACTGACAGGAACAGGAAGTCACACAGCTGCACATGAGAACCCAGTAAGATTCAAAGACTTGCAGCTTTCAGTCCTTCTTCATGCTCTTCCTGTTGAGTCTCTGACAGAAGAAGAGAAACACTGACAACAACATCTGCTGATGGAAACTCGAGCCAAAGTTGAGAAGTTTCAACTCTTAAAATCTGCAGATAAACAATCAAAAAACACCTTAATTTAGTATTTTCTCTTAAATTCTTCCCCTTAATCCCCAAACTTACTGGGTTGTTAACAGTTAAAAAGCCCTAAAGCTAAAAATCTTTAAAAATGACCGTAATTTTTGAAATGGTCAAAATATTGAATGTTTTATCATAAAGGTGTAACATTTAATGCTGGTTGTTGACTTGTTGTGAATGTAAATCTGCTTGGATTCCTTCATTTCATTGAAACACAAAAGGAGTGCGGCTCGAGGAGGCGCCACCGCCGCTGCCACCGCCGCTGCCGCTGCCGCCGCCGCCGCCGTCACAGCCGAGTCAGTCTGTGGGTCACAGTGTGAACCTGTGTTGTTGTGATGCACTGGTCCCAAACATCAGGAACAGGTCATCCTTCTTCTGCCTCACACTCATCCACAGCAGGTTAGACTTCCTCCACCTCCACACATGAGACCGACTGAAACTGCTGTTAAAATGCACATAAAGTCACTTTATAATCTGCTGAGACATTTGACATGCAATTTGCTGGGATCAGAGTAACCATGAAGGATTACAGAACAGTCCATAAATTATGAAGGGAAATGTAGTACATTGAGATATTTTCAGAGATGAAAGAGATAAAATACAGGTGCTCAGTGGAAATACAACCTGCATCACAGTCCGGCAGGTTCATAAATGAATTCAACAGGGTTTTAATGGTTGATGATTTACAGAGTCAGAGTATTTTTTAAGAAGTACAAAACTTTAAAACTGACCAGTTAGCAACTGACATTAGAGAAAAGTTAAGGTATAAATTAAGGGATGGCTTTTATGTCAACTGGACAATTTTATAAGGTGACTTAAAAAGTCTTTATATTCTACAGATAGTTAAAAAATAACCTCTAAAACTATTAAAATCTATTAATTACTGCTTGAATACCATTAAATTACATAATTAGATCATTAATATTATCAGATAAATTAAGCTTTTTGTTTGGATTTCCTGTTAAATACCAGATTGTGACATGATAAACTCTGTTTAATGCATCACCTGCACATTTTTTTAGGGGAAAAACAAAATTAGTTGTTGAATGGTCATTTGTAAAATGTGAAGGTAAAAACTGTTTTATCCATAAATAAACTCTTTTCAGTGATGAAGGTGCTTTTAAGGAAACTTTGTAAACTTGAACATTTAGTTATTGCATTGTGAACAACATTTCTGTTGGATGTAAACCTGCAGATTCAGACACAGAGTCTGAAAAACCGCTCTGTCCTGTTTTTGCCGTTCGTCTCCACCTTGTTTGGCCTCGTTGGTCTGCTCCTGAAGTTCTCTGGTGTTTGTCCGTGAGCAGGGCTGCCATGTTTGCCTTGCAGGAAGTCCTCTTTCTGCACCACAAAAGTTCACAAAGCTTCCTGAAACTCGGCCACACTGAAGCGTCACGGCGGCCACTTTAACAGTCTGAAGAGGAAACTATGACGATCAGCAGCATCAACGCTGAACAGATCCATGAGTTCAGGTGCTCAAAGGGTCAATGGGTTTTACTTTGGGAAAAAGTTTCATCGGAAATGAATGAAAACCCAGTTGAACTCTTATGTAGTATTCAGATATTTAACAGCTTTACTATAATAATTAATCATAATTATTGATGAGCACAGACGAGTGCAGGGGCCCGACTGTAAAGCAATACTCTCCACCATCATCATCGTCTGCTTCATCATCTGGTTAAATTGTACTTTGAGGGGCTGTAGATGCTTGAAATCTCATTTCTTTGTTCACATGTCAGAAATGGTGAAAAATTATTGATAGAGTGACCTGAGGGAAAGCTTGTTCTGATTGGTTGGGGGTTGCGATTAATTCCTGAGATCACAATGAAACTGTAGAAAGAGGAAGGTCGTTACGTCGCTCCGCTCAGACTTTCGGAGAAACTCTTCAAATCGAATATGTGTGTGAAGAAAAGCCTCGAACAAATGAAAAAACACACTTCAGAGGAAAACTACTGACAGATTTGACCAAATACACACATTCACATATTTGCTGTACTTTACAGAACTAATAGG
>JAPZDY010000021.1:27849691-27861418 GCA_029783645.1 Ctenochaetus hawaiiensis
GGGACTTCAGCCTCTGTCAACATCCTCAATCATAAACAGACACACACACTCACACACACACACACAAAACACACACACACACACACACACACACACACACACACACACACACACACACACACACACACACACAATAAATACTCCTGTACAAACCTAATTTTCTTGAGAAGCGGAAAACTCAACATCAGCATCAATTAGCAAAATAAAATCAGCTGATTGTCAGATGTGACCAGAAAAGAAAAGGACCTGAAATCGGCTCTCTGTCTCATGCACACACACACACACACACACACACACACACACACACAGATAACCGAGGATATAACTCAGCCTGCTGTTTTTTTTACTGATGTGACATTTTCCTCCTGATGTTTAATGTGAAACATGTCGGATCACAGACGAGCTGAATGTCATCGTGTGTAACCGCAGGATGTTTCAGCGTCCACATCATGTGAACATCAGGCCTGTTTCTGACTCTGAGCTCATATTTCAAGTATAACTATATATTAACATGCAGTAACTGCTTTTTCCACAGTTCTCCAGGGTCACTGCATGAGTTCAGCTCACTGAGATCACAATATATTTCACCCACCACCAACTTTAGCTCAAGACTTGCTAACATTAGTCTTAAATGACCTGGATTCTCACTGATTGTCATTCTGATAACTGGACGCTCAGCAGGTTGGACTGTGAGAATAAAAGAACCATAATTGTGTCCATCTGAAAAAATACAGTGTGAAAAGCACAGAAACAGCTGAGAGCTTCATCGGAGAGTTAGTAGATGTCCTGTGTTGTTCCCGGTGAGATGAACGTAGAGATGTTTCTGTGTTTCTGTGTGCATGCGACCTTCCTTTTGATCGTGGATGCTGACGGGATCTCTGTGGCGTCTCCTGAGTCAGGCTGAAGGTTTGTGAAGTTCACTTCCTGTCTTTGAAGTGAGCTTACAGCGACCTGTCGTGGATCTGCTGATATCTGATGGATGATAATGTGGACAGTATCTAGACTGTGATTGATGACGTTTTGCAAGAGGAGAGTCCTCACAACAGGTCAAAACACAGAGACACTGGCTGGTGTGTCAGTGACCCTGAGTTCTGACCTGAAGGCGACTGAAGCGCAGAGGCACTTAATTTGTTGTCAGACACATCAGTTTCACAGTCCAGCTGCTGATTCATTCACAGAGATGAAAGGAGAGAGAGACACCTGCAGACACTGTGATTCATCCTCTCTCTCTCTTTTTCTGCTCTCACACACACACACACACACACACACAGTAACAGCAGGTTTGTAAAGTGGAGCTCAGCCGGGCGGAAATGAGCTCCTGAAGTAAATCCCTGACGAGCCACTGGAATTAAAAAGATAATTAACATTCAATACAGAGAACCAAAACACAGAAACAAATGACAGGAGGAGAACAGAGGAGGACACAAAAGGAGAACATGGAGTTACTGAAGCGCCCTGCAGGCAGCTGACTTCCTCTTCACTCTGACAGGACTCCTGTCTTCTGAGAGCAGACGGCACGAGATCTTTTGTAGCTTCAAGTCATCAAGGGCTACATGGTCTGACATGGATGTGGGGCCACTAAACTCAAGCTGATATTGATGTAATACCATCAACTTTGCTGGGTTTAGCCAAAGAGTCTAGTTGCAGCACTTAAAAACAGAAAGTTCACCTCTGTCTCTGATCCCGAGTCAGCATCAGTAATGTGAACCATCGTACGGTACTTGAAGGAAGTACTCATGAAGCAGCCGTCGAAACCTGCACATCCTCTCAGATGCTTCACGGTCAAACATACGAACCAATCGGACTGGACGAAGCCGTTTGCTCTCTTACGTCTTTCACCAGTTCAGCGTTCAGAACCATTCAGCTCTCCATCAAGCTTGGAGACCTGAAGAGAGAACATTCGGTGCTTTAGACGTCTTTCCACGAGAATGCACCACTGAGGCCACAGGAAGTCTTCCCACCATCAAACTTTGCAGCGCCCCCTCACTGTCAGACACTTCGAGGCAACAGACTGTGTTCCAGTCTCCTGCAGGTCTGCCTGAAAGCAGGTCTTTCTTGACCTGTAAACCAGGATTAGGTCTTCCTTGACTGTCTTTCCTTGTAGACAAATGTGCAACTGAATCCAGGGGATTAGAAAGAGCTGCATCTGCAGCAGCACTCTGAAGAAACTGGTGTCTTGTGCCATTTAGTGACTTCATGACAATATTTATGGAAACTGTCCTGAACTGGAAATTAAAATTTGCATAATTATCCCACAACTCAAGACAGCAGCCACTGTAACCTGAACCAGAGACAACACGCCTTTAACACCTGGCTGCGACTCTTCATGGCCAAAACTCAGAGGAAAAGTAAAGCTCTCATAACCACAATACCGATGCCTCTGTTTAAGCTACGTAAGCTAACTTGAACATCAGCGGAAAGTTTGTCTTTGTGCTGTTCTGTTTGCGACTCAGCTGGAAGTCTGTTTTTATGTTTGCTGTTTATTTGATGTCCTCAGAGTGTTTGAAAGATTAAAGTTTTATTGTTAAAATATGCTAATTTCACAAAACTGAGCTGTAGATAAATCCATCTGAAACATCAAAAATGTCTCTGTTGTCAGATTTAAGCTCCACGAGAACATCAGGTGCTTCATTTGAAACAAAAGAAGCCACAGACAGAAGAACTTTAAGGGTGTGTTTTGTGCACAGACTGGGACAGTTTTAAGGACATGGACACTGATTGGTTTAGGCTGCACTAAGAGACAATATGCATTCATGTGTAATCAACATGCTCACAGAGAACATGTAACTGACACAGAAGGAACAAACGAAGGGAATGCATTCATATGAAAAAAGCAGCATTTAGAAATAGACAGCTTCAGCTGAAACTGGTATAAAAAGAAGCCAGCTGGTAAAGAAAAGACAACAAATCATCACTGAACAACATTTCAAACTAGAAACTCAGAAACTTCAAGGTCTGATGAAATCCATCACCAGGTGAAAAACATATTTTGAGTCTAAAGATTCACAGAAAGCTGATGAACTGAAGCGCCTCAGGTTTCAAACCAGGTTTTAGATTTTGTCATGGATGACTTCAGTGTTCAGCTCCAGGTGGATTTTTGTTTTGTCAGGTAAAAAGTAAAAATGTAGTCGAGCAGGTGGAGTTTTCTTGGAAACTCGAGATGATCAGAGATAAAACTCAGGCAGCACATCAGATCTTTCGTTTTTAACTGCCATGTAGACATTTCGGGAAAGCATCGTTTACATCGACACAAGTGATCAACATCGGTGGGATTAATTACCGATGTCCTCAACTGCCATGACAGATCCACCCCAGCAGGGGGAGCCATAAGCAATGGGTCATGACATAACAGAAAATAGAATGCTGAGTGGAAAATGAAGTAAAATGACCGTGTGGCGTTAAAAAAAGTAAACTTGCTGTGCTGTCAGTTTTTGTTATATTCAGTGAGTCGAACGTGTTGTACTGTAATTTCTTTTACAAAAAAATACAGAATACATCAGTGTGAAAACTCCTTCATTTCTTTCTCCATCAGGATTTTACTGTAGGATTTTAAGTAAGGACAGAATTTGCAATTTGCTCAAGTATTAACTGACTTGACTGGACATTTGAATTAACTTTTTAAAAATTCAAAAGTTTCTCTTTGGCACTAAAATTCCATTTTAGGTCATTTGGACAAAACTTGTTGTGATGCAGCTTCATAAAAAACAGCTGAAGATTTCTCACTGCTGATCTCTGAGCAGCTTCAACTCAACCAAACTCCAGATTAACCGCCACCGTTTCTGCTTCATTCACAGTTTGAAGCTTCTCTGTGGCATTTCAAGACCTTCATCGTCATCACATGACTGCAGGCAGATCTGCACTGACCGAACACGCCTGCTTCTCCTCCTCCTCTCTGGTTTCTGCTTCTGTGCATTGGAGGCTTTGGGCAGAATTGTAGAAACAGTCCAGTGACATTTAAGGAAAAGCATCAAATCCTGTTCAGGGAACTGCGACGCTTTGAGCCTGAACATGCAGACTGAAACCAGAACTACAGCGGAGTTCATGTAAAGACTGACTATAGAACTGACAAGGTGTTTAAACTCCAAACACGGACGCGAAAAGGTTCATCCTGTTTGTGTTATTATTATTATTATCATTATTATTATTATTATTATATGTTAATGAAGAAGTTGCATTTCAAGCCCGAGACCTCAAAGACTTTAATGTGTCATGAAACCTCCAGTGAAGAGCTCAGGTGAATATTTGCATGGGAACAACAGAGATTTGTCTGATTTGTCACCATCAATATTTTTATTGATTGTCATTTGAACATTTGATCCTGTGCAGAGTTTGTGCCAGGTTTGTGTGATCTCTGGTCAAAAGGTTGTTGTAAAGCAATGATGACAGAGGGACTCCTCATTGTGAGGAGCTCTTGGCAAAGTTAAGTTCAGGTTGGAGTCAGGTTCAGGGTCAAAGGTCAGGAATGCATCATGTCTGCACTGCACTTGGACAAACAGAGCAGAGAAGCTGAAGGGAAGCTCTGATTCTGTCAGGTTGTTTTTTCTGTTCTGACAAGAGTTCAAGTAGATTCAGAGGCGGTTCTTCTCACACAAACAAGATCCACAGAGAAGGAAAATACAAAAAACTAAAACAAACAAAAAAATTTACTAAATTCTGGGATTTTTTTCCCTTTTTCTTCACTGATTTCCAACAGACAGACAGAAATATCCTCCATCGTCGTCCTCCGCTGTGGTCCAGGGCAAAGTTAAATGCTGCCATTTGAAAATTTTAATTTCAAAAGAGGTTAAAGAGAAAAGATCAGATAGTTTCTTTTTTAAGAATCCAATTTTTGGGAGGTGACCTCTGACCTGCTGGGTTTCACCGCAAAGAAGCTGAGAAATCGTCTGTAGAAGATTCCTTCAAAATAAAAGCAGCAGGTTCAAACTAAGCCACATGTCCACTCGCAACCTTTAACAAGAAGCATCGGTGTGTGCTAGTTTAAGGTAGTTAGGTGGTAGTTTGAGGTAGTTAGGTGCTTGTTTAAGGTAGTTAGGTGGTAGTTTGAGGTAGTTAGGTGCTAGTTTTAGGTAGTTAGGTGCTTCTTTGAGGTAGTTAGGTGCTTGTTTAAGGTAGTTAGGTGGTAGCAAAGTGTAGCAAAGTGTCAGTTCAGAGTTGTTGGAGGTGAAAAACAGCGTAGTGGGTGGAAAGTAAACTTAAGTCTGTGTTTGCTGTGTGAAAATAATTTGGCAGTATATTGAGGGAAGTTGGAGGTTAGTTAGGGTTAGCTGATGGTGCCTTTGGGCAGGTGGGGGAGGTTAACACAGTTTTTGGTAGTTGTGAGATGTTCAGGGTTCTTCTGGTCAGTTCATGTGTGTTGTGGTAACAAACCGTCTGAAAAACAAACACAGCTGACAGGAAGTTCTACAAAAACAAACCTTTATTTTTTGACCACAAAAATCATCAATGTGTGTGACCTGTGTGTATCTACATGTGTGCACTCAATGTGTTTATGTGGCTTTGTGTAACTGTGTGTGGGTTTTCACTGTGGACCTGTGTACATGTATGTTTATGTGGGTTTGGTGAGCAGCTGGCTGGAGAAATCATACAGATCTTTGTTGACTTTCTTCAGCGTCTGAACTTCTTCTTCAAGTTCTGCAACCCGAACCTTCGTGTTCTCACCGTCTCCAAACACCGACTGAAACACATCGAACACAACGGACACACAGTCACTGACGACTGCACGGACATCGTGACATGAACACACAGTCAAACTGGTTCCAGTCAAACTGGTTCCAGTCTCTGTTGGTTCTCGTGCTCCCGCCCCTCCTCCAGGACCGTTCTGCTGGTCATGTGACCTTGGTTGCTGCAGCGTGGCAACATACAAACCTCTGCAGCAGGACGACACTCAGTATCTCAAGTGTTTTAAACTTTCTTTCTACAAGCAAAATAAGGCAGCAAAGTGTAACAAAGCAGAGAAACTGAGTTTCTTTGTTCTCTAGGAGAAAGTATTTATAAAAAATTCTCCCAGAGTCATAGAGTGCTAACAAAGACAGACATAAGGAACCAAATTTGTTTCAATTTCAGTTCAGGGTCGCCAAAATCAAGTTTATCTGTAACTCTGTTAAAGAATAATCATTTTAGTGATCTAACAGCACCAGGATCTGTCCGGTAAAACATCGTAAACAGTTTATTCATGTGGATTGTTTAAATAAAGCTGCTGTTTTCAGAGAAACTCTCCAGACATTGTCATCTTCTTTAATAAAACATGTTAAAGTCAAAGACTGTTTAGGTTTGAAGTTGTTAACATACAGCAGAATCCTTGTTAGACTTATGAAAAATTAACACTGTAAAAAAACAGGAGGTCAGCAGGAGAAGCCGGAGACACAGAGAAGTGAGGTAAGCCCCGCCCCCTCTCACCTTGTCACTCACAGCGTTCATCAAAGAGTTTAACCTTTCAGCTTTCTGCAGGTACGTCTCTTCTTCTTCCTAAAACACAGAGAGACAGGCAGCCATCAGACTTCACTGTGTGATTGTTGAGGCATAAAGATTCACAAACACAATAACAAGGCTGCTGCAGCTCAAACTGTGCTCATGTTTGTTGCGTCTCTGCTGGCAAACGAGTTACGATCAAAGTGATGAAGACTGAGAGTCTGCAACCGAAAAGCAAAAGCTACAAAAATGGATAATGACACGTCATAAATGTTTTCACTTCATGGCGGCTGGAAAAACCTCTCGATGGTGAAACAACCCTCCTGTCGTGACTCTACAGAACCGACAGAATCAAAGAATCGCTCACCTGTGTGTGGAGGCCCAGTCGAACACACATCTCCCCCGACTCTGCGCTGTCGCCCTCCGAGGCGTGCAGGTGTCGGCTGAAGCGTGGCAGAGGGACGGCGGGCCGACTGTCAGGGAGGAACATGTTGGCCGGAGCCGCCGTGATGAAGGCATTCGTCACAGGACCTGAGCACACAGACAGGAAGTGTCACTGAGGACGACAGGTATCAGAACTGCAGCTCCTCCATGTCTCATCTACTAATCAGAAGGTCGAGAGTTCGATTCCAGACTCCTTCAGTCGTTCGAATCGTTCCTGGTTTTCTTATCTTTGGTCATCAAAGTGCAGCATAAACACAAAATGAAACGCCTGCAGGTCGACTGAACTCAAATGAAAAGGATTTATCATTTAGTGAATGTGCTGATCATTTCCTGGTTATATCAACGGTTTGTTGGCTGTTTGAAATGTGAACAAACACCTCGGCGTCTCAGCCCAACGTGACACTTTCAAATGTTCAAAACTCGATGAGATTCAGAGGAAACGGAAACAGCAGCTCTGACGGGATGAAAGGGACTTTTTGTGTCACTGAATCACTAAAAACTGGATCTATTAGTAAAATTTTTATCAACCTTCCATTGAAATGGGCTTTTTTTAAAGTGTATTGTGATTTTAAAAGATGGAAAATCTGGTGACTGAAAGAAATTTTGTCCAATTGGTTGTTTCTGATGTTTCTCCTGAAAAGGACATTTTCATTCAGTTCCGTTCATAAACAGACCAATGAGCTGTCAGCTGATCTGTGACATCACATGAATGAGGGTGAGGACAGAACCTGAAGGCAGGAAAGAGCAGATCAAAGTGAGGAAGAATTTTTCCAATTTGTAACCTGAAATAACCTCAAGACTGCAATAGAGAGACAGAACAGCACTGAGAAATACCATCATGCACTTTAGACTTATATACCAAACCCCATTTTTTAATATCACATTTATTGTATTTTAGGTCCAAATTTAAAAAGTAAGAAGGATCCCATAATTATAATTTGTCTTTTGTTTGGTTTTTCACCAAGAAAATAAATGAATTCAGAAATTAAATTTGCAAACTGCATCAGCAAAGTCAGGTAGAACAATCTGTCTTCTCATTGGTCAGGTGTGTCGTTCAGACCTCCACTCACGTCCTCAGATTTTTCTCTCACAGTGAGAGATCGATCATCGAATGTCATAAACAAGTTCACTCCTGAGGTTTTCTGAAGTCTGTTCTGGCTGAATCAGTTTCCATCAGAACCAACTTGTTGTGTTTGTCCTCCAAAGTGAAACCTTCACTTTGATAATCTGCTCTCCTGTCCAGCTCCCATCACGTTTCAGTCATCATCTCTTTACTTCCTGTCCTCCTCCTCCATCGTTTTTGTTTCATTATAAAGCTGATGTTTTCTGCCTCTGGTTAAGAATAACTCCTCTAAAAGCTGCAGCAGCCCTCCCTTTATTCTTTTATAGGACTCTTCAACTTCTGAACCTTGCAGCTGATCTCTGATTGGTCCATTAATGTCAGTCTTCAACAAACACAACGTTCATCATCTGGAGGCCTCCTGAGCTCTAAGTGGACAGATGATTCAGACTTGTTCTTCTGTCTAACAAGCAGACGGCAAATCAGCTCAAACTCCACTTTCTCTGCTGCCGAGCTGCTCTCAGACTCTGAGCGGAAACTAAACAATAATTTAAGAGAAAAAGAAACTAAAATTAAAAGCAAAATTTGTTTGTTGTCACCATATAAACTATTTCTTCAGCCATTTGTTCAAACATGAAAGAGCTGAACTTCCTTTACTGGCATTAATTCTGCAGAAAATCCCGACAGCCATCACAAGTCCCCTGATTTGGGTTTGTTTACCCCTGAACACCATCTTTTTCTTATGCTCATCTTGTTGTTTTTGGATCAAACCCCATTCAACTTTAAAACACGGGTAATCAGAGAGTTTTGTTTATTCTTTAGTATTTGGTGACAACACTGCCAATGAAACCATATTTGTTGTGAACATCTTCAAATGTTGACACTCATCCATCAGACGCTGCTCTTGTCAGCTCTCGGCTGCTTCCGTCAAATGAAACATTAACAGTCCTGCAGGTTTTACTACAAACTGACAGAAACATCCTTCTTCTCCATCAGTCAATGCTGGCTGTATTTAGTATTCAGCTGAACGTTTCAGTGGCGACACGAGGAGACGAGCGGAAGGCCAAGTGAAATACTGACCATCAAACTTTCATCAGAAGTCAGACGAGAAATCAAACTGGAAAAAAACTATAGAAACTACAGTAACTCAAAAAAGACTGAAGAAAGCAACAAAAGTGAATTTAAAAAACTGGAGACTTCCAAACTTAAATAAGAAAATACAGTATATTTGTTTGAATTTTCTCCGCTGTTGTGTTTTAGTAAACTGCGGTAAAAAAAAACCAGTGGCGATGCATCTACAGCAGATGTGCAGTTGGGGCGCTACAGGAAGCCGGCGATAAGTCATAACTGTCATGTGTAACTTGAACACTGAGGCAGAAGGAAACATGGCTGCACGTCCCGTCAGCTGAGCAGACAAAATTAAATGACACGGTTCTCTATTTAACCAGAGTCAAAGAACGACACACTGCTCAAACTTGACATGTATTTCTTCAACTTCAAGTTCTGTCAAAGTTACTGTAAAATATTAAAGCTGCTCTACTTCTGATTTGTCAGTAAAATATTTAAGCAACTCTGAGTCTCGGTTTGACTTCACGGTCTCTCAAGGAAAACTTTACAAAGTTTCTGGAGTTGTTGATGAGTCAAGGTCAGGTGGTCATTGGTGCATAACTGTCAGCAGTAACGTATCAGACATGGTCTGACCATCAGATCCTGGAGGTGAAGCTCAACATTCAGTAGTGAATCTCTGCTAAGTGAGACTGTGAGACTTTGCAGCTCAGATGAGTTTCTAATTACAGAGTGTGGTCTAAACCTCCTCTACATGCAAAGTGTCTTGAGACAACTTATGCTGTAAATCGGCGCTGTGTAGATAGAACTGACTTAACCTGACTCTGAAAGCAGGCAGGTAAAACCTTAGTACAAGTCTATTTTAAATGCTATTTGAGCTGAAGATGTGCAAACACAAACTATTTAAACTTGCAACCCTTCTACTTAAAAATGACAGTGCAGCTTGTTTTGCTGCTGTAAAGAAACTGTTGTGTGTCTGGATTCATTCGTGCAACAGTAGAGGTTGGAGCTTGAGGTGTGTTGTTGGACAAGTTGTCATCTGTTGCTTTCAGGTTAACTCTTCTTCTTCTGCTTGGTGTTTCCCACCAAACAAAACCCCTAACAGAAAGATTTGTATTATATTATTCGAAAGACTCATATTATTCAAAACTTTGTCTGCAGATGAATAGTTTCCGTTTCACTGAGGAACAATTGGTTTTCGCTGACACTAACATACACATTTACCCTTCGTCAGCACTCGACATTCGCTCACTGATCTGTGAGCAGTGTGGAACTGGTTGGGATTTGACTGCTGGTCTGATCCAGAACAGACTGACTGCAGTTAATGATGATCAAGGTAAAACTCTTTTTCTTCTCCTGTAGTTGTTTTTCTAAAATCTCAACTTCATAACTTAAATTTCTGAGCAACCCGTTTCAATGAGTCTTTTCCTCAGAAGCTCTAAATCCTCAAACACTCAAAATCATGAAGTGTTGTGATGTTCAGAAGGAGATTAGATGTGAATAAATGAGCTGCTTCTCAATAAAAGCAGCAACCTGTTAAAAGCAAACAAAGGAAGCTGCAGCAGCATACGCTTTAGTCTGCTCAGCCTCCACTTCAATCTCTGTGAAAAAAACATGTTCATTCTTTTACCAGAAACAACTCTTGATTTCCAGCTTATCAGAAGGAAGCCACAAAGACAGAGCGGGTCTCTGCTCTGCCTTCAATCAGTAAATCAGCACCCGAGCTGACGAGGTGACGCTCTGCCAGACTCATTTCACGCCAACAAAAGCTCCAAATCACAGCGAGGAAACATGTGGGAGTCGATTTACTGATGCTCAGAGAGCAACAACCTTCAATCCACCCAGAAAACACTTAAATCCTCACACTATACAAACCAAATCCAGTGTTTTTTCTACAGCTGGAGGTTTTCCTGCCAGAACCATCGAGCCCCAGCCTGCTGTCACTCAAAATTCCTGTCTAGGGACTTTTCAAATGAATTTCCCTAAGATTGCCTGAAGGATCAATTTTAGACAACAAGGCCCTCAAGGAACAGGAGGGCATGTGCAATAATCACTGAAGAAGCTGCTTACCACTTATTGACGAACTCGCTGACAAACGTGTGATAATTAAAACAAGAGGCTGCTCATTTACATACAGAAGGAAAAGGTCAGATTCATAGAAAACAGCACAGCAGCGCACACCATCAAACACACATCTGAATCCTGATGAGGTTTGTCCGAACAGCTTCCTCACCTTCTTTTGGTTGCTACTCAGAGACGCAGCAGCGAAAAGTTAACTCTGCTTATCTGCTGCTTAGAGTCACTGAGTTGAATCTAAGCACGTTTGTTCTGATAGTTGGTTTCATTTGGACTGAGTCAACCCTAAGTAAAATTCCTGGCATCATCAAATTCTGCAGTAACAAAAAAAAAAAAAAACGACTTACCACTTTGTGACTGTTTTCTTTTACAAACCTGTCAAGTTAGAGGCCATGTTGTAGATTTGTAGTGGACTCTTTGAAGAAGTTTCATAAAAAGGTATTCAGTCTTTTCGTGGTGAAATGGAAGTTAACACTATCTTAACACATTCAATTGCGATCTTCACTTAGAGGCTATTTGTAAAGAGCAGCGCTCGGAAACCTGCGGCTCTTTCCAGTTCCTCCAGGAATTCGCGATGTTGCGATCGCAACAATTCACGCAAATTCAACCAATCTCTGTGAATTCTGCGCAACCTTGCAATTTTGTCCAATCACCGCCACTTTTCCGCAATTTTG
>JAPZDY010000021.1:27861518-27878308 GCA_029783645.1 Ctenochaetus hawaiiensis
TCACTGTTCTCCATTTGATCATATTGTCTTGTGGTCTGTACATCCTAATAATATGGGGATCCATTCACTTAAAATCTCTAATGTTTTCTGTGACAGAGTAGGGGCATAACCAAGTCTCAAAGCTGTCACTGAGATCAAATGGACTGATGAGAAAATGTGTTGGGAGAAGAGGTAAGAAAGAGAAGTACAGCATAGTGCTGACTTAACATCTGAGCAATCAGGGAGGGCACTCTCGTTATTCAAATGTGCAAATAATAGTTCAATGATAAATGCCCCCCTTTTGTTTTCAGCTCTCTGACTGTCCTTCATTTTCTGCACAAAGCAGAAATTTTACTCTCACCACTTACTTGCCAAACACAGCATCACACAAAGTCGAATTAATTCAATACAGATTCTTGCACCCTCCATTTCTGCTGAGTGTGCACTCCTCACAATAGGGGCTTGCTAGTAACTTGATGGAAATGAAGCTGAATCGGTTGCCAATTAGATTGGCAAGGCACCTGAGATGTATTAGTGTGAGAGGGATAAAAGACAGGGCTCCACCTCCTCTACATTACACACCCAAGGGTCCAGATTACTGAAAGCTGATGCTGTCAGTGTGCAGGTGGGTGGTCAGCACCTTTGGGCCTGATCCTGTCATCACTGTAAAGAGATTTAGAAAAAAATTTCAAAAATACTGAAAGATAATAGACACATTGAATAAATGTGTATGCTGGCCTTTATGTAATGATTAACTATTGTTACCCAAAGGCAACAAAGCAGTGAAGGTGCCATTATGGGAATGCAGAAAAAGCAAGAAGAAAAAGACAAATAAGAAACTAGATATTAAATAAATAGATACTAATTTGTTTGTCGCCTCTTCTAAAACACTTTTGGTGTTTGTTGTGTTGTGTAGCTTTTTGATTAAATGTTTTTTTCATAAAGTCACAGGAAACAATTATTCTTCTACAATAATATGTGAGCCAGTATTTAAGACTCGCTCTTGCCATCTCATCCTCTAACTTCGGGTGTCAAGTTTCAACATCTTATCCCGGCTGCAGGGAATGTCTCAGTTGCCATGGAGATGAGACTCTGTGCCTTTTTTTGTGTGGGGGGTGGGGGGGTCGGGGGGATGGAGGTGGAGAGACACAGAGACACAGTCAATCAACACCTTATACAGTAGAGGAAATCGAGGAAGTAGGGAAACCACAAGCTGGGCTGTGCTGATAATTGGATATTGTGACTGGACGGATACGAGACCTGCTGCAGGGATGCACTTTTGTTAACCTTACACTCCACATGTGTAAGGAGATTTTTAGTGCTGGTGTTCTTTTAAGAGCTACATAGTATATGTGTCCATGTTAAAATTCTATAGCCTAGTTTATACTGACTAACAGTCAGGAACTGTGAATTAAGCTTGGTTGTGCTCTTTGCATAGGCAGCATACCTCAGTCAGCATACATTGACATTTGAATGACAATGATTGACAATGTTATTGTATGTACTTTGTTCTAGCTAAGCCCAGCTATAAAGTACAAAAACACTGAATTTGTCAGCATGTTAAAGTGTTATTCACTATTGAGTAATCGTTGCCACAAATGTTTATCTTCAGCTCAGCTGTTTTCTCCTCATTGTATTGCATGGCAGGAAGCAGAAGAGAGACAGTGGAAATAAGGCTGGTACTATAAACAGGCTCAGTAGTGTACAACATACTTATGTGCTGACAGATGTGATACTTTTTTAGTTTAGGCAAAGCTAAACTGAAGAGCATTTGGTTACAACAGAAAGGTAATTAATCACTGTTTCACTCTCATTGTTCCTCCTTGAAGCTTGCCCTTGTGTCCTCAGTAAACACGGGTGCAGAGGATATAAATAATAAAGGGTGAAATTTTACCAGTGGTTCTCATACAAGAAAAATACTGCTGCTTGTTTTCAAATCCAGTTCAGATCCAGCTGCCTGGTAACTGCAGACATTTGTCTAGTTAAAAAATATAAAGCACGATTACACACTTGACACATAGCACAGTGAAAGCTTCCAACTTACTGAATCATCATTTAATTTGAGTTTTATTTTTTATTTTTTATGTACTTGTGTCCAGGTGTCCCTTTGGTTAACAAAATGTTATCCTTGCTCAGCTTCACACAAGTACAATCTCATTTGCTGATTTGCTGTTACACTGAAGCAAAGATGAACCCTAACCCTGTGTCGAGGTCCAACTTTCTTTTTTTTCTCCTTTGTGTCTTTGACCACAACTGCTTGCTGTTATTAGTTAATGCTGCTGCCATTCCTAAATGTTACGTACTGCTGATATTATGAGTTCCTGTGAAGCTAGCTGTTTAAAATAATGTTTTGTATTAATACTCTAATTATAACTAATTGCTCCTGTTATGAATTAATGCTCTTGTGATTAAGTAATAATGTTGTTTTAAGTTACTTGTTATGGTTATGGCAGAATGCTGCTTTTTTTTGCTCTTTTTTTTTCTTTACCACCAAAGTTGATGTGTCTGACATTTCTGGGACACTAGGAGAAAAAATAGTGGTTAAATTCTCCTTAGCGACCAACATCCATCTTTACACCACCTTTACTAACTGTTAACAGTTGCTATTATGGGTGACTGTTCACAAATCTTTTGCACTTCAGTGCCATAAAACCCTTCTGTTAAGTTTTTTGATGTGTCTCTGTACATTGCCAGCCAGTTCTGCTCCCACAGTGGTATTTCATTCCTCCCCTTCCTGCCGTGCCAGTCAAACTACTAAAGTCAACCATTCATCTAACAAGAGGACTCTCAGTCAGAGTTTTTTTCTGTCTTTCCCAGATTTAAATCTCCTGGTTGCTTTAAGCTCTTTCTCACAGGCAGGGAAAACAGCTGAATAGACATCTGTTCTTTCTAAACAATGATGAAGGTTTACTCTTTCACTGACATATTGTGGGTTTTGTGATGTCTTTATTACAGCTTTATTCTTTCTGCTCACAATACCACAAAAATCTCAGTTCTGTGTACAAAGGTCAAATCTGCTGGTCAGTGAAGTTTCACTTATCTTATTTCCTTTGGACAGGTCATCAATATTAAAAGCCTATAGAGCCTCTGGTGTCTGGTTGTAAAGCAGGGCAACAAGCTTAAGCTAGTTCAGGAGACAGAGCTTTACAGTGTGACTTATATGTATGTCACACTTGGCCATGAAAAAATCAGTCCGTGTGATGAATGAAAGTACAGCTGTGATGTGTATTTGAGACAAAGCCGTTTTTGTTGGTGAATCGATGGCACGGCCTCTGTGGCATCAGTGCTGTGCGCAAATAAAAAGCTAATGTGCAGCCTTGATAGAGCTGCTGTGTGCCTGTGTGTGATGCTGTCTGTCTAGTGTGAGTGTGAGCTTTTTGTAGGAAGGGAAAGGTTCTGTACACTTGCAAATCCATGTGTGTGAATTTTACTACTACAGCATGCTGAAAAAGAACTAAAGCTAGTTTGCATCATAAGCTCATTGCTTCAAATCTAGTGCTTTGACCCAGTAATGGCTTGCATAACCCAAGAGATTAATGCAAAAAGAGCTATCCTCTGAGGTTACGTAATGCCTTATAAAATTGGATTGGTCTTCAGATTCTCTTTGCATACTTGTTTTTTCTCTGTACTTCGCTTTCAGTCTTTGCTCTAGTTTGATTGCCACTGATTTTCAGCTCTGTCTGTGGACACTTTCTTCCTTTTTCGCTTTCGTTTTCTTAGAATGTCTCCAGTTGCTTTTCTTTTTAGTTTTACCTCTCGCTTTTTGTTCTGACTTTGCTAAATTATTTATGGCAAGGTCAAAGACATCGTAGTTAGAAGTGTGAAAGCATGTATTTTCTCTCAGAAATATAACTTTTATAGCATAAAGAATAAATGAGCTGATGTGTGGGTGGCACTGGGAGCTCCTGTTTACAACTTCTTCCATCTTTTTGTTCAAGGTGTTTCTGTTTTTCTGTAAAGTCACACACTTGTTCCTCTGACTCTTGGCCTCATAAAACCTCCTTGTATCTCTCTCTTTCTTCCACTGTCCCTCCCTCCTCCGCCTATCATTCCCCATCAACTTGACTCCCTCACCTTTCACCATCATTAAAGTGAAGTCTGTAGAGAGGCTGGACTCAGTGACCTCAGCTCTCCTCCTGCTCTCCCACAGGCTGCCTTAATATACCTGCCTTATAGCAGCAAGAACACACACACAGTGCATCATGTGCACATTTCCTCTTTGAAACCCTGATTTTTTTTTTCCTTTCTTTCCTGGGCAATTAGGCTGTTCTCACTTTCCTTACATCGATGCTCTCTTTTGTTTTTTCACAACTTAGTACTTTTCTGTTTCTTCTGACTTCGTGCAAGTGAACAACCATGCAGTTTTAAACAACTTGTAAAGCAGCTGACTCAAAACATTATTACACACTTTGCTTTGAGTGCAGGGAAGAAGCATCTTCTATTAAATATATCTAAACTTTGAATTATGAAGAGAGTGTATACTGGAGAACCTGCTGAGGTGTGTGAAACTCCCGAGGAGACTTGTGAGGTACCTCCTTCTTTAGGAGAAAAAATAGCACATTAACATTAATCAGTTGTGGGAGCTGTGTATGTGTGAGTCTGTTTATGTGTTTATATGTGTAAGCTATGTGTGTGTGTCAGCTTGTCTCTTTGTTAAAAACTAGAGCGTGCAAATGAGTAGTTTGCTGTGTCTGCATCATTTTGTTTCCTTAAAATGTCTGTTTTAGCAGAAAGAAATTACAAGCGAACTCCAGTCCTTTCCTTCAGTGCCGGACTGTAACTAAATGTTTTTACTCAAGGGCTTAGTACTTACTATGAATTTGAAGTACTCTTACTCCATATAGGTTCCTTTAAACTATAATTCAAAGGGAATATTGAGCTTTTTATTTTACTACAATTATTATATTAAACAATTAGTTGAAAATATAAATTTGCTTTTCTAATTCTTCAGTATTTTTTTTTTTTATATAATTTTTAGGCTTTTCGGAATATTTACAAATCAAATAACCTATCAATTAGTTTAAACATTTATAACCAGTTTTATCCTAAATAAAATATTAGTTGCAATCTTGTACAAAATAGTTATGGAACTACCTAAAATACTGTAATAGTGCTTGCACCACCACTGCTCTGCTGTCCTCCTCTCTCGCCCTTGATCAGGATCTGAGTCTTTCTGTCTTCTCCTCCCTTCTTTCTCTTTCTTCCTCCAGTTGTTTTCCCTGTAAGCTCAAATCATTGTGCTTGTTAGCAACTTCCCAGATTTTTACAGCATTTCATCACCCTGGACCCTGCCTTCTAACCCCTTAAGGACATGCACACGCACACAGACACACAAACACACACAAACCACAGTAGTACACACTTGGTAATTACTTGCCTTATTCCCCATCTCAGATTTGAAGAAGTGATGAAAAACAAAACCGTTGTGGCCCATAGGTGACTGTGTCTTTCGTTACAGGTGTTACTTCGACTCATATCTCCACATGATGTTACATCTAATTGGTCTGTGTGACACAACTAGGACTAAGTACAAATAGAGCTGCTTCTTTAGTGGATTTAGCACAGTCACGGTGTACGAATATGAGTGTGCCTGTGTATACTTGTGTATATTAGGTTATTCCTTAGCCCCTCAACATTAAATGATTGATGACATAAATTAAATTTTTTAAGGCGATACAAGATGTCATCTTAAATGTAAAACAGTAGCTCCCATAATGTGACATTTTACATTATTTTAACTGAGAGGGAGGAAGGTAGAGAGAGGGATTTAATCCAAATCCTTGAAAGCTAATTGTATTCCAAATCAAGTGGGCGGAACTGAAAAAAACTGCACTGTGCTATACAGAGTTGTGTGGAGAGATATGGAGAGGTTCACCTCCACACACCTCACCCTCACCACTTGTTAAATCAGAAGGAGGATAAGTGCTACATCATTAAATTATACTTTAACTGTATTCTTTGGAAAAGTGAACAAAAGTTTTTATCAGCTGAAATCCAAACTCCTAGCTATTAAATTGTTCTGCTAGCTCAGGGGTCGGCAACCCGCTCCCTGCGTCTTTGGAAAGTAAATAATGAGTATTTAATTTAAATTTATTTTATTTTGTTTTGTTAATTTTTTAGATTTAATTCTAAATTCAAAGATTATGGTGCTCTTGTAACATTAAAATAAAACGTTTTATTTCGGTTATTCTTTCCTTTTTTTATCGCTCAAAATATGCGTCACAACCGTGACATGTGTGACACCCGCCAGCTTTTCAACCCCTGGTAGGCCAACCATGAATAATTCCAAGAAAAGAAAAGTTTCTGAAGATAACAGAACACTTTCTAGACAGCAAATTAAAGACATCATTTCAGCTGTGGGGTACTCAATCGCCAGCGTCTTTTTTTCGGAGTTCAAAATGTTCAAAATGTTTTTGTTGCATGCAGAAAAAAAAAATGTTTTCTCTGTACCAGTTCATTGATTTCATGAATGCAACACACTATAGTTTTTTTTATACATAGAATAAAGGTAGAAAAAAGATATATGCAGTGTTATCTTCATTTTTGATGTCAAAAGGGTTTTGCGGCTCTCAGTGTTTTCTTGTCTGTGGGAAACGGGTCCAAATGGCTCTTTGAGCGTCTAAGGTTGCCGACCCCTGGCCTAGAGGATTTATGAGGAACAACATGAACAAATGAGCTCGTCTGATGTTGTCGATGCTTCAAATGTGGACGTTTCTGCAAAAACGATGTTTCAGGCGCACGTTTAAGATCCAAACAATCAGCATAGTTTCATCGTGACACCAGATTACTGTCACCGATCCAATATCTGAACCGTCTGAGTTTTGGCACTAAGTGATACTATGATAGTAAATGTCATCACTTTATTTTATCCTGTTAGACATTTGTGTAGAACTTAATGAACAAATTTCTTAGTTAGGATAAGAATTTGTGACTTCACAGCGTCCTTTGACCAATTAAATTAAATCAGTTTATCTCACTTATGCTAAATTGGAAGAATTACCCTCCAGGTGTTTCTGAGACGTCGTGTTCATGGGGACAGACGGATGGATGGACGTACGGACGATTATATAACAATAATGGAAGCTATTTGATGAATTAGCAAGTTGAAATGAACCAGTTTTAGATGTCATTTCAGTGTGTCAGATTTATTTTCATCAATATGTCGCATGCTGCCTCAGCCTCACTTTCAGAAGGTAAAAATTGTTTCTAACTGTTCACACAACAACATCTCTCTATCTGCTGCAATCTATTCATTAATGCTATTTCTACTCTATTATATATTTAAGCCAGTTATTCACACTGTAAATGCAGTGACAGGGTTTGAGTGTTCCTGAGTTGGGAGCAGTGATGAACTGGTCCCAGATGAAACGCCAGACTAAGAGAGATTCACAGAAGTAGCTGCAGCTTTATGCTTAAAAAAAGAGAAACAGATGCGCCCCATCCTGAAGACTGAGGGTGGAGTCGAGGGGGTCTTGCTGGCAAGTGTCTGGTTGCTAGGCCTTAAAAAAAAACATGGACTCACTGGGCCCGCAACATGCAGCCATGGGCATTGGGGTCAAGGGCTGGGTGGCAGGTAAAGGTGGGGACCTTTGCTTGCTGGCTACTGAGATCCCAGACTGGTCCAAGGGATAAGAAATTCACCTCTGTGGTAGAGAGGTAACCTGAGTTTGTGGAAGAGATGGAGCAGTACTAACTACACGCTGTTGGGCTGAACTTTACAAAGACATCTTAAATTCCTCAAGAGGGGCTGGACTTTTTTCCAACGTTTTGAAGTCCCAAATCCTGTGTGTTTGCGATCCATGGAAAGGATTCTGTCTAGGAACTCTACTGTTCTGCTGAGAACGTGTGGGGAACAATGGCCAAACCAGGCAAACAGAAGATCCAGGACATTTTAAGACAAGCTCACTCACAGGCGCTGAGATGCTGTAGACCAAAGTCTTTAAGCAGCTCACGTGTTTAGTGGAACAGCATCATCTAGACATCAAACACCACAGCTGTTCTGCTGAAGTGTCCTCAAGCAGGACTCTGACCCTCCACATGCTGCCTCATTAACAGTCTCTAAGGGGAAGCTGACAGACTCAAATGTAAATGTGAGGAGACATAAACAGGGATGACGGCTAAACACGCCCCCTCTATTAACATCAGAGTGGGTCAATGAAACAATGCTCAGGTCACCATGACGACATGCCATGAATAATTCACAGAGATAATACAAGGAGATGGAGACGAGGTGATAGATGAGGACAGTCCTTTCTGCCTGATGTCACAAAACACCTCAAGATATTTCCTATAACGCTGCCATCTGACAGAGACCCTTTAGTTCCACCTTTGGTTCTGGTTCAACAAAATTCAAACGGGTCCAACTTTGAACTAATTTAATGGTGATTTTAACAGACAGGTTTGGGGGTTCGGGGCTAACCCTTGACCTGGAAATCAAAAAGAGCATTAGAGGGAATAAAGTTACCTTTGGTATGATGTGAAGCATCAAACACTTAATTGGGTTAAATTAAAAAAACTGATATCTTTACAGGCTGCCTGCAATGATCGGAATCGGAATAGAGTTGGAAAGATAAATCTAATTTTTTATGAGCTGTCAGGGCTGTTTTTTACGTTAAAAGGTTTGCTGACTTCAACATGCCCTTAAAGTTATGAAACGTTTCAGCAGTGAAACTCTTCCTCTTTGAATACAACTACAGTCTGTGAACGAGTACAGAGGTTTGCACCGAGAAGTAAAAGTATATTTCTTGCTTGTTGTGGTAATAGAAACCGGCTAATTATCTTGCACTCAATTACAAATATTGATCAGTTGCTTGGCTCTGGCTGCTGAAATTACACTAATGGTCTTATTCTAGTCCAACATAGGGAAATAAATTAGACTGAGAGAGTGTTAGCAGCTGAAGAGCTGCCAACACACTGCAGATACTCAGAGAGAAAACACCCTGCAGCCACACACTGACTCACTGTTTACACTGAACACCAACTCGAAGGGGCTCACCTGGACAGAAGACACCATTTACTCTCTGTGATTTCTGTAAATAAATGCTGGTTCTGATTTAAATTCCTGCATCACGTTTCAAACAAGTTTAGAAATTAGTAAAAAATGACAGGAAAAGCCTTGTTATGCTCCAAACACACGATTGAAACATTCCACAGGTCAACAGTTTGATTGGTTACAGGTGATCTTATCACTGGGTATGAAAGAAGCATCCTGAAAAGGATCAGTCGTCACAAGCGAGGAAGGAGAGATTCCCCACGTTAGGAGAAACAAATAGTGCAAAAAAATCTAAGAAAATGATTCTCAATGCACAACTGTGATTTGATTTAGGGATTTCACCTTCAACAGTCCAGAAGATCATCAAAAGATTCTAACAATCAGGAGAAGCCTGCAAGGACGGAGTGAGGCCAAAAACCAACACCAGAGTATTTTCTATGTCCATGCAGAGACGGCAGGAGCTCAGTCCATGCTCCACACAGGACTTTGAAATAAACATGCAATACATGAGGGATTCTGCTGCTGCCACACACAAAGGGAGATAAAGCCAATTAAGCCAATTTCTTTGATGAGATGTCCATCGTGCTCTTAACAGGTTGAGATTTCAGAGTAAAAGACAAAGAAATTCTCTGTTTCTGGGTCTTTCCTACCACAGAGCCAAATGTGATGCTGAATCTGTTCTGCTGAGACGAATCGTTTGAAGCGCCGCCGTCACGGATGATGAAGCCTTTTTTCTCTAAACAGTCTGGTTCTTTGTGACCAGCGTCGGCGGCTTCAGGAGGAAAGTCAGAGAACGTGACACAGGCGAGGGACGACCACAAGTCCACAAGTCAGGCCAAAGGAGGGATTATCGTTTCCTGACAGTGTGTTTGAAGTGAAGAAGCCTTCGGTACAGAGAAGACTCGGTTAATTACAAAGTGCCAGTCATGATCACAGCGGGGCGTTTCTTCTTCATGTTCCTGTCAGCCGCAACACGATCACTTATTATGAATGAGATGGGCAAGTAAAAGCTCCTCTGGAGAGACTGAGGCCGGCGGGTCAGATGCTTCATTAATAAACCAGCAGCAGCAGAGACGAGGAATTATTTCAGCCACCGAGGTTAAATTCACCTTCACCTCCAGAGACTCTCTGAAACATGAAGTTTGTTCTGGTTTAATCTCATCAGATTTACATCAGTTCGACACGTCTTCTCTTCGTGTGAGAGCTCCGGTTACAGGTACTGCGATAAAGAGGCAGCACCTCAAAATAAAGAGATTAATAACAAGAATCATCATGTCCAACCATACAGGTGCTGCACAGCCGGAGCAGCAAGTAAAGGGAGGAAACTATCAGCATTAAATAAACAAAACGAATCAGAGCAACAGCTGTTCTTACTGAGAGAATGACTGATTGACTGGGTTTGTTAAAATATAGCAGTACTGGTTGTAACTGTAATATTTAAAATGTGAAACCTTTGTGTTGGGTTTAAAATACACATATAATAATACTGTGTAGATAAACCAGATCTCCTTAAATTACATTTGTTTCCGTCAGTTCTGGTCATAGTTGGCAGTTAGGCCCCTTAAAGCTGGCAGCAATCACCACTAAACAGGAAAGAAGAAGATGATGATGCATGGTTATCTAGCCACTTCCTGCCACGGTGAGCTGCTGCAACCTGAAAATGATGTCGTCTCAGAAAACAGACAAAACTGAGTGGCCCAAAACAGGTTGCTCAACGGTGAAGCTGTTTTTCGGTCAAACAAGACAGCGCGCTGACACCTGATCGTAGGTGGAAAACATGACCAGCAGCACCAACCTGCTGCCTCCATCATCCTGCAGCAGAGAGGAAGCTGCAGTTTGTCGGTCAGCCTTGAAATGAGACATTCAGTTCTGTTGGTTATGGACTCCTCAGTGTTTCCTGTCTGCCGGTTGTTTGACGGCAGCGGCTTCAATGAAGTGAGAGAAAGTCTTTTCCCAGTGTTTTTCCAAAACCTCTACAGAGAGATTTTACAACCATCGTCATTTTTTAGGCCACAGTCATCGCAGAGACAATCAGATACTGTGGCTCCCCAAACTGACAACTTTTCAAACATGTGAATGTGAACGTGCGGCACATTACCAGCAGACTGTTGAACGAGGGTTCATAACCACAATTAGCTGAGTGTTGTGCTTTTACTGAGCTTTTATTTTGAGGCAGCTGGACATCTTTTATTGTGAAGGAACTCAGTCTTTTTTTTACAGAAGCAGTAAGGCTTCACTGTGATGGAGCCAGAGTGTTTTATTATGAAAGAGTGAAAGAGCTTTTATTGTGAAGCAGATGGCAGCTTTAATTGTTTAGGAGTGTGAGGGCTTTTATTATGAAAAGAGTCTGAGGGCTTTTTTCACTGTGCAGCAGCAGGAAGTCTGACCCCAGCTGAGATCTCTTAAGGTCACCTGGACCAGCACCCTTTAAACCAGGATGGTCTTCACTAAGACTGATTCAGTGAGAGAGGCTGGGGTTTTTTGTCATCAGTGATGTCATAACCAGAGGGCGGGGCTTACCTTTGTGGGCGAGGCAGCGGATGCTCTGTTTGCTTTGGATGTCCCACAGCCGAACTGTCTCATCATGGGACCCAGAAAGAAGAAGAGTCCCGTCCATCGACACCGAGAGACACGTCACCAGGTTCCTGAAGGCAACGGTCAAACTGACTTCAGAACAGATCACCAAGTTTCCTTGTTGAACCTCATTAAACTACAAAAAGGCAGATCTTTTGGCCTCAAGAGGAGAACTTCCAGCTGAAACTCGTCTCCTCTGTGGAGCAGATTAAATTCAGAGCTTCAGCCAAACTGGTGGTCCACTTTGGACTCCACAGCTCTCTGTCTGTTTAGGGGTCACCTCTCTCAGGTCAGGAAGACAACACGCAGACTTATTTTACCCTGTTTGTAAATCTGATCATTGTGACATGAACCAACTGCCAGAGGATTTAGATAGAAATGTTGAACCTGAATGTGTCTGAAAAAATCTAAATATTTCAAAAAATAAAATAACATAAGATACAACAAAATAAAATTCATCTTTGCTTCAATGGAAATGGAATAGTTGATATCTCACCTGTGTCCTTTGAAGACCTGGTTTCCATCATTGTCGGACTGGAAGGATTTGTCCCGACTCAGACTCTGCAGATTGATAAAACTCACACCATCACAGCAAACCCTAAACTGGACTTTGAGGATTTTTCCTCAACATCGACTGTAACTACATCAACTACCAATAAAACAAGTCATCAGGAAGACAGAAGACAACCAGGTAAACTACAACATTTTTTAACAGCACACACACATTTTCCTTTCCAACTCGGTTCATTAAGGTAAATGTTATTTTGTTACTTAAATTTTTATTTTTGTAATCAAAGTGAGTGAGAGCCCAAAACTGTCTGTTAGCTGTAGTCAGCTGTAGCTAGCTGTAGTTAGCTGTAGTTTGTTGTAGTTAGTTGTAGTTGTCTATATTTGGCTGTAGTTAGCTGTAGTTAGTTGTAGTTAGTTGTAGTTGTCTGTAGTTGTCTATAGTTTGCTGTAGTTAGCTGCAGTTAGCTGTAGTTCGTTGTAGTTAGTTGTAGTTGTCTGTAGTTGGCTGTAGTTGGCTGTAGTTAGCTGTAGTTATTTGTAGTTTGTTGTAGTTAGTTATGGTTGTCTGTAGTTAGTTATAGTTGTCTGTAGTTTTCTGTAGTTAGCTGTAGTTTGTTGTAGTTAGTTTTAGTTGTCTGTGGTTGTCTGTGGTTGTCTGTGGTTTTCTGTAGTTGTCTGTAGTTAGCCGTAGTTTGCTGTAGTTTGCTGCCTGCTGAGTTGAATGCAGGGCAGAGCTTCGGTTGTCAGGACATGAGATGAAGTCTGTAAGATGTTTGTGGAAGAAGAAGAAGAGTTAAACCATGTAAAGTGAAGAGCAAGACTCACCTGGCTGCACAGAGACACCTGAAAAATGTTGCCGTCACTTCCTCCACAGAACAGGAAGTACTCGCATGGGTCAAAGGTCACAGACATGATCTCCACATCAAACAGGATGGACAGGAGCAGCTCACCTGAGGACAATTCCCACACCTGGATGGGGCCGAGGGACAGACAGGCAGGTGTGTAAACTAACATCTCAGTGACTGAGATCATCAAACATGGCTGCCAGAGCACTGAGTGTCGTGACGACCACACACACACACACACACACACACCCACACACACACACCCAAACACACACACACACACATACACACACCCACACACACATACACACACACACACACACACACACACACACACACACACACACACACACACACACTGTCCTGGTGGTGTCTCCTGCTGATGTTTTTTGCTGTCATTGCAGGTCCCAGTGGGCGTGGCTTCCTGATTACCTTTGGGAACACCTGGGCCAGGTGTTGTCAGTGTTATAAATTCCTTCCCATTGTGTCAGCTGATGGAAGTCAAAGCTTCTTCTAACTTCTTTCACACAATGTTCCACCACATTCCTCAAAACATGCAGACATCAGTGATTCTCTGACCTCCACACGTCATGATCCTCCGAGTTCATTTCATTTGGTTCCAGTTGTTGAAAAAATAAAATAAGTGTATTATTTGTGGTGGCTGTGAGTCAGCCATGACAGTGTTTGGAAATATCGTCATTTTAGATTTAGTGAAGAACAGCAGAACCTCGACCCTCGTCTTCATCACAAACCCCAACCTGCTTTGATTTCCTGCTGCTGTTAGAAGAACATCAGAGAAAACACCAAACCTCTTTATCCTTTCAGTGAAAACTCAGATTAACCTTCACGGAGAATAGGAAAGTGTGAATATGGCTGCCTGTTTATCTGTGTGCATCACCTGTCAAACGATCTTAAATTACCTGTGTGTGTCATTAAGGATTTTGAGATGAGATTGTATATCTTCCTGTCAGGTGAAATAAGTATCTTGTGTCAGTGGCTGCGATGGAATGAGATTTTCAAAGTGTGACGACGTCTGAAAAAAAGTCCAAGTTTCATGAAAACTTGGTGTGTTTCAGAATTATTATCTGTTGCGACGACTTTTAAAGGAACGAAAACAGATGTGCTGGTTTTCTTTTGCACATGGATGTGTGACGGTTGGTTGATAAAAAGAATTACAATATTAAAAGTGTGTCCTCTCGGTTTCCCTCTGCAAGGCCACGAGCCTCCTCTGCAGCTGCAGCATCTCATCGCCAGCACATTCAAACAGGTTTCAAGGATGTGAACTTCTGACAAGGAGTACCATAATTCTGTTTATCCATGTTCACTGCAATGTCGTCACAAATTCCTGATTCATGGGAAAAAAGTTGTATAATGAAAGTTATTATTTTGGCTGCCTAGAAAATAAAATTATTTGAGGGAATAATAAAGCTGAACCACTGGCCAAAGAGAGAAAGATGTAACGTAGGACTGCAGGGTTGAACACTGCATTCATACGACTGCAAGAAGCAGCCAACCACAAAAACAGACAGAACAATCTATGACGACTTCAAGACAAAACGCTCAGTGATGCACAAAGCAAGAGCAGCCACAGAAACACTGCACACTGATGAAAGTGTCTCTGATGACCTGAAAAAGGAAGACCGAGAGTTTCCTCTGCGGAGTTCCAAAAGTTCATTACAGTTACCAACTTCATTAACAGCAGCTCAGATTAGAGCGCACATGAACGCTTCACAGAGCTCCAGCAGCAGGAACATCTGAGCATTAACTGTGGAGAGGAGACGTGTGGACTCATCAAAGAACGACTGACGAGAAGAATTTTCAGAGGCCAAAGACACGAAACACGGACACGAGACCAGCTGATGTATGCTCGTCCGTCTGATGACGTCACTTCCTGCCTCACTCTGAGGGACACAAACGAGGTGAACGAACGTCTCTGCATGTGTGGATTCCACCGAGAAGCATGAAGGAGCACGAGGACCTGGGGTGTGTGTGTGTGCGTGTGTGTGTGTGTGTGTGTGAGGATCTGCAGGAAACGCATGTTCAGTGTGTGTTTGTGGGACAAAAATGGATCTGAACTTGTTTGTGACAGAAAGTGAAAATTCTGTTTCGTGTTTGAACAGAATTGAACCCTGGTTGATGTTTTTGTGACGTGATGCTGAAGGTTCATGTAAATAAAGTTTGATTGGACGGAGAGAAGAACAGGGAGGAGCAGTTAGAATGACTGGATGTGATCTGTCTCTTTTGACCCCCCCGTCCCCCCCCCCCGTGTAATAGAGCTGCTGGCTCTGCAGATGTTTCACGCTGTACTTAAAAATCTGATCATTTAAAAAGTGAGCAGCAACGACACCTCGGCTCTTGTTCAACGCTTCCTGACCATCCATTATGATGTCACGGCGAGCTGACATGTCATTACTGAGACTCTTCCTCCTTTGATTTATGCCAGAGGAGATTTTACCAAAATTAAAATCGGATCTGAGGACAACAAGAAACGATAATCATTCCAATAATAAGTGATCAATGATGTCACAGTCTGGCTGAAAACAGGTTTTTACGTCGCTTCAATAAAGTTACTAAAACATCCAAAATAAAGACGCATATACTCAGTAAAAAAAGTGCAGTTTCACATAGATGTGAGTAATAACATATGGCATGCTGACTCTTCACATCTCCAACATCCTTAATCATTAATTTCTCAAAATCAAGTCCCAACAAATTCAAATACTTCATATCTATTGAGACTATAATGTGTTTAAAGTGACACAAACTCTGCAGCTGGAAGCAAAATGTGTCGCAGCTGAAGTCCAAAAGATTTTCACTCCTCGTTCACTTTATGAGGAGCGAGTTGTGATGTAAATATCAGACTCAACAAAACTGAAACAACAGAAGATGCTGCATCAGTGTCCTGATTCCACCAGACAAGAACTCAGGTCCAGTTTGTGTAACAGATTAATGAGTTTATTTTAAGAATTTATGACTTTATCGGACACAGAGTTTAATCAGACTACACAGGTTTATAACACAAACAGGATTTTATTAATCTGAAAAGTTCCCACAAAGCCACTGTTTCAGTTATCGTCACAACCTTCTCGAGAGAAACAGCAGAACTACGGCGTCCAAGAGTCAAAGTCCTCCAGCAGGAATCTGAGCTTCAACGTTTCATCGACGGTTCACTGCAGAAAAAGTTGAGCAACAATGTCACAGTTGGGCTCTTAAAGAAGCTCCAGGGCCAAAAAACTCACCTGTGACAGATTTTTGGGGGATTTTTGGTGGTCAGGTGTGAAATGCAGGTGGTGTATAAAGATCTTTTTAATTTAAGATGACAGTTGAAGGTGAAGAGAAACAGGTAGAGCTGCTCCTGCATGTGAAATTAGTCAACTTCAAATCTGGTCTCAGATCAGTTGCTTTCATTAAATATCTGAGCTACGGGGCATCATCTTCATCACTGACTGCTCTTTCCTCAGCATCTTCATCACTGACTGATGTTTTCTCATCATCTTCATCATTGACTGCTCTTTCCTCAGCTTCTTCATCACTGACTGTTGTTTTCTCAGCATCTTCATCACTGACTGCTCTTTCCTCAGCATCTTCATCACTGACTGTTGTTTTCTCAGCATCTTCATCACTGACTGGTGTTTCCTCAGCATCTTCATCACTGACTGCTCTGTCCTCAGCATCTTCATCACTGACTGTTGTTTTCTCAGCATCTTCATCACTGACTGTTGTTTCCTCAGCATCTTCATCACTGACTGCTCTTTCCTCAGCATCTTCATCACTGACTGTTGTTTTCTCATCATCTTCATCACTGACTGCTCTTTCCTCAGCATCTTCATCACTGACTGTTGTTTTCTCAGCATCTACATCACTGACTGTTGTTTTCTCAGCAACTTCAT
>JAPZDY010000022.1:942-12186 GCA_029783645.1 Ctenochaetus hawaiiensis
TCATTGAAGGTAGACAAGTAGCATTGAGTAGTACTTTGTCTAAAAAATGTAAAAGGAAGCTCAGTTTATCTTCTCAATATGGATTTTGACTGAGTTTCCAGAAGAATTCTCTGGGACAGGCTTTTGTTGTTGTTATTCTTTTGCAAGGATTACCAAAGCAAGTTGTCCCTGCTGATGATAACTCATTTGCTAACCAAATAATATAGTAAATTAAGGTAATTCAGAACATCAGATAAATCTGAAAAAAATACATTTTACATCTTTGTTTCTTTAAGTATTAGCCATGAGTCACCAAACGTGTTACTGCAGTGTTGCTGCAAATGTCATTGATGTGAAGCAACAATTCTGACTGGTCTGAGATAACTAGCATGTAGCAATGAAAAAAAAAATCCCTTTTTGTTTGTTTTTTTTTCTTTTGATGAAAGAACAGTGGCTGAAACAATTAAAGTAGCACCAGAAATGGATGAGGAATGTTACATTTTATTTATCTCACAATATACTTAATGTTTTATGAGAGATTCATGAGTTTTACGTTGCATGACCTGACTTCACCTATCCTTCATCACAGAAAGCCTAATTGTAGAGTGACAGTAGTAGATTGCAGCCAATTACAGGGTTTACATAAATTATGCTCCCACTGTTATGCAGTCAGAAACACACCATATAGTCAAAATAGTCTGCACTTCATTTCACAGCACTTTGTCAAATACAAGTGAATGCACTGTATTATTAAGGGGCTGTAACTGCTTGCTTTTGGTTACTATTTAGACACTTGATCGCAGAAATACTGCAGAAAGGGCCACAAGCATGACTTATCAAGTTGTATCTTGTTGTTAAAATTGTAATACTTGGCTCTTAGCTAAACAGCTGGCCAATCCCTGTATTATATGTTTTTATAAAGGACCTCATAAAGCAGTGAAGATGGCTGTATTAGATATAATCATGGTCAGCAACATATACATGAAATGCATCATGAGGGGCAATGTTTCTGTGTCCTATCATGGTAAAGAAAGTACCAGTGAACGTATAATTGAAAATTTATGTAAAGGCTGACAGATACGGCTGACTTATGTGACAACATGACTCAGTAATATCAATAATCGGAAAATCTCCCAAACTGTTTTCTACTGAAGTAACTCTTTTATTAAAAAAATATTATTACTATTATTATTTTTACTATTATGATTATTATGATTATTATTATTAACATATAATAATTATATATGTTATCATAATTATTAACATATAATAGTGTTAATAATAATAATAATAACAATAATAATAATAATAATAATAATAATAATAATAATAATAATAATGGGGATTCATATGTAATAAACTAAAATCAGTTATATCAGTTGTTAATATTGTTTTTGTAATGGGGGCCTATAATATTACAGGAGGTCATTTCTCAATCGGCATTACCCAGTGTATCTTTAAATACGCCTTCGTGGATATTTCAACATAAAATTACATTTAATTGAGAGATACAACTTTATTGACAATCCTGCATATTATTATTTAATTTGAAGTGATTATAAGCTAATAAGAAATATTAATTAGTTTTAAAAATCTTTTTTCATGGTTTATCACAAATACATTTAAACAATATATTGTAATATTTTATTACTCTGTATCTAATTTTCCCGCAGCCAACTTATTATAAATGAAACGTACTGAGGTCTCAACTTCATTGTAAGAGCAGACAGCCCTGCAGTACTACACAGTCTGTGGTTATTCAGTCTCTCCTTGCCGGTCTTCATACTGCATTTGTCAGTATTGACGTATTGTTTGCAGATGGAACAGGAGGGCTGATCTCTGCCTCCAGAGGTCATTCTCACGACAGTTGCCACTTGTTGCCAAAAGAAGCCCGGGGTTCCACCATTTAACACTTAACACATTTCAAGTAGCCTATTATTCAACCAGCTACCGAGACCTATGTCTTGATGTTGAATGCAGAACGCTGCCAGGACTCAAAGAAGACTGTTGTGATTCAATTGATAATATTTGGCGCATCTGACGAGGAGAAGCATGGTTGATAACACAAATATAGCAACTAAATCTGCTTTGGTAAGCGTCCAGGCTTTACTTTATTCAGACAATCAGACCTAAAAATCTGTACCGTTTAGACCTATTTGTCTTCTTTTTCAAATGCACTTAGATAAGAATTTGGATATGCTTTGGGTTGTTATGTTAGCTTTCATAGCCTAGTAATGTAAAGTATTTAACAGTTTTTCTTCTCTGTATTTGGCTTCACTCAAAAGTCGGTGACCAAAATTTCTAATCGCGTGTGATAAAGCTAATTTATCGTTCTCGACAATCTGAAAAGATTGAAAAGATTAAAACTTAGAATCTTACAAAGTGTTGTTGACTATCATCACACATTCTTGCTTTCGTTCCTTCGCAGCAGGGCTCTTTCTCGTCAACAAGCAGCCTTCCGCTCCAAGCTCCCTCCGCCTCCTCTCACAGCCCGTTCCCAGGCGCCCAGTCCCACCAGCCCGGCGGCGGCGGAGGCGGCTGCGGCAGCGGCGGCGGCGGCATGAAGCTCGAGGCGGTCATGGAAAACCTGCAGCGGCAACAAGCAGCCCGACTTGCCCTGGAGGAGAAGATCCGGCAAGCGGAAACAGAGAAAGACCTTCGCTCCATGATGGAGTCCCAGATACACCAACACGCTCTGGCTTTCCGCCACTATCAGGCAGCAATGCAAAGCGCCCTGGCCGCCGGAGTTGCCAACCCGTCCCCGGGCGTGACGCTCCCTCAAAAGGAAGTCCGCAGAGCTGAAGAGGACGATAACTCCTTCAGACTGGGCAGCGACGTAAAGGAGCGGGACGAAGAGGAAAATGACATGGATGAGCATGAGATCATGAATGAAGAGGAGGAGGGCGAACACGATGTCGGGTCAAACCACTATCAGCACCGACAATCCTCGCTCCAGGTAGCTTGTCTGCCTCCGGAGAGCGCCCAGATGCATCTAATGTCAAGAGTCCCGGTGACTTTCACCCCAGCCCGCCGCGCCGAGTCTCCATCGGCGCACCCTCAGTCCCAGCACCACGAATGGACCTATGAGGAGCAGTTCAAACAGGTAAGACAACACCGATCTCATAACTCATTTATTTATTATTATAATTATTATTTTTATTTGATAAATTGATATTTGTGAGCTCGGTCTGTGAAGATATTGACATAAGTTATTTTAATCGAAAGCCACTGGGAATTTCTTATTTTGATTTAACTATCGTTAATACTTACGCTATATTGACCAGGTGATCAATGAAAACAACTTTTAAGTTTTCATGTTGTGAAAATTTCATTTGACAGAGCTTTGGACAGGAGGCTCGGGATGTAAACCGTTCATTTAAAATTTGTCTAGCATTATTTGAAGATAAAAACTAATAACCCATTACTGATAACCAACCAATTACCAGCTATAAAGTGCATTTACTAATTTTCAACATATTAATAAGAACTTCTTTCGGGCTGCCTTTGGAAAGTGTCTCCTTTCTATTTGGTAATACCACATTTACAGATGTTGGTAATTCTTAAATTATTGTGTGAATATGAATTTCTAAATGGTAAGTGGCCATATGGTCCAATCAGTGCAAAGGGATTTCTTTCGACCTGGTGGCCAGTTTTTTTAAAAAAGTTTTAAATTACTTATAAATGAAACCTTAAAAGTTAATTATTTGTTGACCCTTAAAACATCTCCTTTTATAAAGACTTATTTGTAATGTGTATGTGTTTTTTTTTATTTTTGAGGCATATCTCCTAAACAACTGCTTTGTTCTGTTAGCAGCTAGTTAATTGAATTATTGGATTGATATACTGTTGTCCTTATATTTCCAGTCTGCAACAGGCAGATCTATTTTCTGAGTGATTGTGGATGCTCCATGTCATCTCTTATTTATGATGGCTCATTTACAGACTTCCCTAAATGTTATGTGTGTACATTAGTGACTGCATTAGCGCTGCACATTAAAGTAACTCAATGCATGGAAATGGAATTTAAATTGAGGCTGAATTCAATAGCCTCAATAGAGACATTTATGTGTGGAGGATGGTGAGATGAGCAGATGGAGAAAGAGCTCACTATCCAATTCTTTGTTTTCTATACATAATTATGATTTATTAATGGTATGTTCAGAATTATTTTTGTCAGGAGTTATGAATATCAGCTCCAATTTAGTTATTCTAGTGGATAACTCGCTTCCCATTTAGCATCTGGAATATGGTGCAAATGTTCTTCCTCAGTTATCAGATCTCATAATCGACAGGAAAGCTTCAGCAGATGGATTTAAATTTTATACGCCTATTACTGCCATCATTAAGTCTTTCCTTTCTTGTTGAAAATGATTTTATTTTTACCAATACAACTTCATGTGGCTGTGCATGTAAAATCAGGCTGTATGCTTCAAAGATTCCTCAGAACATGCAGTTATTGTGGGAGTCATTTGTATGCAGTCATTCACTGTAATGGTCATGGGACAATAAAAGGATGCTTATGGCTGCTCGGCAGACGGAGTGGAGCCAGCATACTAAGCATGCTCAAAGCTGCAAAACAAAACCACATTTAAAGGCAGTAAATGCATCTTTGGAAATAAGAACAAGATGTGGGCTAAATACAAAAAGGGCCGACTGAGGCAGGGAAGTTTTAATCTGATCTGAACCAAAAGGGACCATACTAACTCCTTAATCACCTCTGTGTAGACCTCAGGAGAAACATAGCTGTTGTATACATACATTCTGACATACTTACATAAATATGTAAAAACACACACACAAACACACATGCACAAATTTAGGAAATAATGGTGACAGGCAGCTTGTAAAAATTACTTTAATTTGACAATTTACTGCAGAATCTAAATTGATGAGATTGTAAAACATAAATGAAATTCCTGCCAGTGACCAAAAAAAGATGTCAAATGTTGAGAGAAAAAGAGAGGTGAGAGAGAGAGAGGAAAAGAGATAAGAGAGAGGGAAACGGAGAGGTGAGAGAGAGAGGGAAAGAGAAAAATAAGAGTGAGAGAAAAGGAGAGGTGAGAGAGAGAGAGAGGGAAAGAGAGAGATAAGAGAGAAAGAAAAGGAGAGATGAGAGAGAGAGGGAAAGAAAGAGATGAGAGAGAGAGAGAGAAGCAGTTGCCTGTAGTTTTGGCAGCTAAGGAGATGAAAGAATAGACCTGGTGGTATTCCAGCCTGGCACACAACCAAAAATGCTGGGATCTCCCCGTCTGGCAGTTTGTGTGTATGTGTGAGTCGCTGATAGTGGGCTAAGCGCCAAACTATTATGAAACAGAAGCAAGATTACATACTGTTACAAACTCAGCCATGACTCTACCATGATATATAATTTACAATCCTGTTTGCCCACACAAACATAATAGAAAACTGGGAGAGAATAAATTGTAGTCTTCAGTAATAATAGATTTATCTTGATTCTTTATTTGGATCATCCATAACCCAACTAGCTACTTTAACAAATGCCTCAAACATAAAATACAACTTAATAGATAAAAAAATAAACTAGAGAACATTTTATTACAGGATTACTACAATGCCAGATTGATGTGTGGTGCAAAGGAACAAGACATCAGAGGAGTTCATTTGGTAAAAGAGGTGAACTCTACCAGATTTATTCACCAAGCCGAACCATCATTGTGTTAATCAGTTTTAAGCCGAAATGTACAATATTTAACAAGGTTAGTTATAAATTTAGAACATTGTTGGCAAGAGATAAATGATAATGCTGTTGAGTGACAGCATTAACCCTAACCCTATAACAGGGTGACAACTGCACAAGATGCAGTCACAGAACTTTGCAGGTGTGTAGTTGAGATCAAATTGAAGGATTTAAGATGGATGAGGTCACACACACACAAGTACTATGTACTCAGGTAACAATACACTGATCAGTACTGAGCACTGATGGTTCAGAAGATGTGCTTGTGGATAGGTTTAATACTTAGTGTGATCCCAACATCAGACATGGGATCTTTTGCAAGGAGCTGCAGCTTGCATCATTCACAACATATTAATATTGTCTCACATCAATAACCTTGATTTTTTTAACTACTGACTTACATTTTTTTGTGTTGTAGGGTAGCTTTTTTCACATTGACAAACCATATTTTTGCTATGTTTTGGCCTTGACAAGACATAACATATGTCATTCTTGCATTGACTGAGTGTCTCTCTTTCACCAAATAGAACTAAATAAATCATAAATAGTTCTTGGTTGTTTTGTATGATGTACCTCATAAATAAAATTCTAAAGGCTTTATTCAATGGTACTAAAAAATTCAGTAAATCAGGTTGATAAGCATGCCTCTTGACAATTCTAGCCCCTGCATTCTCTACCTTTTGGAACCTTGCACTCTCATAAAAAGCTACATGATCTTAAATGCCTAAACAAAAGCTGATTGGAGTACCAATTAAGGCTTAGGTTGACTGTTTGAACACCTTGAATGATATATGCTGAACTAGTGATCATTTTTGATGAGTGACTAATATGGAAGTGCATAAAAAAATTACAGTAAGCTAAAGTTTAAGAAATGAAACCTGTTTTATGTGTTCCCCTCAGACAAAGCAAAAACAACTTTTGTCTGGATCTTGTTCAGCCCCTATTTCCCAGACCCAAGGACCATAGTTTTAATCTTCTTCATATCCAGGATAATTTCATGCTACAGACCAAGTAATTGGTATACATTAGGTCCATTTGAAAGCCTTACTCTATTTGCTTACTGCAGGTACAGCTCTTAACTGTGAAAATCAAGTGCTGTAGTGCTGGACTTCGTATGTGTGGAAAGTCATTTGTATAAATTAAAAAAAAGAAGTGGACCAAAGCAGCCACCTTGTGGTACTCCTTACTCTTCATCTCATCTAATGCTCCATTACCTCTATAAAAAGTTGAGTAAAACTTTAGCTGACAAAAATTAAATTATCCTCAGGATTCATCAATTCCCAAGGAACTGCAGCTAATCCTTCTAAAATTAAAATTTTAAGTTTTTTCCTCTATCACATTTTTGCATGTAAATGCTTGCAACTAGGGCTGCACGATATGGCCTAAAACCAATTTCTCAATTTTTTTAGGCTATATCTTGATACACAATAAATATCTCATTTTTTTTATTTCTCCTGTAAATCACTATATAAATGTTAAATTCAACCCTTTGATGCATAAAATGAGATCAGTTTGATGATTAAAGTAGACCTTTCTATAGCAAATTTGCATGCAAAAAGGGGAAAATCACAATCAAATTAACTTTAGCAAACCTTTTACCAACTATAAGCTGCACCTGTACATAAGCCGTACCCACTAAATTTAACAACTAAAACCACTAAAGCTGTCTTCTTCAGTGTTGGAATTAACAGCATGGGAATTACTTCTTACTACTTACTAACAGTCACATCAGAGGAGGAGTGGGAATGTGTTTTTCCTTGGAACCAAGTTCTGTCTCCATCTTCAATTAACGTCCCTTACTCATAACTTGCTGAGGCTCTTCACTTTTTTTTGCTCTCTCCATGCTCTCTTGCCTCCTCACCTGATACAAAAATACGCATGCGTGTAGGGGAGTTTGGCGGGGAGTGTGCTGTGAGAGGAGCACTAGGAGAGAGTGAGAGAAGCAAAACTCAAAGAGAATTACATGCCGATGGCTCAAAACATTTACGTGACAAATTTCACTTGATGGTCGCGATATAGTCATTTTATACATCTCACTTAGAGCAAGCCGCGATACATCGAGTATATTTGATATATCGCCCACCCCTACTTGCAACTGCTGAGCCACATCTTTAAATATGGCAGACAAGGGAGTGAGCTAATTGATGATGTGTATATTGCACGACTGGCATGTGATCACAAAAATCAAGGTACTGTGTGTGCTGCACACCTTTTGCATCATATCCTGCCTCCTGCAAGCTCCTACCCAGGCCCTGCTCCTTGCCCAAACTACAGCGAGCATTTCCAACATGTCTCAAACAGAAAATTTCCTGATGTTTGCTGCATGCCTGAACTGGTACATCTGGACATGATCCTGGTCTGATTCTCTGGGTATTGTCTAGAGTTCATGTGTGAAAGGGGCCAAGGTCGTCATAGGTTGTTTATTCCTCAAGATTATACGGCTCTGTGCATGGCTGTCATCTACGACTCCCTGACTGATATGAAATGATATGAACAGTCATGTATGAAATTTTCACTGCAGACTTTATATTAAACGTAGCCAGCATTTTAGCAGGGGGTCTGAAACTACTGCATCTAGAACTGCAGCTTCTCTCTGGCTCTGCCGGTCAATGATGATAACAAAGCTGAAAGCAACAATACCAGGCAATTGTCCTATACTGAACAGGCACTTTTGAATGGGAACTGTTCTACTTTCTTTGCAGTTAGTTCACTCTTGAAACTTTTGTCGGCTGCATGTATTTATTTATTATTTATTATATTAAACAAGTTTTGAAATGTATAAAAGGACATGGATCCTAAATTGTTAGGTCATATTTCCACTGCAGATATTTTGTTTGCCATATTGTTAATCGTAAAGTACAGTAGTGAAATTTAGTAAGAAGACTAGAATCTCCAGAAATACTAGCATGCTTTTTTGATTTGTTTTACTGTTTTTTCAGCCATTTATCATTGGGCTTGTCTTAAAAAAATAGCCCTCCAACCTGACCCCTCCTCCTCAACCCCTGCATCACCCACTTTGACATGGTCATAAAACTTGACAGAGAGATGTGATTTGAAAGAGACACATGCTGTAAAGCCTTTACTCTTATGTCGACATTCTGTAGGGATGTTGAAACTTAAGTCAACTCTCATGAAACATTATACTTTAAACTAACCATATATACTACCATCCATATAAGGGGCCAGTTTTTTTTCAATCAGGCAGAACAATCAAAATATGTGGAGTGCAAGAGGCACCAGCCTTCTGTTGGGACGTTATGGCTCCATGTATTCATCTAACAGCTGTAACTCACTTAAAAACTGGCTCTGTCACTGGGAATGCTTTAATGACATTCCTGGATTCTTTCACTAAATGCCTTTGCAATTATATTGCTGGGTGCCACATGGACAGGGGTTGGAGGTGGAAGGTGGCACCATTAAGGGAAAACAGAAAAAGAGAAAAAGGTAAAGGAGGATCTAAAGTTGGTGTAATCATGCGTTAGATGGTCAGCCTGGATTGCCTGAAAGAAGTGGAACCATTCATATGTAAAAGTTATATTTGTTGAATTTTCATACATTTGTTTCCAACAAACAAACTGATCTTTTCAGTTCACAGTTCAGTAGTATTCAAGAAGTCTTGAAACGTCTTAATTCTCAATTGATGAAAATTGGAGGGACCCTAATACTAGTAGGACACTGATCCCATCACTCTCCCTCCTCCCTCACATTTACGCACACACACTCACACATGCGTATTGCTGAGTAAAGAGACCTGAGAATCAGCATGCAGTGAAAAGTGGGCTTGGCACAATGTGCCATTGAGACATACTTGTTTTTACTGCAAATGGCTCCTCTCTTTTCATTAAAACAGAGGCAGGGTCAGCTTGTTCAAACACCCTCCCCACCCTCAATGTGGGTGTTTTTAATCGTAGCAGCCTGGAATTTCTGCAGCTCCTTGCAAAAGACCCCATGTCTGTTTACTAGATCTGACTGTTGGGCAAACACTGCCTCACTGCCACGTCTCTTATTCCCTTTCTCCAAACTGCCATTGTTTTGAGGAGTCTTCAGAGTTACAGTGTCAAAGTGATATGTTTTGAATGAATGCATGTATATAATAGTTTTTTAGATCCATCATGTCATGGCTACTAACATTATTACAGAAAAAATCTAGTAATAATATCATGGTACAGTGTTTCATGTTCATAGTAATAGAAAATTGCAAACCAAATATGGCACAGAACTCAATTTATCTTGATTATCTTGTTTTCATAACCTTTGGGAGCCATAATTATTCTCAAAATTAAAACACAATTAGTTGCCCAGCCCTTACATGCATGATGAAATATCTTCCGCATAAGCATTTTTTAAGAGACTTTTGGCCAGCAACCAGTTTCATGAGGTTAAATTTTCTGCATTTTACCAAACTTTGTTATTGTTATTAAGTCTTAAACATAATTTATCAGTTTTAGAGAAAAGCTCTCCTTTACTGAGATAGCCGCTCTTTGCTCTTGGTCATGAAACAGAAAAAATGCACATTCAAAACTTCCCTTCTGCAGCCTTATTATGAATATGTCTCTTGTAGAAGTACTATATCAACAATTTTCTTTTTAAGACCAAGAGTATCATTTACCTTCTTAATGTTGAGTGATTAACTTTAATTTTTCATGTTTAGTGTCTAAGCAAAATATTATTATGCAATGTCCAGAAATGTGTTCACTATGGATCCCTAGTACATTAGGGCCTGTCTTTTCATTCTATTGTGGCTTGAAACCCCAAGAACGCCCTCTTTGTAACTGGTGTTATGAAACCTGATCGTAATGGACTGGAGTTGCTGATTCAAGGATTGTTTTGTTTTGCATGCAACATAATGGCCATCTGGCATTTTTTTAACCCAGTGTATGTTATGAAAAGCTGTAGAGTCAATGAGTAAAAGAGATTTGCATGTGCCACCTAGATAGCTTCTTTATGCTAACAAGACTGAGTAACCATTGATAGTCAAAAGACAAGCTTGCAGATTAGATTGCTGCCATAAAAGTCTGTTTTTGTGTGTCAAGGTCTCTGTGGTGCCTTGAGTAGGATCTGTCATTGCTGCTGAGTTGGTTATTGTCCGATGAGCCCTTTGAGGTGTTTGCCTGTGTCCTGTCAGTATTTCCACAATGGTATGGAGCAACATCAGTTATTTGCCTATGGCAGCTTTACACAAAATGGTTGGTCATTCCATATAACAATGCTGTTACAATGCAATCCCCAAAATTTGGATTTAGTAGAATTATGGATTTAAGCCCACATAAGGCACACATATGTTAATTTTTCAGGCACTTCTGTATTTTAGAGTCAAGATAGATATAATGAAGCTTTCTGTGAATTTTCCAGTTGTAGTTGCAACCCGGATATTGAGTTTCAAACTTGTAATCACTGTGACATAAATGCAGCATTAATCTTTTAGTTTGGTGACTTTAACCCAAAACTGTCTTTTTGCATATTAATCAGTATTAGTAAAAATATTTGTGTGATCTTCAATTAGATTTTTTTAACTTCTGAAGCAGAGCCTAGAGGTTGTGGTTTTACCTTGGCTGTGCTGTTAACAC
>JAPZDY010000022.1:24380-37139 GCA_029783645.1 Ctenochaetus hawaiiensis
TGAAAGTTTCTGAGGAGGGACTGCGGCGTTGCCGAAATAACGTTAATCACAAGGAAAACTCAGTGAACAAATGAACGTAAAATGGATGTTGCTGAAAGCCCAGGTAGAAAAAAATTGTGGCAGAAAATCGTGATTTCAATTCAAAGCTAAAAAATCGAGATTCATATTTTTTCCTGAATCATGCAGGCCTACGCCCCTCTGATACTTGTCATTGACTTTCTTCTGGGGAGAACCTAGTGTAGCCTAATTGCACTGGCTCCTCTTAAGCTGCAGGGGATGCTGATGAGTCTGGGGATGTGTCTGCGACCAGTGTGGAGAGGGGTTCTAGGAAGAGTGCCCCTGCTTCAATGGAGGGGAACAACTGGCTGGAGCTCTACCTTATTCTCCATCACTCATACATTTATTAATTTATTGGCAAGGGCAATGAGAGAATCTAGTTCAGAGGGGAGACCAATGGGGGCACTTTCCGCTGCCAGTGTGCAAAACTCTGTGGTGTAGTCAGCCACTCTCCTCCTCCTCCCTTGCTTTAATAAACTCACCAGAGCACAGGCCACCTCACGTCCAGAGGTGGTTTGCTTAAAGATCTGGACAAGGACGGACAGACTGGGAAATTCCTGCTACACTGCACCACGGTCCAGGCCACAGCCCTTCCAGACAGGCGAGAGATAGTGTAAGAAATCTCAGCACAATCAGATGGGATGGCAACGCTTTTTAGTTCAAAGTGTAGGTCACAGTGAGTGAGGAAAGCTCTACAGTCACCTGAATCTCCTTAGAAGCAATCTGGATGGGACAAATAGAGAGACAAAGGCAAGGGCTGAGTTGGTGGCATGGCCATGGGTGCACTGGACCAAAGAGTAATGGGAGATGGGTCAGCAGGATTAGAGGAACCCTGCATCTTTTGCTTTTGTTCTATTAGGATGTTGAACTTGCATGTCTTACAACAGTGTTAACGAAACTGAATGTATTTATTAAATATTTGTTAGTACATTCATTGTAAACCTTATTTTTATGTGACTGTAAAATTTGGCTGTTTAAGCTTAGTGCTTCAAGATGGCGCCCACCATGGCTGTTGTATTTGCTTATTGAATGTGTAATGTAATGTTCGTTAGCTGCATCCTAACGGACCCAAATGACAGTGTGTCTACAGTAGCTGGTAGAATTTCAAAAACAGCCATTGGCCCTGCTAGATAGACTGTCTGAGATCAAACTTGAAAATTCCTTAACCACTAATGTGCAAGCAGTTCTTCATATAACATGAGTAATGCGAAGTTCAGTTCCATAGACTTTATGAAGAAATGGTTTTTCTTGAGCAGAGGCAGAGGCGTGTCATGAGTAAAAATACCTGCTTTGGCTGCAGCCAACAGAGCTCATGACAAGCCATAAGTCATATGACTTAATGATAGAGTTTAAAGGAAGAATAAGGGGCCTGTCTACTCAAGTGTGATATCATTTCTGTCTGCATCACTGCCTCTCTCATATTAGTCATAATAACAGGCTTTGCACTTGATATGTGATAGAAAAATAAGTGAGAATCTTTCTCAAGTTAATTTCCACACTGGTTGTCTAGCTCTGACCTTTACTGTCATTTAAAGATTAGATCCAAACACTATCATTTGTTTCCACCAAGATGCACTTAGATGAATAAATTTGTGTTTACAGTCAGTTTTATATTGCAGCAGCTCACTGAGATTATTCTGTTTGTGTAATATATGTCCATTTTCTTAAGACATTATTATTATGTTTTTAGAAACAGTCACATTTATTCAGCTAAGCTTTCCAGCTATGTGCTACTTAATACAATTTACCTATGACTGACATGCACAAATAGCTGTAACATCTTTTGACAGTTCTTTCTCCCCATAACTCTTTAATAAAGCCCTCCTTATCCTGTCACTCACTGAATTATCACCAATACTTGACCAGGGTGCTCCTCTTGCTTCTTCTGTTCCCTTTCTAAATGCTCATATTGAGTTTTTCTCTCTCTCTCGTTCTCTGCCTCCTCTCTTGACAGATGATAGACAAGAGACCGCATTGAACCTGTCTACCAACGGCATTAGCAGCATCAACATGTCAATAGAAATAAATGGAGTTGTCTACACAGGTAAATAGAGGGGGCGTTTGCTGATGTAATTGCAGGCAGGAAATTCAATAAGTTATAGCAGCACCCTGGTGCTTAGTCCTCCACGCAATTTGATGTCTTTGCTATAAAATCCATCGTAATGAAGTGGCAGTCCAATAGAGTTAAAAAAGTTAAATATCTCAAAATTGGGCCTGTGGATTTGAGGTCGATGGGGCTTATTGTCTTATGTGCCTACCCAGTGAGAACTCTGTGTGTGTGTGTGTGTGTGTGCGCGCGCGTGTGTGCGTGGGTTCGTGTGCGTGTGTGTGCAGAGGTAGCTTATGCCTAGAGGTAATTACTGCCTTTCTGCTTTAACATAGGCCGTGTATGTCAGGGTAAAAGCCTAGTGGCTGTCATACCATATTTGAGTTCTCTCTCAGAGTACCAGTGGTGAGCAGCCAGAATGTTGACTTTATTCAACTTACAGATTCGCAAGTTGACACTTAACTTTATCTGTCTTAATGTTTGAATCTAAGGATGAGTATGCTAAAAGAGAAAAGTCACTGTATTTTAATGACTGTCTTTTTATTTCCTCTGTAATTAAAAAGTCTTAAAACATCTTGGGCTTGAAAGATACAAAGTGATTTACTTATTTAAATTTAAATTTAACATTTTAAATGGCTTTATGGGTTAGGGTCTTTTTCAGATTTATTCAGTCATTAAAAACAGAAGTTTTGATTCCCTGCCTAAAATCCAACATACTGCTGTTAAGTCAGTTTTAATTAATTAGCTGTTTTCATATATTTGTCCAAAGGTCTTCACTGTTCAATTTACAAAACACAGCAATCATTTACCATTTCATGCATAGACTTTAATGACTAACATTATTGTATCTTACAGATTCTTAGATTCCTTTATTTAAATATTCATATTGAAAAGATACATAGTTCAACCAACCAAACACACCAGAGTGATACTAAACTAACAGAATATAAAGCTTCAGTACTTTGTCCTCAAAAATAAACTCTATCTCTAAAAGTAGTCTACATACAACAGAAAACAATGCAGTTTTAAAAAATTTGTTAAACTGTTTGATTTAGCTAAGGGCCACATCTCACTTAGCAGATAGTGAATTATTCTGTAAATTGATGGAGTGGCAGCCAATCAGGGTATACTAGTTGGAATAGTGAAATGTCATTTGTAAAATAGTAAACATCCATCCCATCATTCACAACACAAACATCCTGGCATGTTATTTTAGAACGGATGCCAGCACAGTGTAGAGTTTAATGCTGATTTGTCTTAATTTTTCTTCCCCTCAGGTATACTGTTTGCCCGTCAGTCTGCCTTAGCGGCAATGACAGGACATCACAGGAGACAAAGCAATTGTCAGACTCAGGGAAAAACAAGTCCCACACAGTTTCAGCCCTCTTGCTCCTCTTCCTCATCCTCTTCTTCAATCCAGGGGCACAGAAACTCCTCCCCTTGAGGTTCCTGTCCCCTCAGCTCCTCCTCCTACGCCACTTGGAAGGTGATCCATTTTTCTTCTTCCCAAAGATATCAAGTAGTTGGAAACACAATCATCAGATAAAACTTCTGTTTTTTAAGGTGGCTCTGTCTTTGTCCACTTCATCAGATACTTTGTAGTTTAGAAAAAAAACTGTTTGAAAATCAGCATATCTACCAAGCAAAATGACACACGTCATAATTAGTGACATAAGAGATATGCCCACCCCCATTATCCATGCTCCTCCTGCTCAAAAGTAGCAGTGTGTTGTATGCCACTGAACCTTTGTATGTTACCATTGTCTCTCTTATCTTGGACATCTGTTTCAGGGTTCAGTTCAAAAGCATGGTCGTCCATCAGCTTAAGGTGCAACCTTAAGCCAGATAAAAGCTTCCTCTTCTCCCTCTTGTACACAGCCTCACCCAAAAGATGAAGCAGCTGAACAGCTAACCTTCAGTAGGAAATTACAGTAGTCCAGATTGTGTGAATGCTTTCTGACTGACCTCAGAAACTCACTGCTTACAGCTGATACCAAAGATGATAACAAATATGCACTGGTTTAACACATCCAGCATACACAATAATCTTTTACGCCAAAGTTCAAGCCTGAAGATTATGCAGGAATACAAAGAGACAAAGCACATCCGGCTTGGAAATCATCATTTATTCTGTAAGAAGGCTACTGATTTAAATTATGGTTTTGGAGACTTGTAAAAACTTTGCAACAATTTCAGGGGTTAGGGTTGATTTCTTAGTTTAAGATGTGTCAGTATAGAGCAAATGACAAGACCAAAGAGAGTGTTGTACTGTATGTGCACACACATACAGTAACATTAGAAGTTAAAGTTAAGAGTCCTAATGTGTGGATTTTTTTATGAACAGTTTACTGAATCAATAAACTGACTTGTCATTAGCTAGTGACTCGTTTATTAACCGCCAGCTTCCCCCACAGAAAATCAGCTGTTGATTTTTAACTTGTTAGCCAGCTAGCTTACTCGCCAGACAATGGAACCAAAGCAATAAGTTTAAAGTTAATGCATTGCCCTATCTATCACTAAAAACAGTGTGTCCTAATTCCTGTTTATATGCCAGTACTTACACTTTACACAAGTTAGGAACAGGATCACAGTCACCTGTTGGGTGGCTGTAGGACAAAATAGGCTGTCAGCCATCCCGCCCCACCACACACAAACACATACCCCCAACCCATTCAGCTCAGAGTCCCAGAGCCTATGATGGCTGTGTGCCACTTAGTTTGTGATAATTTCATTAAACACATTTGTTTAAATATATGTACCATAAAAGCATATGTTGACTAGAACATTCATTAAACAACCTCTGATACTGTGCCCCTCTATAAGATGGGACTTTATTGTGTTTTAGTGGTGCACAGTACCAAATGTTATTATTAATTAATTAAATTAGCCTAAATTACTTTCCTCAGGGGAGCCCTAGAATCTTGTGCCCTGGAGCAGTTACCAGTTTTGACCATTTATACCCCTGCTATATATTATAGGCACAGATAATGTTGATAGAACACAGTATATAAGAAATTGAAGACAATAAGCTAATTCACCTTTACACAGTCAAATAATCTAAGCTCGGAACACTACCTGAAATTCATCATAGATTTACTGCTGTATATTGTATTATGGAACATAAAAAACACACCTAAGAAATCTCACCCAGTTTTTGTAGGTTTTGTCATATGTATTTTAGACACAGTTATTAGCTCTTTTCCCTCTCCACCAAGTGTGCTAGTCAGCTGTATTGCCAGTATGGTAGCTGACCAGATCAACGGTAGACACAGAATTCTGTGATTCAATTGTCTGTTTCTCAAACTACACAGTTACTCATCATGTCTTTTCAGTTCTGTTGAAACCACCACATTACATATGATTAAAAGCAAATAGTTGTTCACAGCTCTTGTATAACTAACACCAATATGGTCAGTAAAAGGAGAATTACATCACTCTGATGCCTCTTACTATAAAAGACTGCTGAATAATATAGTCTTTTTTTTTCATCTAGGTTTTTCTTTTACTGTGATTATAAAATAGGTATCACTTGACAATGGAATAAGGTAATACTACAAAAACAGCTTGTTAGTCAGGATTATCAAATATCTTTTTGGTTATGATTATTAAAGTAAAAATCTTGCCTTACAGAGTGTACAGACAAAATGACAGATCAAATTGATGCAATGAAAAGCGCTGTTCACATGCAATGCTTTCTTCATTCAAGATGATAAATATTGCAGTTAGCTGGTTAGAGTCAGATACACTTAAAAAAGTTTGGTAGAGCTTCAGATCATGAAATTGCATTGCTCTTTGAAGAAATATTTTGCAACCCACCGATTAAAGAAAATAATTTAAAAAATATCAGTCGGTCAGAGGCCAAAAAATATGTAATGTTGGTTAACAGAATCTACAGAAGAAGTTTAGTAAGAGAGTTTCCACATGGTAACAAATTCAAAGAGAAATGGCTATGACAGTAAAAAGTGCACCTCAACCTGTAGTCAGCAGGTGAAATAAAACTGAGGAGGTAGCAGGACATGCATATGTGAATTCTGCAGAAAATCAGTCATGCTGTAGTTTTATATTGTGAGTAAAATGCAGGTTTCCTTTTTGGTGATGCACATGTGAGTGACATCAGAGAGCTTCTACCATTTCATTTTATCTACTTTTTTGCCCTCTACTTTAAAAAGAGGGACAAAATATTTCTTCATTGTGCAAGGAAATTGGAATCAGTCTGAAGATATATATAGTTTTTGTTTAAGTCTGTTTAAACATTTAATTGCAAATTTTATTTATCGTGTTTTAAATTCTATCCTGCATTTATTGCATTCTGCTTCACTATTTTAGTATATTCTTTTTTGAGTCTTCTTGAAGCATTACCTCACCCATCCTCCTGTATATAAGTATGAAACCAAGATATACCTCATAACTTTTTTTTTTTATTTTAATTTTTTATTGTACAGCCACTTGAAAATCAGTGTTTTACTTCAAACGATCACTGGAATTTTTTTTCTTGTTCATGTTTTGTATAGTTATACCAAAGAAGGGAATATTTTATTGACACACATCTACCTCATTTGTTATAGACTGTGCCAACAACCATGTTCACAATCTTAATTGCCAGTGTATTGATGGTGTTTCATATTCATGTATTTGTGTGAATGCAAAATGCTTTTCAGTCAAAAGAAGAAAAAAATGGACTGTACTAGGAGTTAGGCAAAATGTGCTTTTTATGTTGGGTGTTGTGCCGGCACAACAGAACAGCCTTTTGAGATACAGCCAGAATGCTCTTGAAACAAATTTAATCTACATAAGAACATGAACACTAAGAGGAGGACAGCACCTTATAACAATGAATGGCAAACACATATTTCATATTTGTTCTGTCAGCATAGGGCCTGATGGTGGTTGTAGGTCTCACTGCTGGAGAGTTCTTGTCAGAAATAAGGTTTTTATTTAAAAGTTAAACAACAGATATTTGACTCATAAAAAGGTCAGAATACTGATGTCCTGGTTTGTTTTTTGTTTTCACTTTCTGTAATAAATACAAAGATTTTGTTGAAAAGGACATTTGGACTGAGATTATACTGTCAAAGATTTTATTAAAGGTTTTGTTAGAGGTTAAAATAAGAGACCACCTATGTACAAATCAATGGGCCAATAATTACTTATTACTCTATATAAAATATCAGCTGATAGGCAACAAAAATGTCAGAAAGATGTTGTTAATGATCCCTGAGGGTGACTATGAGGAATTTTGCATACCTCTAACCTTGACTCTGGCAACACAAGGCCAAGTATAACTGCTTAAGCTCTAAAAACTGCTTTGTAGTCTGTATTTTTGGAATTGCTGTCTTCCTTACTGTGCCAGAATTTTGATGAAGATTGTCAACAGTTCTTGATTAAAAATGCTATGACTTGTTCAGTTTCATGATTATGGTGTAACACTTCAAGCTGACTACTGGTGATAAAGCTAATAATATATTGTGTGACTATATGTATAATTGGTGATGCTGAAATTGTACAAACACAATCATGCAGCAGATTACAATCCTCAGCTAACAAGATGTTCTGACTCCTAAGCTGTCAGTTGAGCTGTAAAAGGTGGTACTTTATATTTCTTACATCTATTTGAAATGTTCTTTAGCAATCAGACAATTCTGCAAATTACACAAAAAAAAAAAATCATTTTCTCAAACTTTGTGGTGTATTCTTGAATACTGAATCAGTGATGTCAGCCCAACAATAATGGGCTTAAGTACGTTTTCTTAAAACAGCTGGACTAGACAGACCTCCCTCTTTTAGAAAATCTGTAGCATTATTCCAGTCGTAGTGGTATCATGTATCCAGGCACTGCCCGGGCCTCCTCAGATAGCTTTATTATTATCTGTCTCAAAATCACACACACACATGATTATCTACCCTTAATAGAGTTTCGAAGTAGGAGAAGGTATTTTAGGCTTAGGGCTGTCACAGTATCAGATTTTCTCTACATAATTATTGTGGATTAAGGTTTACAATTTATCGTGATATCTATAGTAAACATAATAAATTATTTGATCATGTTAATCAGCTTGAACTTTGTTGTGTGTTTTGTGTGCATTGCAATGGCAGCTGAACAAAAAAGTGATGTAGGCAAATACTTATTGGCCCTGAATTGAAATAGCCATGCCTGTTTTAGTTTTCTCACTCACTGACTCCTAACCTGACACGCCAGATGGAATATTTCTATTTCTCTATTTCTAATTCATATTGGTAGGATATATTTTACATGTCCTTCTGAGAACCACCAAATAGACAGCGTTTCCAAGAGGAAGGTTAAAAAAAAAAGAAAAGAAAAAAGTTTGAAGGCAATTGGATGAACGTTCTGTCCGTCACATTCATTATTCTTGCTTGTACCAGTCAGGAGAAGAACGAAAAAATCTTTTCCATCAAGAAAAGCCTTTACAGTGCCATTCTTCGCTCTTCTTTTAATGACGAAATGTTGTCCATTTCTGAAAAAACTGGTGCTACTACAGCTTCCACTCTAACCTCTTTGGTGACCGTCACTGTATACAAGTTTGAAACTGCCTCTCACTCTCATGAAGAGTAAATCACGCCTGTAGCTACCACCTCTGTCTCCTCAAAGGATGCTGATTGGTCTGCACATATTTTTACTAGACACAAACAGATTCAGCTGGAGCATTTCAAGATGGACCCGTGAGACATCAACAGTCCTGCTGCTTTGTTAGGTTAACTGACTCCAACAGTGTTTGTTGACTAGAGCCTCTAACTCTCTCTCACCTCCTTGATGCTGCCTTTTAAATAACTAGAATGGGGAAATATAATGTTAAGTCCATTTCCATGATAAATAAAATGCACAATAAAGAACCTGATTTACATCTCCGGTCAAACAAACTAACTGCAACTTACTGTCTCTGTGTGTCAAAACATGAAGGATGAATAACACAAGAGCTGCTGAACAAGTTGGTGGTATTGCTTCCTTTAGCAGTTACTGTTGATTGGCATTTTCTCTAGACTGGTATGTCTACTAAATCGTTGTTTTACAGGGTACAAGAAACTCCCAGTCTGTCAAGGTAACTTTTTTGAGTGCATATAAATTGGCTTGCTCTTGTCTGTCTTCTCCTCTGATGTGATTTTTCAGGGCAGTCGAAGCAACATACTGCGGCAGTAACTAGCTAGCTAGTGTTTGCAACTGTCTCTTCTTCTACTTTTTTCCCATTGGCAACAAGTGTTAAGGTGTGCTGCCACCACCCACTTTGACAATGTTAGAATCAACATATCACTTCTTAAATATCATGCTCATCATCAGTGCTGCTGTATTGTGACATCTCTTTCAGCAATCCAAGATTCGAAAAACTGAGTTCCAGTTTATTTTCACAGTATAGGGTTACTTACAGTTAGAGCTCTTTAACTCTTCCAATTGAATACACAGAACAAAATTCATCGTTAAGTTTGTTCGTAAATATGTATTTTTTTTAATTGTGAAAAGATTAAGGACATTAGTATTAACTATTTTTTTATTGGAAACTGAAACTGAGGAGGGACATAGGTTATTTTTTTAGTCACAAATGTTGAATGATGGCTGTTTAAATTATGTTGCACATGTTCCCAACTGAATGTAAAACTGAAGATTACACATTGTATTTTTTTTTTCTGAAACTACAAAAACTGCTTGCTCTCAGTTCTGCTGCAGCATTATCAATTGCCTAGAACTACCCATGTGTCATTATAAGAAAAGCATTTCTCTCTCTCCAATACATTTTCCGTGCCTCTATAACAAATTCAAAAGTAGTTCAACCTCAAAGAGATGAGGTCAATGTGGGTGGTTGGTTCAACTAAGCATGTGACACTGCCAAAGCATCAGGATAAAAAAAAAAAAAAAGAAAGAAAGAAAGAAGATTTTATGTTGGTTGTTTTGACAGACAATAACAACAGATCTATTTTCTAGTTAAAGTGGATAAAGACCTGACTGCGTTTGGACTTCTGACCAGCATTTTCTTCTCAATAGCAACAGCAAGTGACATGTAGGAATATCAAAGTCACAAGATCCATCTGCCATAGCAATCTGTAAACAAAGAAAATTGATATAATTCAAATAGAAGGCCATAACATAGACCTGACATATCATTTAATTGTTCAGGAGACTGTGTGTCTGTGTTAAGGAACACAGAGAGAGATAATTAATTGAAACATAGCTTAGAATACAGTAAACACCTCTAGAACTTCCTGCTTCTCCTACTTCACAACTTTGTAGCACTTTTATGACAAGTGTCACATTGCTGATGTCCAATCTGGGGGCTTTTCTTTGGCCCAGTCAGCATTTGTGATGATGAAAGATAATCAGAAATAGCTGCAATCCAGGATCATCAGAGTTTGTATCATGAGTCTTAGATAAGGAATTCAAGCATTTCAGTCAATCAGAGGCTCTGAATATTGAAAATAGGAACTCACAAGGTGGTGGGCAATCTGCTTGGAGACAAAAATTTGTCTTTAGTCAACACAAACCAAAATTCAGTCAGTGTTATTGAAAAAGCCCTAATTTTAAATGTATCTGTATATTAATTGACTTAATGACAGAAATCTGTCCTCATCAAGATAAATTAAGTTTTAGATTAATTTATCTGTTTACACCTTTAAATGTTGTAAAGGAAATTTACTACCGCCTGGTGAGTTTTTTACCCATGACAATTTTTATAAATCTGAACTAAATGTGAGAAACCTGCATAGCCATGAGATGGCAGGTTTCTGATGTGCAATATGATGCTTCTGGATGTATGCTCATTCAGGTCTATCAAACATTTTTTACTTCCATTATCCAGAAGCTCTTAATATGACAGCCCCCTCTCCCAGCCCTGGTAAGGCCACTGAATAGAAAAGATTTACTGATAGATTTACTGATATTATTCACACCAAAGATATTTTCAATCTCTGAGCCAGCTCACTTTATTTTCAAGGTTTTAAACGACGGCAGGGCAGACCAACAAAGAGAAAGTGATGGCTCTGCATGTAGAAAAAAAGAATTAATTGATCTATGTAATTAATTGACATGTTGTTTACTTTGTATTTTAACTATGCTATGCTTGTAGTTTTAGACATTAATCGCTGTATGAACCTGTGTAAAGCTTTAAATGTATACTTAATTTCCCTTTGGTTTATTTTGGATGAATCCAGTGTATTGTTAAATGCTGGATTGTGGTGCTCAGGGGTTAACAATGGATCAAAAGGTGAAAGAATTTTTCTTGCTTTGCCATTTAAAGTGTAGAATTTTGAAATAAAATCATGCTTTTAACTTTAATGAAACCCTTTGTGTGCCATTACTACTGTCATGATAGTACTGTGACTCAAAAAAATGTGTCTGTGTGTGCAGTGAGCATATATATATATATATATATGTAGAGAGAGAGAGAGAGAGAGAGAGAGAGATCGATAGATAGATAAATAGATTTAAATCACTGCAAAATGGCCATGATGTAACCATAACTAAAACTCCATGTGCAGTGGCTCTTTGATTTTTTTCAAATCAAAATCTGTCTGCTTATTGCCAAGGGTATTAGATTTCACTAAAAACAAGTCCAATTCCATAACTTTGAGGATTCAGTCAAGGATTCACTGAACTGTATCAAGCTTGAGGAAATAGAGAGACACCTAAGGGCTCTTTAACATCTTCATGCCATCTGGAGGGTCTTTTCATGTTATATAAAATCCTTGACACTGATGCCTGATGCTTAAAAGGGTTAGGTTGGTGGGTTTCATAAGTTTTGTTTGTTTGTTTTTCTGAAAATATCAGACAAAAATCAGAAAACATTTTAGGCACTACAGAGAGAAAAAAGATTAAATTGTTGGTTTACTCGTAATATCTATCTCTCTATTGACCAGAAGTGGTATCACTCAATAATGGTGAGCAAAAGTCTCTTAATCATATTAATGCTCTAAGTATCAATATTTCTTATCTCAATTAGAAGATAACCCTTTCTACTTCCTGAGCTTCAGCTGCCAAATAATGAACAATAAATGCAAAACATCTGAAAACCACTCTGCATTCATTTAATTATGTAAGACAACAAGAATAAACTAACAAACAGCATTATAAAACATTACCAAAGTAGACAGCGGATATGTTTGAGCAATATAAACTCATTGGTTTCATCCACAAGAACACATTAAAACAGCAAGATGTGCAGTGACAGCACACATTCAAAGTGAAATTGCTTAATCATCACCAGGACCTTAGATAAACATGTTTTCTTACAGAACTGGTTTGTGCAGATTCACCCTGGACCTGAAATCTGGGACAATAGCTACTAGCCAGAAGTCAAACTTAAGTTTGGGAAACAAAATGAAGTCACAGAGCTTGCAAAATATGGTAAGTAAGGGGGAGGTAGGCAGTGATAACACATCCTCAGTACATATCAGTTTTTAAACAGTAATCTGCCCAAGATGGCTGCTAAACTCTAACTTATGATTGAAGCTTTATTTGAATGATATAGATATAGAATGATATAGAAACTTTTATTGTCTTTTCTTCAGTAAAAACAGAAATTTGTCTTTGACACAGCTTCATCACAAATTAAAAACACACTTACAAACACATTCACACACAGCAACAGATAAGAACAGTGCAGCCTATTTTGTGCTGTTTAAAACAGTTATGGCAGAGGGGATGAATGATTTCT
>JAPZDY010000022.1:42905-59593 GCA_029783645.1 Ctenochaetus hawaiiensis
TTATATAAGATATCACTATATCCAAATGACCATTGAGAGTGCAGTTATAGGTATCTCCCCCATTCATTTAGATAGGGCCTGGTCTTGTTAACCCAAAAATAACTAAGGCTTTAGGAGGCGTTACCAAGATGGATGCCAAGTGGTAGGACTTGTCTATAGGGACTTTGTGTTTTGGTTGTGTTTCCATCGAAATACTGTTGCTCTTCTAAATTGTGTGCAGGGCTCGTTCAAACTTTGACACGAGGAATATACAAGTAATGTTGCGGGGGCACTAAATCACACAGAAACAAATTTTCTTCATGTTGGGGCTTTAAGTCTGACTTTTAAAGGCAGAGGTAGACATTGGATGGGAGACCCTTGAACATATGTCTCATCTGCTTATCACCAAACAGGAAGTCCAGCCATTGTCTCCATTTCCAATGAAAATCTGACGTAATAAAAGCAAAATTTCCATTATATCTGGTCAGTTTTGCTGAATTCCTTCCTCACTCTGATATGTGGTGTTTCTTGAATTTCTCTGAAAATTATAGCAACTAGAAGGGGTAAAGGGGATATGAAAATGCACTGGTACCTAGATGGAAATGACTGATTTCCTGGGTTTAAAAAACTGTTGGAAACATTATAGATAACTAACAAATTACGAAGCACAGGTGTAGTCATTTCTAAATATGTTTAGTGAGCAAAAATTACCTTTAATTTACTTCCTGCGAGTCCACTATAAAGACTTATCCTGGCCATTTGTGTGCTGTAAACACAACAGTATCAAACAGCTTGGCAAGATTTCCTCTGAGTGAAAATCAGTGAATTGATTCTTGCAACGGACACTCGCCTTCAAATTGCTCAAGTGATGCAATTACAGCACAGTATAGAACAGCCAGTAAACACATACTAGACAATAAAAAAGAAAGAAATCAGAAATACACCAAGCTACATTGTTTAAGTAATAAGTGTTATAGTGGTCAAATATCCCACAAATAGTTGTTCAATTAGTTAGGCTATCTTAAGGATAGAGACTGTTGGGGTAACAACCTTCCCAAATAAATGTGAGAGAAAAGCTCCCAGAGGAGACCCCTCCAGCTGAACACTAACAAGCCCTCTGCCACCTCTGCAACATCTGCCGCCTCATTCTACCAATAATTGGAGTTTTGCCTCTGTCTGTCATCCACTTCCCGTCAGAACTATGCTGAAGCTAACAAAGGCCTGATGTTCTGTTCTGTCTATGTGTGTAATGTCCTCTGCTGCCCATAACAATTGTGGAGAAGCTTTTTGCTGTTGTTGATGCTGTGTGAATCAAGAAAATTTTTTGCTGACCCTCCCATCTTCAGAATTATGGCTTGGCTAAAGGATTGGGGTTCATGCTGGAATCATCCCAAGTTTAAAGTAAGGCTTCAGACGAAAGTTTGCCAAAGTTACCAGTAAAGTAAAGTTACCATCACTGACCAAGAAGGTCAGTCAGTTGCAGAATCCTCGGTGCCATTGTAACAGCTGATTTTGGTAGGAATTCCCCACCTGGGAGTTTAACAAATTAGAGCTTTGGCAACAGCATTAGCATCTTGCTTAGCTGAAAAAACTTCAACCCAATTTAAAAACATATCATCAACTCTTTCCCTCACTTGGTGTTTACTGCAGCTTTTACATTTGTGGCTGCTATGGCCATCCCCGTAAAACTCGGTTAAACTGTGAGCTTTGCATTTACAAACAGCAATCTGCTAAGGGAACAGAATAGCATCAAGCAGTTGTGAGACAACAGTGTGCTGTGCAATAGGCTGTCCTGAAGATGCTAATAAGTTTTTGTGTTGCCAAACTGTATCAAAATCATGTGTGATGCTAACTGCATATCTACTGTCCATGTAGATAAGTAACAATCTTTTGTGAATTTGCATGCTTCAGTGAGAACAGTGGGCTCTGCTGCTTGTGCAGACAGTAAAGCGTGGAGTGGTTTTGCCACAGTTACCACAGAGAATCCAGCATCATTCTTTCCTGTCTCAGAGTTGTGAGATGTTTAGCCTTCCACAAACAGTTCAATTTCAGGATTCTGCAAATCTGGTCTGAGAGAGCACACTTCAGTTATCGTGGTAAAAGAGTTAGGTTCTGTTCCATCATCAAGTGTAGGAAGAAGCATTGCAGGGTTAAGAACCCTAATAATGTTTTACAGTGATGTTAAACATTTCAAGTAACACACAGTGAAGCCATCTTGCTGAAGAGAGATGTGATGTTACTGCCCTAGCAAGAACAATGAAACAGTATGTGGAATGAGGAGGGTACAGTCAGCATAACCTAGAAAGTCCCTGGAAGCCATCACAGCTTTTTGAGTAGCTGCAACATATAGGTAGTCCTGCAGTTATGGGGTTGAGTTTAGTTGAACAGTAAGCTACAGGTCTGTGTTTCCCCCCATGGTCTTGGAGCAATACTGAGGTCATGTATCCCCCCTTGGCATGCACAGTGTGTGTGAAATGTCACAGGGGGGTCTGGTAGCCCTAATATTGGAGTCATCTGTAGAGCCAATTTCAAGTCAACAAATGCTGTTTCTGCTTCATCAGTCCAAGTCACTTTACTGTGTGCAGTTAGGCCTTGCTCATGTACAACTGCATTTAAAGGGCGCCTAGAGGACATAGTTAGGGTTAGAAGACCTGCAATAGGAGCAGATTCCTAAAAATGTCATAACTTGCATCGTTGTGATTGGTTTTGTAATGTTTTGTATTGCCTTGATTTTCCTAGGGTGGAATGATTTGTCCTCATCTGTGATCACATAACCCAGAAATGTTACCAGTTGATTTACAAACTGAGTTTAGAAAAGCTGGCTTTGGGGCCTTCTGAGGCTAGATGTTTTACACAGTTCTTTTACAGCCTGCAGATCTTGTACAAATTTCAATTCATTAGGTAAACCTTCATTTCTGAGTGTCTTCACTGGGAAAATGTGAGTGTGCACAGGAGCTTTATCACAGGTAACAATTACACCAATTTTCAACTGAGTTGAAACAGAGTTGAAAACTGGTGTAATCCCTTCAATTGCTCCAGGTTTAAATTGATAAGGTTGACATGGTTTTTGGTCTGATTTTTGTGTGATTACAACTTGTTGCATGCCTTTGTTTGAATCCACATCATGCTTACCTTGGGCCCACAGTATTTGTGCAACTTCCTGTAGGGCTAGGTGGTTTGTGAGGTCAGCTGAGTTATTTAGAAGTGTGTGTGTGTGTGCAGGTGCCTGGTGTGTTGGAAATTAGTTTTATTGTACAGACAACACGTGTGTATTTTTGTCTGTACACATAAAGATTTTGATTAAATTGAATAGATGTGTCTGTTTTTTTAACCCACTTGTCTTATATTAAACTAAGTTTAAAACACAGGCCCCAATGTTGCCACTTATCCTTATGATGTTAAGATAGAGAACACATGTAGATCTAAGGTAGGAATGTTAAACAATGGATCAGCATAGTCATCATTGAAACTGTGATACTGAAACAATGGAGAGGACATTCTTTTCTTTTCTGTTTGTTTGTTTTTTTTTAACCTATCTGGAGCAGCACACACGTGATCATTTCAAAACATGTAGTTGAATGTTGGTCTTTCTTTGTACAACCTTCCTTAAACCATTTCTGCTCAAACACTGCAACTTTCCCTTTGTATGTGTGTGTGTAGTGCAGTAAAGGTCTTGTAGTTTCATATGTGTGTGAGTATGAGTGTGCGTGCTTTGTTGGTGAGAGCAGCATCTATGGAACTCCCAGCTGATGTGCAGAGTTTTGATTCATATACATTGAGTAGCATGTAGCAGGGCTGTATTTCTCAAATATGTAAGTGTCAGGGAAGCTAAGTTCACTAATTTGATTAACACTTACCTCCCTCAGGTGTTGAAACAAGAGAAATTCCCAGTAAACCCATTACATCTCTTCACATCAGATTAATTGGACAGCAGTCTGATTACAAAGAGGAGTGCTTAAATGTGACTGCAACATCATCAATGCAGGATAATAGACTTGTATATTTTTCCTAGAAGTTTTTTTTTCTGATGCCCCTGTCGAATTCACAAATCTACCACTAATCTGTTGGGTATATCTGTGAAGATTCTCATTCATCCAGGTCATGATTCAGAAGAAGCCTGAAGCTTCTTGGATGAGGAGCGAAATGTCTTCCCAAAAAAACTCAACACAGTCCAGTTGACTTGCTTTTTGACTTTTCAAGATAATCTGTTGGGGGTGATGGAAAAGTGTTGTGTACACTGAGTGTGTGCGTGGTCATGTTAGTGTAGCTGAATTTTAAGAAAATGTGCATATGAGTGAAGTTTTCTTTGCTCTGTCTCATCTCTAGCTGTGCACTGTGTACGTGTTTGTGAGTGTGAGGTGCAGTCACCAGTGTGATGCGTAGGTTGTCTCTCACTGTGTGGAAGGCGCCCGCTGCCTCCCCACCAGGGCTACCGCTTTGAGTCTGCAAGCATTGTTTTCCTTGAGACAGTCCTTTGCCCAGCGACCTTTTTTTGCCACAGCAGAAACAAACATCAGGGTCAGAATATTCTCTTCTAAGTCAAACCCCTAGATTCTACCAGGTAAAGCTGATACCCATTCTGGCTACAATGCAGACAGAAACTCACACAGTAGGACCGCAGAGTGAATTACCGTAAAATTTCAATACAATATACCATACAAACTTCAGGTGGGTCACATCATTATTTATACAGAAAACAAATTTTTAAAAAAATCATTAAACATCATAGCCTACTCTCCCAAAATAGAAGTATAAAATAAATGTAAAAATTACCACTTAAAAAAAAGTCTGAGTCACAGCAATATACCTTAAATCCAAGTCAGTGACCTGATGTCACAGAGCTCTGCCCAGAGAAATCTTAAGGCTAACTATGGCATGATAATGCACAGGAATAAACAGTGTCTTGAAAGTACATATGAGATAGAGAATGGAAGCTGTACTTGAAGACATGAATCATTACTCTGAACATCTACCCTGTCTGACACAACACTGGATACTGTGATGAATCTCAGAAACTTGGTGAGTTTTTCTTATCTAAAAAAACATACCTTCTGAGATGATAAAATGTGGTTTGGGTTGCCAGGTTTATGGTAGATTATGGAACTCCTGGGGACAGTATGATCAGTCCAGCCCCCCCCCCCCCCAATGTTTAACTATTTTTTCTCTGACACAGATTAAGATATTAGAAAAATCTTTGTTTGACATGGATGGGGCCAAAAGAAAAGAGGGAAGACTTTTCACTAATTCAAGGAAAACAGAGGTGGCAGAAAAGGTAGCTCAAAAATGGCCATACTTATTAGGATATGGGTTTTCAGTAGCAAAGACAAAGGCAATAGTATTAACCAGAAGGAATATCAAAGCAGCTTGCTAAAGATATTTATAGACCAGGTAAACAAGTTGTATTTTTGTGCTTTTATTTAATACAATGTTAACCTGGAGTGATCATATCATCACAAGATTAATACAAAAAAGTGTAAGATGATTCTTAATGTAATGAGATGCCTGACAGGGTCTGAATTGGGAGCAAGTAGAAGTGCTTGAGCTATATTTATTGAGCAAATTTTATTTAATTAATCAGTGATTAATTATGAAAACGCAGCATACAGGTCTCAATCCATGGCATTGCTAAGAAGTTGAAAGTGAAACAAACTCCTCAGAGCCTCTGACCCTGCTGGAAGAAAGGGAAAGGAGGGGGAGAATGTAATGTTTAGGCTGCATGTACATTGGCAAAATGGGATTACATTAGGAAAGGAACAGTTACACAGTTACACTTAAACAGTGACTTCGAAATAGTTATTTCCCCTGGAAATATTTAAAAAAGCCAATTGTGCAGATATCATTTATGAAAGACTAAAAACAAGACATCTAACATTTATTTCAGGATGGATCAAAGGAGCCTCAGGTTGAAGATATTGTTTTTCTATCATCAAAAATTTCAACATAAACATGATGGAAAAATACCGGATCACATTACAATATATTCAGATCTTGGCTTTGGTAATTGGTAGAACAAAATTAACAAAAAATTGTGCTCTTCTATTGCTCTTCTATTGCTCTAATGTCTCTTCCATTAGTGCCAGTGTGTTTTTGTTTTTATGAATGTATGGGTGAATGTTGACATGCAATGTAAAATGATTTGAGTGGTCAATGGACTTGAAAATTGCCATATAAATACAGTCAGTTCAATAGATATAATTGTAATTTTTCAAGTCATTGTACAGTTTGGAAATGATTGGTGAAAAAGGGGAATAGTGCATAAACCATTCTTCAAAGGAAGAAATCAAGATGTGATGGACAATGGGGACCACTTGATTTAGTGGTCAAGAAGACACCACCTAGGTCATACGAAGTGGCTACTGAAAATGGACAAGCAATGAGAAGAAAAAGATTGACTAAAAGTGCCTTAGAAAGAAACTATGGTTGACATGACACTCCTGAGTTTAAATGTAACAACCTGAAATGACAGAAATATTTCTTATGTGAGACAAAAAAGAGAATGGTAAAATCCTAGAAGAGAGCACCACATCAAAAAGACTCATTGAAGGGGTGTAAAAGTGTTATATATGTAAAAGAAACACACGAAAGTGAGAAAAAGAGAAAAACTTTGAAATGCATCTTGTGTGGGACACAAGAACATGATTTTAAAGGAAATATTTGTGAAAGACAGAATTTATTGTGATAGTACCTTATCTTCAAGGGATGCAAAGTTAGTTTGTAATGTTAACAGCTTTCAAGTTCAGAGGTAATCCAGGCTATTCTTCATTTGGAAAAAAAAAAAGATGTATTTGTTTGCTCTGTTGTTTACAGTGTGCAATAATCTACTGAAACAGACAAGAGCCTTATAAATGGAAATGTTAAGATGCACTCCAAAGTAAATTTATCATATGATTAATAAATGTCTGTCTAGTCAATAAAGGGCAGATGAAAGTAAACCTTGTGTCTGATTAGTTATTAAAACAAGTATTTTATTTTGTATTAAGAGTCACTTGAATGAAGATCTTAAGTGTTTCATTTACACTTCATTTAAAGTAAGAATAACTTGTTCAATAAAATTTCTTATTTTTCAGTTAAAGAGCTTTTTTGTACTAGGTCAGCTTTAAGAGCATTCTAACACATAATTCTGAGAATTTTGTTGGAATAAGGATCTAGATTGAAAATGTTTGATCACAGCAACACTCAAATCAAACTGACACATTGACATGCTAGAGTGACACTTAAATGAATAAAAAAGAAAACTTTTAATGATAAAAACGCACACGGTACCAAAATTGAAAATGTGGCAAGTTTACAGACACAGAAAAAAATTTGTAATAAACCATCCTGTAGCAGTTTCTTTTACTCAGTTAACTGTTTCAAAAGATCCAAATGATTTTGATAATGTTTCAGAGATTTTTCTTCATACTTGAAGAAAAAAAAGGAACAAAACAAACAAAAAACCCAACATCCCAACAACACAAAATTCCATGTTATCAACATCTGCCTGCAGGTACATGGAGACGGTGTTTAAAGTCTAATCAGTAATTTCATAAAAACAGTGACCTCTAAGCAAACACTTCCCTTTAATGTGTCCTGTGACAGAGATGCAAGGAGTAAAGGGAAAGAAACTTTACTTTTATCTTAAAATGTTTAACTTACTAAGAGTTGGTTCACAACAAAATATGTTCTTAAGTCCCTCTTGTTATATTTCTCCATGCAGAGAGTGGTGGTTTCATTTACCATGGATGGAGACACCTGTAAAGTTCTGCCTTCAGCCAAATACAACGAAGGAAGGAAAATGAAACAGTTTATCTACCAGTTTTGACAATATTTTAATCAAAATTATTGCCAGTCTGTGGATTATTCAGAGTGACAGGGATATGAAAATTAGTAACTCACTGTTTTTGAGCTTAATTTTCTAAATTCAATTTTTAATTCACACATTAAACTACAAGTAGTCTTTGATACATAACTTAAAACCTGTTAACATAAAACCAAAACACTGACATACCTAGAGCAGGTGCGCTTGTTTTGGGGTTTTTTTGTTTGTTTTTTTAAGCAATCTGGATGAACTTATCACAGCCTTAACTTGACTGCTTGAATAAAACAGAAACACCAATCTAAAAATATACATTAGTTTAACATCACCAATGTTATTTTAACGTGGCAGCAATTTAAATTTTTTCAGTCTGTCAAGCCCAGAAAAGTGTAGGTCCCTGAGATTGAGCTCCTGATAGCAGGGAATCCACAAAAAGCAAGCAATTGAGATAATGCAGAAGTGATACAGTAGCTGCCCTGTTTGTCATTCTCTATGCTGCTGCTTGCTGTCAACTGGGAGACAGTGGGCTAAGTGTCGGTGTTGACAGAGAAAAGTTTGTGTCATGTCCCTTGATACTGTATCAAAGCACAAAATGGTCAACATACCATGAGATTTAAAAAAAAACAAAACAAAACAAAACAGAGAGGTCAGAGTTTTAAAGAACTACTGAGTGGACATTTACATTTTTAAATGACAGCATATTATACCTCCTAAAACCATGAACTGTGGTTCATATTTTGTGTAGGAAGCAAACAAATGAGAAACAAGAAGTTAATAAATGAGCTTAAGAAGTGTCAAAAGATTTATGGAACTTTGGACAGAACCAGCCTAGTTGTTTCTCTCTGCTTCCAGTTTTTATGTTAACCTAGCTTTACATATCCTAACTGCAGGTCTTAGTTTAACACAAAGACATAGGACTAATATCCATCTGAACATCTCACTTCATAAAAAAAATGCAAATCAGTGTACACTGTCTACAGTTTGAACACTGTTCTTCTGTAGGAAAAAATGATGTTTGCAAATTAGAAAATAAATTGATTATACACACAGGAGTACTATTAGATTTTGGTTACAAAGTTGTAGGGACCGGCTGAAATATTTTAGTTATTTTCAGATCTACATTTACAAATTATATTTAACCTTACACAAGTTAAATGTTATTGCTTTGACCAAATTAAAAAAAGAACAAAGAGATATTCTATGTTGGTATGAAATGAAAGCTGCCTTGTAACAAACCCTATTAATTTACTGATAACTGTTGGAACCAAAGAAAACAATGACCCTGTCTTCCATGTTTCCATTAGTCATAAGGCAAACCAGGGCTTTAAAAAGCCAATACAGACACAGTAAAAACAGACAGAAACAACCCTGTCCATAGTTAATTTGCTTGTATGGATGTCAACGTCTCGCTGACAGCAATGAATCATAGCTCTTCTTCCATTAATCCTGATTCTGTCAGGCACACAGTTTAGGTCCTCCAAGACAGAATAGATTGAAGCCAGATTTATACATATGTACAAGCAACAAACTGGTTTAACAAACAGTTCAGTGTTCTAAAAGTTTTCAACAATGGAGCAACTGGAAAAATAGTGTTACAAACATTTATTTCTCTGCCAGGAAAATCTCTTTAGAGCTGATGGCAGAAGGGTTATTACAATATTTCTATGCCTATATATGGACGACCAAAAGACTAGCTGTTTGGGTCATAATCATATTGGATGATGAAACTACAAAGGAACTACCAATCAAAATTTCCTAAGCTCTATTTTTGATATAGTCACTGAATAAATGACTTTTTGCAATGTGCAAAAAGGGCTGCCAGTTCTACTGAGCTGCTGCGTCCTGTTGAGCACTCAATGAAAAAAAGTTTTGGTTAGAAAAAAAAAAAGTGAAACATCTAGCAAGGCAGAGATTTTTCTTAAGAGAATTCTAGGGGTAATAGCTTCTAGTCACATCATGATTTGATCAAATTCTGATTCAAAAAGCTACAATTCTATGATAAAAACAATTATTGATGAACCTTGTTGCATCCCAATTTCTAAGTATAATCTGAAATTATTAATAAAAAGCCTTTTTCACATTATCTGCATTAATTATTGATCAATAAATTTAAAAGAATCGTACTGTCTCCTGTTTGGATTAAAAAGTTGGGGGAGGCACAGCGCTGTGCTGTAATGATAAAATGAAGTCTCTAGCAGTGTAGAGTATCACCTCTGCTGCAATGTCAACTACAGGGAAAGCCATTGTTGTAGGTAAAACAGACTGAGCCCCAAACTGTTTTCTTTCTCTTTGAGTCGGGGTAATTTGTTTACTGCTAAAGTGTTGATCAGCCAGTCTTGTTTGTTAATGCTGATTGCTACTATGCTATAGTTTCTGGGTGATGGCATGAAAAGTATTCACATTATACTAAATGTAATTTAATTTCCTAGACATTAAATCAAAACATGCTTGTAACTGCTGCTCTGTTTGTGAACATGAAAATGTCTAAGAGAACTTCAGGAGAAATGGCACTGACAACAAAACACTGTCCTTATCAGTCAGAACCATTTCCAATCATAACAGATGACCTGAAACCCAATCTGCAACTGAAAAACCCAATGGTAAAAAACACTCCTGAACACACACACAAAAAAAACATTCCTAAAAAAAAAAACATTGAGAAAATGTTTAAGTCAAAGTGCTCATGTATACCAATTTGGGTACTTTTGTGTAAAACTCAACATGCCATGTACATGTAATGTAATGTTTAAGGTGAACTTAAAAAGGTCAAAGAAAGCAGGCCTGAAAAGTTCGTGTAAGATGTTGCTCAGTCTAATGAAATAATATCTGATATGCTGCTGTCAGTCCCTCCCCCAGTGCTTCCTCCTCCTCCTGTGATGACCCGGGTCTCGTGGATGGAGCTGGCAGTGTGGGTGCTTGTGTCATAGTGGCTGCTTGAGGAGGAGACCAGGCCTGAGCTAGTGCTGGCTGCAGTTGCATTTTGCATGCTGCTTGTAAGGTTGTCCAGGAACATCTGTGGTCGGTAATGCTGTGCAGAAAAAAAAACAAAATGTATCTGGATCAGCACCATTTACATCTACTGGAAGCTTAGAATCCTTCAGTACGCTTTAAAATGCTGCACCCTCTCATGCTTAATATCTGGCAGCTTTCTTATGGGAATTCATTACAGTTGTTCAGAGGTTGTTATAAACTAACCTTAATTAGTTATTAACTAACCTTAATTAGTTAATTTTTTTTTTACAATTACTTATTACATTTAATTAAATGTTTCAAATGAACACTTCTTGTAACTGGTATTTTTTGGGGCGAACATGAATTCTACATTAGTATATTGTATTAAAATTTGTGACTACAACTATTCAAGCAACTATTAAAAGTTTGTCATTTTCAGAAAGCCCAGAGTATCATAAGAATATTTACTAAATTTGGTAGTAGTTTGTGGGTACTGTTAAATTTTTTCTCTAATAAACTAAAGAGTAAGTTTGCAAAAGGTAAGTAAGTATAAAGTTCTGCAGTGTTTATGGTCTTAATATCAGAAGTGAAGAAATATTAAAAAGATACTGATGGTCAAGAAAAAGGGGGGAACTTGTGAGACAACAGAGTAAATGCTGGACTCACTGGAGTCATAGGTGTGCATAAAAAAGAGAAGGGGGGGGCTTCAAGACAGATGCTTAGATGAACTTATTGCTGTTTAGCTTGCAAGCAATATTAGTTTGTTTGCTAGCTAAACAGCAATAAGTTCACCTTAGTTATAAGTACGACCTGCATTGTTACAGGTGCTCAATGTTTTTGTTGTTTTTTTAGCAAAGTTGTGGCTCGTTCAACAGAGGTTTAGCTGATAAATATTGTAGCCAGGTGTTAACAGTACATTGTCTCAGGTCCAGGTTACCTTAGTCAAGGTTTAAGTTTTCTCAAAATGCATGTTTACTTCTAAACATGTTTTCAAGTCAACATTTTTTAAGCTGCTGAGTTCGGTTTGTAATACAGCATACTAACAACTAAAAAAATGGGATTTGTATTTAGGACAGTGGTGGTGTAAAAGAGTATGAGACCTTAACAAATTGCTTGAACAAAAAGTTTAAATCTGCTTCAACCAATTTTAAGTTTCAGAGGTTAGGAATGCACAGCTCTCACATAAGACATTAACTTGATACCCTGAGATGGTATATACTGTATATCACTGTATATAGGTGCTGCTTGGCCTCACCACCCTCCCTGAACAAAGAAAGGCCTGCAAGTAAGCCTCACAAGAAACAAAGGGACAAAAAAAAAACTCACATAGCCTCTAGAGAGAAATGACCATTCATTTTCTTCAAGAAAGACTTTGTCGTTTGAACAATGTGATTGCGTCTTGTCAATAATAATAATAATAATAATAATAATAATAATAATAACAACAACAAACAACAACAATAGTAATATATTCATATTACTTGTATTATATTACAATTATTTATCATTATCTTTCAGTGATATTATCAGTGACTGATGTATTGTTATGTATCACATACACAGCAATACCCACACATTTCCACGACAACCATCATATTCACCAATTGATTTACTTAATAACCCAATTTTTAAAATTTTTTTATTATTATTTTCTCATAGTATCATGAATATTGATATCTTTATTATTATTGTTGGTAGTAATGTTATTTTTTCATTGTTAATCTTTAGCTTTGGCACTCTTTTCCTCTCATCTGCTTGGTTGAGCTCACCCTACAAGATCAGGCCCTTTCCAATTGGTCTGAGTAAGTTATGGATAGGTGACTGAGCAACTAGTTGCAGCCTCCACAGGGCCTGGGGGCAACTAAGGAGGGGAAAACTCCTGCTCCTTGCATCACTGAGCATTAACATTTAGAAGTGGGGAATGTAAAAAAGAGAAAAAATATACACTCAAATTAGAAACAGATAAATAAATGGAGAAAGAAATAAAAACAATCAGCAGCACCCAACACCCTAACCTTTGGTCAAGAGGAGGTGTAAAGTCTGAATTTAGGCTGTCACTGTAGCAAAATATGTTTGACACCTCTACCTAGAACAGTTTATGGCGGTGCATCTAGTAAACAGATTATAGCCAATAAGTAGCATTTGGCATTTGGAGGGGAGAGAATTATGAGAGACAGAAGCAATCCATTGGACATAAACAGAGATGAGGAGCTGATAAAGATGTCTCACTTCTGCAGGAGAGACATGTTTGAACTTAGTGAAGAGTTGTCACCACACTTTCAATTTGTGTTGGACGGCAACCAGTCACCCACTCTGCAGCTACTGATAGCACTCTGTTTTCATACAAGCAACGCAGCCAACAAAAAGCCATTTTTGCATTTTATAAATAGCAAATTAATACGTTGCATGTATTAATTTCCTCATTTCTATGTCCGAAAAAATTAATTTGCATTTTCTTTGATCATCCAAAGCTGCAGTGAAATGACAGAAATGAACAAGACAGCGGGAGAGAAGTGACAGCGTATCCTAGCAACACATGCAGCTAGGTGATCGCCATAGTAACGGGGCTGTTCACATGAATGCGCATAGCTAAAGCCTACTGTAGTTAAGACTTAAACTCTGCTGGTGCAACCAACTTAGAATCCACTCCTAAGACTGGTCCTAACTCAGAACGACCTAGTTCTAGCACCAGTCTTAGTTAAGACTGGTGCAAACGGCCCTAGGAGAGATTTACTTTTTATTTGCATTTTCTGGACCAGCATGGACACTCATGAGGATGCAGTCTAAACAAATGTAAGGAGCCTTCAGCCTCAAATAAGCAATAGGTCGTTCTTTAGTGTTGCTTTCAGATTAAGACCAAAAAGATGATCTTGATTTAATATATAATACAGCTTTTATTAGTGAACAATTCTAACATACATACCTGAGGATCTGCTTGAATTAAAGAAAACAAATCCAGACCTGTAGGTGAGGGAAAAAAGAGTTCAATAACAGCACTATAAGACACAGTATACTACATAATGGCAGTGATGGTGTTCATAGTCATTCTCTCCAGCTGACTCACTCTGCATGTCTGTGGGGATGGTGGCCAGGGTGGATGGGTGAAAGGGGACTGCATAGTCAGCAAGAGTAGACGTCAGGTATGATGGGTCCAGGGCCTGAACATTTGGCACGCGAACAGTGGGCTGGAAGGTCAACATTCTGAGGGGAAAACAGCAACTCCCCCTTACTAACTTATCCTTCCAGAAAAATTAATAATATTTAACAATTAAAAAATTCTGGTGTCAAGTGGTCAACAACAACAGTAAGATTAAATGTACAGTAGTAATATAGCGCATGGATATTGTAGAGTACCATCACTAACACATTAAGATGAGACTGCAAATCAGCAGTGTTTTTTGTTTTCATTTAGGAACAAGGTTAGTGCACTGGTCTATGGATAAAAAAAGATTTAACAGAAAAGATTGCTCACCCCTTCCCATGCATCTCCTCGTTCTTGGAAATGTAAACACAGCGTTTCTTCAGTGGAGGGTCTGCATCCTCTTCATCATCATCATCATCATCATCATCATCAGAGGAGGAGCTCTCTAGAGTTAGATCAATCACATCAGCCTTCTTGGTGGAGCTAAGCTCAGTGCAATGGGGAACCAGGGAAGATTGGCGTACAGGAGCTGAGGATAAGAGACAAAGTTTTATTCAAGGATTTGTCTTATTGTCAGAAAATTGAAACCAGTGAAGTGCTGTCTCTCAGTGCTTCTTGACTTTTGTGCTCTTTCTGTGGATATTAGCCCAAAGCCTGTTGGTTCTTAATAAAATCTTTAAAAAAAAAACATAAATATTTTATTTTCAAAAAAGGTTCAGTAATTGTATAAAACAGCTGGTTTCACAACTGCAGCATATAACTAAAATAGAACAAATTACTAAATAGAAGGAAATAGGGCTTATTTTCAACAGCTAAGTTATTCAAATGCATTCCTCTAGTAAGTATTTGGGGAAGCGTGTAAGTGTAAATGGGATTAAGTAAAAAAATTTACACTGTGTCTTTGTTCATGATTACAAAGGAACACATCAATTAGTTTAACACTGTGGCTCACTGATGTGTTTTTAATAGTTTATGACCAAAAATTGGAGCTCTATGGCACAAAGATATGATCTGAATTCTATCAGGCTTTGATACATAAATGATACTAGTTAATTATCTATTTAGAAGGACCAAATTAAATAAGATAATACACTTACTCTCAATTTTCGGGGTAGACTGAGATGGGACCTTGACAGCTTCTTTCTTTTGTCTCATGGGACACCATGTTCCATCCTCCTGGAACTTGATTTCATCCACATCTGAACAGTCGTTCAGGATCTCCAGGAATAAACTGAATCAAATGACCAACATAGAATAATTGAACACTAACTGATTTTGGGGTGGGTTTCTCAGCTTCCGATCCACGAACCGGTTTAAGTTCCAAAGATCCCATGACAGCGAGCATTGAGGACTTTGTGTTATCATGTAAATTTAAATGAAAGCACTCATGAGAAATCTCCAAAACGATTACATCAAGTCTTGGAACAGGCAGAGGAAGAAATTATCAAATTTTGATTAGCTTTTTTTTTTAAGCATATAGCCTACTGATTCAATTAAATGTACCCTGATTGGCCCAGAAAAAGATTTTTGAATGACTCCAAGACATCTCTAGTTAAAATACATAAGAAATATATTCTGTAGGTATTAGTTAATTTATTTAACTGACCCATCAATGATGAGACTCTCGTATGCAGCTTTCTTGTCACACACAGGACAGATCCAGGTGGGTTTTTTCTCATTCATCTGCAGGTAGAGTGCAGCATCGAAACACTGTAGGTGAGAGCAGGTCACTGCTCGGCACGGTGCTGTCAGCCGCATCTTACCCAACTGGAGGACAAACATACTGCAGTCAGTCAAAAAAAAAAAATGAATGAAGAAAACTGTTGGTTCCTTGCGAGCTGTAAACAATTTATACAAATTCAAAAGGTAACAGAGAGGTAACACTATGATATTCTTAAACTTCAAAAAGTCCAAAGAGGTGCACCAGCTCTTAAAAACACACATGAAAACCATAAGCTACCAGGAACTACCAACAGCCACTGTCCACTTACTGATGGACCATTGAAAACTTGGAACTAATGTCTTTACATTATACTGTAAATAACAGTAGGCAACAGTCATGGATGTGATCAACATTATAGCTAAGCAGGGGTAATAAGTACAGTTAACAGTGAGCTTTGAGAATGCCTTAAAAAAGACTGACCAGTATTGCTGCCTTTTTTACAATGGGCCATGAAACATTCCATTTTGTAGAAACATTGCAACATGTAATGACTCAACATATGTTGAAAGTCATTTCTTTTTTTTTTCTACTTTCTGTTTCTTTATTTAATGTCGCGAGTGGCATGCTAGATGAACATTAAGTTCATGTACATCATGGCTGAAAAAAATATGCATTTCCTGATTTAATACTAAGTGGGTGCCATTTGGATATGTATTGAGATTCTGAAGTATTGCAATTTAATATTATTTTCTATTTTGTTTGCTTTTTCTGTCATAAGACCATGGGAATAACTTGAACTACAGATACATGTCAGTCAGGCTTTCTGTGTTTTATTTGCTATATAGCATATAAAAGTATTGCATCAAATGTCTTCAGATATTAACCTTTTTTTTTCCTGTTCCCACTGATGAAGATAGTATCATAAAGGGCCCTGACTGCAACAGCTCCACTCTGGATGATGTACACTACCAGTCAAAAATTTGGACACACCTTCTCATTCAGTGTTTTTCCTTTATTTTCATGACTATTTACATTGTAGATTCTCACTGAAGGCATCGAAACTATGAATGAACACATATAGAATTATGTAGTAAACAAAAAAGTGTGAAATAACTCAAAACATGTTTTATATTTTAGATTCTTCAAAATAGCCAACC
>JAPZDY010000022.1:81674-93483 GCA_029783645.1 Ctenochaetus hawaiiensis
ACACGGCCAGGGATGTTATCAGGCCCAGCAGCTTTACTCATATTCACTTTCAGCAGGACTTTCCTCACATCCGCTGTCACTGAGCTCCTTCATCTTGGGAATATGTAGTAGTCTGCAGGTGCCATATCAGGTGAATTAGGCAGGTGGGAAAAATTCAAATCTGCATTTCTGGAGAACTGCATGAAGGTCAGTGTTGTCCATTTTTTAAGAAAGTGCTGATTTTTTATTTTAAGTGGTCTACAACAAACTCACCTCAAAAGTTATTAACTTTACATTTTCTGCACAATCACTCAAGTGATTGAACTGTATGTGCATGTAGAAAGAGCTGTGAAGCTCACTTTCTTCTTCTCTGTAGACCAAAAACTCATCATCCACCTAAAGTTTGATTCCGGTACAAGACTTCTGATGCATATTGTACCTCCCTCTCTGTCCCCATGTTTTCTGTCTCAGTTATTAACTTTCTCACAAACTAAAAATGCCACAAAATTCATCTTAAATGAAAAAAAAATATCTATTTTTTGCTCTTCTTTTTGCATAGTTTCCAAACAAATTAGTTTTTTTATGGCAAACCAGCTTAATAAACTGTATTTTCTATTGCTATGTATTTCACAAAATTTTTTTTTGAGTTCCCTCTGTTTTTGCTGCATGGTTTCAATTTGACATGAGGGTACCTGGTCTGAACACACCCTGGTTGTTATCAGCTCTTATCTCTCTCCTTCCTCTCTCAAACAAACAAAGCGACGTCAAGGAGGGAGAGGGGCGAAAGTGAAACATCCTTTATGGGACACCATTCATTAGGCTTTGGGAAGGTAGGTCTTCATTTTGATAAACACAAAATGCTGCACTTGGCACTTTAGGTACTGGCTGGATTATACTGTACAGTGTGTCTCTGTTGAGTCTAAAAACTCGTAAGAACCAGTGGTACCCAAATCCACCAAGATAAACATGGGTACATGCCAGCAAAAAGGAAATCCAGCAATGAAGAGACAATACAGTTACTAAACTCAAGAGCTGAGGGTCAGAAACAAATGAGCTTTAACCACAGCAGGAAGTAACAAGCATGAGGTTGTCATACGTTTCGTTCCCCACTCTAATCTGGGCTAAGTGGTCTTTGTTTTACAAAGTGCCCAAGTCCTTCGATTGCAAAACCTCACAGATAGGACCTGATGCTCCATTACATCCCCCCGACCCTGCAGCTTACAGGTCACACAGCAAAGTACAAAGGCACTGAAATAAACACAGTGACCCCTAAACCTGTCATGATAGTTGTCCATAAACAGCACAGAGAGGAAAGGCGGGTTTTCCTTAATATGCCAGACGATTGTAGGTGACGAGCTAGTTTAGGAAAAGGGTGGTAGGAAGTCCCACCCGGCCAGGCAACAGGGTCACTTTCCCAGGATTAGAAAAACAAGGGTGTGGAGTGAAATGTGCAAGAGATAAGTTCCTCAGCATTTTTTTTTACAAACAAAGACAGCAAGAAGGTCAATAACTAAAAGCAAGGTGCAGAAATGAACTTAAGTTTGAATAAAATGCATGCCCCTGTAGTAGGAGCCTTTCCAACAGATAAAACATGATGGAGTGTCCTCTGGATGCCCTTCTAGTGGATAAATGACACATGCCGGGAGATTAGTTGGCCTCCTCATGCTCCTACATGTGAGACAATGTGCCCTCATGGGATGCCTCATACAGGAAAATGCCCCTTTTGTTGCTGCTGTTACTGTTGTTGTTGTTGTTGCTGATGTTGTTTCAAATATATAATTTTAAAAAACTGTTGTGTGACAGCATGATTCTACCCACTGCTTTGCATCACGACTCTCTGCATGCTGGTATCCCACTGCATACACCTGGTGCCCTTTTTATTTTTTTACCCCTGATCCTCAAACAGTCTAATCAGCCACTGGAAGCAACTACATACAGATTAATGTGCTTTAGGTCTGCATTTTGGTTACTTTGTCCTTAAGGCAGCCCTACAGGAAAGGTTATATGAAATGGTTTGTAACCTTTTTTCTTCGGTACAAATGGAAACTTTGCCCTGATGATGGTGCTGAATTTTTAGACAAATTAGACAGTAATTGCTAAGATGTAGTATCCTCTTTTAGACCGAAGTGTTGAATTGCTGTCAGACCACTGAACTCTCTGATGTCTTCAGGCCCAGCTGCTAACAAACCAAAAAATCAAGTAATCAGATTAACTTTATGTTGGCAAATGAATATTTTGTCTAAAATACTAGAATTGGCCCTTAAAAAACAACATGAGTGTTATGGTAGAGTGCAAACTAAAGATTGTGCCTTTGCGTACTGTGCAACCTTTGTAGTTAGGTTGGAGGATTCTGAGGCCTTAAGAACCATCTCTATATGTCATGTACATGCTCTTAATAGTGAATTTGCTCAGTGCAAAATGACAACAAAGACAGAACGGGTTCCTTCCTCCCAGCTTTAAAGGAGTTGCTGTTTCTACTTTACTTGTGTTTTTAATGATACCACAATGCTAAATGATATATCCTCCAAGGTCTGCAACAGTCATTATTCTGCCTGAGAGCTTGTTTTGTCTGCTTTCAGGGGTTAAGCAGACATGAGTATGTAAATAAACATCACTAAGAGTGACACTGTAAGAAAAAAAAGAGTAAATATCACATTATTAAATGTTTAACATGCTGTCATTGTATTTTCACCAACTGTCACCAGAACAAGTCAGCCTGGATGTTGCACTGATGAATAATTTATGTGTGTGATATGTCTCTGTTGCTTAGATACAGACTAAAACTAACATAAGGGAAGGGTTTATCTTTATGCTAAATGATTAGCCAGATACCCAAGTGGACCATAAGTTAACATGGAGTCATCCCAGGAGCCTGGCAGTAGATAAACCTGTGAAGACATACTGGAGCTTTCTTGTTCTGTTTTATCCACAAGGGATGCTCATTTGTCAAGGTTTCTTCCCGATCATCATTTAAAAAGTTCAGTTCTCATGAGACTGCTCAATCATAGTAAGCAGAAGCTTTTTTGGCAGAGTTGTAAATGGATACAATTATGGGAAATGGGGATATAATTATTAGAAAGTATTGGACTAGCAAAGAAAACTAATGCAGCTGACATGGATATGTTTCCCATATAAAAAGTAGACATTATTATATCCTTATCATGCTCTGATTCCTTTTGAAATAGACACAGTTAAAATCTTTTTTTGGGGGGGCATTTTCAATTTCAATAATAGGATTTTCTAGAGAAAAGTACATGTGAAAAGTATGCGGACAACAAATTAAGTTTTTAGATGCCTGAACAGGACAGCCATATGTGCTTTTTGAATATATTTGAAGACAATGGTCAGTAATTTCGCTGTAATACCAGCCTCATCTCTGCATTGCATGCTGGCATACTTACAAAGGGGCAGCTAACCAGTAGAGGACACTAGGGGTCCACCCTCCTTGAGTTACAAATCAAAACAACATTACTTCTTTTACTACTACAAACAATAATATAATTGACAATATTAATGCAAATTTCAGTATTTGTGTGTTTGAAATATGCCATGCACCTTTTATTATGGGGAAAATATAACAGAAAATCATCTGCTCAATTTTCCCATCTGTCCTCCCCCATGTCTGTGTGCGTGTCTCAACAGCCCTGGGGCGATGGAGAAATTTCCAAAGGGAGGCAGCTTTGTATAGCAGTTAAGCTTATTGTTTATTAAAGATATGACTGTATAATAAAATTTCGCCGATCAGTGTTTTCAAATGTACATCCTTATTTTGCTTTCCGTGCTTGCTTTTGTAGCAGTGATGACAGCACTGACAGCTGCTGTAGTTTGGGATATGAAACGTCTGTCTGATACAGTAAGGAGAGATGAGAAAACCAGGGAAGCCACAGGATTATGTTGAGGATACAAAGTAACCAGGTGAAAAAAACAGACACACTTTTTCCAAATACCTGATTGTGTGAAGTGGAGGTCACACAGCCTAATTGAATTAACAGTAAAAACTCTTCTTAACTGTTTAAATGAATAATCAGTCGGGGAAAATGTACTTTAAAAAAATTGTGCATAAAAACAACATATGGGCAGATTAACATAACATTGAAGCCAATCTAAAATATGTCTGATGAGATGTCCATTATAATGAACTTTGATGTGGAGGGTCTGACCTCCATGTATGACTTTACAGGTTTTATATTAGTACCTGAGAGTTTGATTAATACTCGGAACAACCATTATCGTCCTGTAAAGTTCTATTGCAATGGGAATTATACTGCAAAGCCCTGTTGGTTACATAAGTAAGATGTCCTGATATGTTTTACAAGAAGTTATTTGATGCTTTATTTAGTAACTAAATAAAATATATTAAATATTATTAAAAGCTGTCATGTGTGTCTGACGTCCTTCCTTTCAAGCATTGAATCATGCTGGGATACATGCTGCCCCACAGAAACCTTTCAACAAACTCGCAGTGTATCTAAAGTATCAACTACAAACCAGGTGAAAGAAATCAGCATGACTTCTACAAAATTGTTACAGCATCTGTCAACACAAACACCACATAAAGTAAGAGTGTGTGATGTTGGATGTGTTTATATCTGCAAAATCTGGCTTGCTAAATCTTGCTCAGATTTCCAACTTAAAAAAATTCAATATAATTGATTGTCCCATTGATCTTTTCCTATTTGAAGTTCTTTTTTTCCAAGTTTCAAGATTTTAGAATAATCTCTTTGTCATTTTAAAGGTCAGATCAGTTAAGTTATGTCGGGCCAGGCTTCAGTTTTTGAATTGTTAGTTGACCTCCATTGAATTTTGAGCCTTAATTGTTGTAGTGCCTTTTTTGATTTGTCTATTAAGTTATATAAGGATTTATTTAACTCTCTGACCTCTTTTTAGGCCATTTTTCCTTTGTCCCCCTTTGCCGTTTGTGCTCCGTCTCTGACATGGGAATATTTCTGTTGTCTCTGGTCCAACTGATGCTCAGAATGAATCAGCCATCACACATCATGTCCAGTAAGCTACAACTTGTACAGCCAGCTCCTGTCATTTCTGACTCACTGTATGATATTTATCTCTGTCTTAAAATTCAAATGCATTGAAACAGCCACCAACACACAATCACACACTCACACACACACACGCACATATACTTACACTTCCTCCTCATGCAGCAGAGCCAAGAGGACCTGGTCCAGTCTTTTCAACACTAGGCACAGGGTTTGTTTAGACTGCCTTGTATCCGGGTGTTTTCTCCATCCACAGTGGATGCTGACTAAGACTGTCCATGCCCATTTCGCTGAGGGGCTCTGGGGCCGTCTCCTTCCCTGAAGCAGCAGTGAGGCTGGGGAAGCCATCTGTCGGGTCCCTCTGAAGTAGGATGCTGAAGCAGGCAGCATCTGCTATAGCAGTAAGTCCAACAGTCTAACTGACCACACTGATCACATCCTGTAGGTTAAGGTCATTAAAATGGATCCAGCATCCTGCAGCATCCCCCTTAGTGACAAAACCTGCATGTTTGTACTCACAAGTGCTCATGTATCTGCTCATTGTGATACATCAAACATCTGAAGACAGAGATCCCAGAGATTTGGATCTCTGTAGTCAGTTATTCATTATGACTATTACATATGCCATCACAGAACGCCACAAAAATAATTATTTCTATAAAGGCTGACAATTTATAGCTCCTCGTTTTATATGAATTGTACTCCATCCACTGCAGCATACTTGTCTGTGTAGCAGGCTGTGGTAAGCTACTTGAGGACAATCAGAATGAATATTTATGTCTAAATCAAAAGCCATACTGATTGAGCTGTTCCCCAAATGTCAGAGATATCATGGAGCAGTGGCTTATTTAGGCATGCACATCTGTTTCTGTCATTGCCTTGTGGAGGCCAATAGTTACAACTCAGAGATCCTTAGACAGATCGGAGTTGCTTCACTCACAGGAAAGGCAAAATGTTTGAAAAGGTTTAAGTTTTACACCGGGTTAGGGTTATGTTGCAAAGATATCTATTGAAAGCTAACTAGTTTGTCCCAGTCTGTCTTGTAATACAATTTTGGACCTCAACAGGCATAAGATAGTTTAGCTCCATGCAGTTTCGGCAGAGGGATCCATTCAAGTGACAAATTAACTACATTTTACAAGCTCTTTTGACTTTTGTTTCTCTTATAAACAAAAAACCCACAAAATGTCCAGAAAAGGATAATGTTGCTGCAATTTCCCTCATCAAACAGAAAAAAACATATACCCTCTAAATTAAACTTCCTCTTTTTCAAATAAGAGGAGATGTATTGTTTTGGCATTTAATGTAAACACACTTAATTTAAATTCAACACAAAGAAATTGAATTTCACCAAAACTGCAGCCTGTTGAGAGCTTTTAGAGGAATGTATGGGCATGAAAACTGAAAGTGAAACTTTTTCATACTAAAGGGAGGGGATTGAGTATCTTAAAATACACTGAATAAAAATGAAATGAATCCTGATGGCTTTCTCCTCCTTAGATCCAATTCACCAATGAGCCTATTTTCTATCTATATTTATGAAAGAATGAATACTCTGAAACAGGAAACACAATGATTCATTGCTTTTTTAACCTCAGGTCTAGACATCAGTTAATATACTCTAAATTTCACACTCATTGTTTGGCTGTGTTAGCTTCCCTGGAACGTCCTGCCTCAGATCATTCAACCCTTTATTATTTTCACTTGTGCTGCTCTGAAACCTGTAATTATTCTTATTCTATCCAGTTTCCAAACAGCTACCCTTTGCCAATGAACACTGACTTACTCCTCTGTGTGAAAGGTTTATTTCTGACACTCCATTATATGTCTACCAAAACTTTCAAAAGCAGCACTGCCAGATCAAGATAGAGAAAGCAGAGCCAAAAAATTGATAAATGGGATATAGTTTTAAGCATGTTCTTCAAGCACATGATTTATGTTAATCCAGACCACTGAACTTAAATCTGTTTAGATGCAGGGAACTGGGGCTGATCCTGAGTCCTGTTGGCAGGCCTATAAACACCAAAACAAAACTCCTTAATATTACTATCAACATTAAATTATTATTTCAGCAGTCTGGGCCCAGTTGAAGACATGCCTGCTGTTGGCCAATAGTAATCAGAGGCATACTGTTAGTCCTGTACTGACCTCTTCTGGTGTAAGTGAAATACAACAACAGTAAGCAGTGAACAACTAGTACTACTTATGAAACATGATCACAGTCATATCAGCTCATATTGTTATTTATCTTTAATGTGCACAATGAATTTACTACACTCAGTTGTAACTCAGTTCTAAGCTTATCAATCTGCACAGTGTTCTTTCTTATTTTCGATGCAATGTGAGAAATTGGATGTTTATAGCGCAAGTTCCAGCACATCACAAGACATTTTGTCATCCTTTGGTTTAGACAGAGGACTTTTTTAAGCAAAATACCACATTAAATCATGCTCCTATCTTTTTAGTTATGTTTCAAAAATACAATCTGCTTTTACTTTTTGGGAAAAAGAGTGGAAAAGGGCTTTTTTACGTACCAGACCACAGAAAATAATGGCCACAGCTAACCAGAACTGAGAGGTCTAATCACATGACCACATTTTTGGCATCTTTTCACTGACTCATGCTACGTTTTAGAAATAATACATTATATAATTGTATCAGGTCTCTTAAAGGGTCAGAGTAGATAGTTGGGGTAGTTGACAGTGCTTCAAATTGGACGTTCTATGTTCACTTGAAGGGTCTTTGAGCAAAACACTGAACTGGTTTGCTCCCTGTAGCTCCCTCAGCAGTGTATGAGTGTGTCTGTTTCTGATGAGCAAGTTAGCAATTTGGATGGATACCCCTCCATTTAGCGTATGAATGTTTGTGCGTTAATGGGTGAATGTTGACATGTATTGTAAAGCACTTTGAGTGGTCAACAGACCAGAAAAGAACTGCGAAGATACAATCCATTTGCCTTTTCTTGTGAGTTTTTTGTATGTAATTAACATAATGAACATGTGTTCCAGTGACACAAGTGGAGCAAACATACAACAGAAGCAGTTTTGGGGCCTTTGCTCAGTGTCTCTTGCTGGTAAGGCACCTGTTCTCTCTGTCTCTGCAATCAAACACGTTGACGTCAGACGTCAGACCACAATGGCTGATGGCACTGTGACTGTAAATCATGCTGCTTCAGACTGGTTCTTTGTCAGCTTGTCAGCAATAGCTTGGCCGCCAGAGGTTGCTACATGTCACACAGGTTAGAGTGTTAAAAAGTAGAGAGAGAAAAAAACCAGGACACAATTTTGTCACAAGTTTTTTAATTGTTTGTTTTGCATTTCTTGTTTCGTGGGTAATTTATTTTTTAGTTTATTTGCTTGTATACAGTTAAGTGATGCATGAGAAGTTAAAAATGACATATGTTGCTGGTAAAATGAATGATGGCAGCGATCCAGGAGACTGTTCGAGTTTTGCCGTTGAAAGGGAGACATTTATCAATTTAAACAGCTTAGAGTCTCAGTCATGAAGAAACACTTTTGGGCCTCAGCTTTACATAACCTGATTACACATATTTCTCAGCAGGTAAGGCAAACTACAAGAGAGCAGTAAAGTTGTGAATATGATGAAATAAATGTTAGTGACACACAAGCTCTGAGCAGTGTAGGACAGACACCTAGAGACTCCACTTACCTCAACTTAACTAGTGCAGAGCCGGTCAACAGCTAGATTTGAGTGAGTTCCCTGTCTTCAGAGGAAATTGGTCCAACTGGAAAATGTCAGACAAGCTTGTGGATGTGTTTCTCTGTCTGGCCGTAAAATATTTTTAAGTTTCCCATCTTGACTAAATGAACCAAACAGAAGAGAAAGCATAATCATGTCAGGCCTACAGAAGGAGCCATAGCAGTGGCTGTGGACTTTGCAAATATTGAGGTTGTATCAAAGGCAGACCTGATGGAGAACAATGGCAGCACACCATTCAAAAAGGAGGGCAAAATCCTCCTTGGAAAGGCCAAACCACTGTCTGCTCTCATTGCCAGACATTAGAGAAAGTCGGATCAAAAAAGTTAGCTCTTGATGGAGGCTCAGACCCTCTAAACAGACTGTAGAGTGTGATGTTGTCCTGTGTAATCTGGAAGAGAGTCTTTAGAACTGTATTGTCCTCCCACACCCTTGGCCACTGGTCCTGTCCATTGATGACTGTCTTGGAGCTATGTTGTCACAAATACCATCAGCTTAAGAAAAAGCATGTGCTATTGCTTTCGCTGATGAGATTCTAAGCAGTTCTCTGAAATACCCAGCCCACAGCTTTTAATTTTTTAACTGTGAAATGGAACACTATGTGAAACAGCACTATGTACCACTGCCTTTACAAGCAGATTCAAGCAAACAGCTGAGGTCCAGACCTAGAGATGCAGTCCATGCATTTGTCACTTCTAGGCTGGACAGTTACAATTCCTGTTAATCAGGTTGCCCAATAAGAGTTTAAATAGTCTATAGTTGCTTCAGAATACTGCTGCACCTGTACTCACAAGAACTGGAGATCATATTTCTGCGCTGGCCACCTGTAAAAATTCTATCTGTTTTTAGTCAGAATAGAATTCAGAATTCCTCTTCTCGCCTACAAAATGCATGTTTATGTATCATTCTAAAGAGCTCATTGCAACCTTTTGTCCAATTCGAATACTTACAGATGTTGGGACCTCACCATGTGAGTAGAACAAAGAAAGGCCTTGCAGACCACACTTCATTGGGAAATCTGGCCTGAATCTGAGACCCTCAGGAACTCAGATAAAGGGCAGTAAACCCAACTTCCCAGAATCCCCCAGATTTCACCCCTAGGTGTGAACACACACAATAAAAACCATCTCTGCCCCTGCATCTTTCTCTTTTCCTCTAATCTCTCCTCATGAGAAGCCCTACAGGGCAGAGGACACAGTCCTCCTTCCCTGTAGGGGGGCCAACTAGTCTACGCTCTCACCCACAGAAGACTGATTGGAAAGCTGAGTTGAAGCAGTAAATCAAGTCTGAATTGAAAGACCATCTAAAGGATTGGACGCAGGAACTCCTTCAGGGGCTCAAGCCAGGAGGTTCACACCACCAAACGGACTACCAACTGCGGCATGAGACAGGCTACCGACGAGAATCGCCAGCCACTTCCAACATGTGGTCAGCAGACGGTAAGCCCATTTGCCGACGCTGTCGACAAGTAAGGCACATTGCTCAATTCTGTAGAGAACGTAGTCAGACTGCACAGTCTTTAAACTAGTATCCCCTGCTACCGTGGCCCAGGTGGTCGGGTCAAGTCAAGAAGATGTGTTATAAGGGCCAACTTCCGCTTTGATTGGACAATGTCCGAATGTTGAAGTAAAAATGGGTGGTATTGAAATGGCAGGGCTGTTAGACACTGGCTCACAAACCACCTTAATTCAACATAGTGTGTTTGCAGAACATGTCCCTGAGTATACTGTTAAAGAAATTCCCTCAATGATGAAGCTTAAAGCTGCCAATGGTCTCCGTATCCCCTGCCTGGGCTATGTCACAATGAGATTGAGGGACACAAAATTGATCAACGAAGGGTGTTCGTTGTGGAAGATGAGTTCTCTTCTACCCCCCTCATTATAGGCATGAATGTCATAAAAGCTTGTTGGGATGCTGTATTTCAAAACACAGATGGGCCAGTGTCTTTCTCCTGGAAAAACCCTAAGTTTCATAATGCCTGGAGGGAAGCCTTTGCAGTGTGCCGCAGGACCATGGTGACCACTGAAGACGGTTTCCGGGGTTATGTCTGGTCCGCCCACCACCAGGACGCCACCATACCAGCCCGAAGTGAAGTGGTCATCTGGGGGCATGCCATAGCTGGAGTGAGGGGGCGCGACTACTTTGGATTGGTTGAGGCCCTCAAAGAGCCTGGTGCTGTCTCAGCAGCAAGAATAATCTCATTGGTAAGACGAGGACGAGTACCCATCCGCATCCACAATCTGCATGATTTCCCTGTCTCCATAGGACGCTACCAGAAGCTGGGCAGGTTATTTCTAGTGGATGAAACCGACATCCATGGAGCACAAGATGTCAGCCTGAAACCTGGGGCTGATGGTGTTGTGGAAGTGGGGTTGATCAGTGATGAGATGGAAGAGGACCAAGCGTTTGGAGTGTTTGAAGCTGGCTGATCGACTCAGGATGAGCAAAGTCAGTTAGTGGCCCTGCTGCGTAAGTGGGAGAAGGTTTTCTCTGCCCAAGAGGAAGACTTTGGAAGGACAGACGTGGTGCAACATTGCATACCCACAGGTGATGTGACCCCCATAAGGGAACGCTTCTGACCCTTGCCAACCCTTCTGTACCAAGAAATAAGATCACTCCTGGCAGGTATGTTGCAAGGTGGCATTAGTGCAGAAAGTTCCAGCCCTTGGGCTGCTCCCATTGTTATGGTGAGGAAGAAAGATGGAAATTGCCGTTTTTGTGTTGACTACAGGAAACTGAATTCTGTGACTCACAAGGATGCTTTCCCTCTTCCCAGGATTGAAGAAATTCTAACCTTGATGACCAGGGCAAAATGGTTCTCCACCTTAGACCTCACCAGCGGTTCATCAAAAACTTACTTATGCATATGATTTGGCTTGCAAAAAAAAAACAAAAACAAAAACAGCAGAGCAGACCAAATTCTGTTATGACCAAAAAGCTAATGCTACCCCATTATTGCCAGGTGAACGTGTGTGGGTTAGGAACAGGAACAGACAGGGGCAGGGGAAGCTACGTAGTGGTTGGCACCCTGAACCTCACATTGATTGATTGATTGATTGATTTTATTTCGGTCATGTCAGCACACTTATTCAGCATCACACATTGACAATAGATGA
>JAPZDY010000022.1:136210-160865 GCA_029783645.1 Ctenochaetus hawaiiensis
CCCTGTTGGAATCAGCCAGGTGACGGAGGATTTCGAGTTTGGCGGTGGTTAGGCCCTCGACATTGAGTTGAAGTACTAACAGGCCTCGGTTCTCGACAGTCGGGATGACTGACCGTCTACCGTTCCTAAGCCTGCCAGCTCGACGTTTGGTAGTCGACATTAGTTTCACAAGTTGGTCTTGCACCATCTCTTGCTACTCACAGGGGAGGCCGTGTGAAGGCTGTCATCTTCTCCCCCAAAGATCTTTCCTGATGCAAAGGGCTTGGTGTGTTCTGCCAAACTACAATCTAAAAACAGTATTATTGAGAGACCCGTGACTAAACTTTGTTTGGTAAAAGAAGTGTAAACTGGGACACTAAATTTGCAGTTTCATGTGTTAATTGGGTTTTCACATCTTGCTCCTATGGCTGTTGTTTTTTTGTTTGTTGTTTTGTATTGAATTGTCTTGTCTGCCTGCCATGACAATTAGGGGCTGGTGTCTAGGAGCAGATCAGGAAACGCTGTTCTGTATTTGGTGTGAATGGGTTTCACGTTAATGTGTTGATTGTCAATTTTACCTATATAAGGTAGGAACCTTTCTGTCTAGGTAGGGTGTCCAACCAGAAGGGGACAAACCAGTTTTTGAACGCTGAGCAACATGCTGAAAGTTACAGTATGTACGGATATTGATTTGGAAATATGCACTTTAAGAGATTTGGATATCAAATAAAGAAACTGTGTGCATCGTAAAGCAATAGGAGTTTGACTTTAATTCATCAGACATAGGTCATTTCGCGTGTCAATTAAGTTTTCCTGTTTGGATTCCCTCAGTGGCTTAAAGCATTGGCTTAGCCTCTACAAGGCCATTATCCTAGGAGAGCTAGTGATGGTCACCGACACACACTGAAGTTCTAAGAATTTCTGGCTGCAAGATTGACTCATGGCCTAGTTGCAACTGATTTGCTACCCACAATAGCCCATGAGAGCAAGCGTACTGGGAAGCATCACCAACCGGATGCTGCGTACTTTTCCTGTTACAAACTTTGAGAAGACAAACAAAACAGTGCCCAAGCTTAATGGGACATTAAGAAAGTAGACCAGCTCAGCAGTTTATGGCAAAAATACAGGCGCTTGTTTAATGTTTGATGTGAAACATTTGATCACCTGAGTGCCTGTGAAATCATTACTACAAATTGCAGGAGTGTGGTCTCATGCTTTGGATGAATTGTCTAGTGTGTGTGTTTGGAGGATTTTAATGTTAAAAAACTGGTTCAAACTGTCCTTATGTCTGTGGTCTCCCACTTTTTAAAAAAAGTTAAGATTTGATAATCGTCTTGTGTGTAGAGGGCCCAAGGTAAGCATTTTATCTGTTGCCCTCATTGTTGTTACTTTTAATCAGTGCTTGAACAGTGTTTCCTATGGTATCTAGTGCCATCAACTGCAGCTGCTTTCGTTGCAACATATATGGCGTATGCGTGTGGGTCTGAGAAACAGCGTGATAGTTTTGTGTACTGCACCTCAAAGAGTGCAACTCCGGCTGTTTTCTTTTTTGCTTTGTTTCTTTTTTTTGCATATGTTGTGGCTAACAATGCATGCCTCTTACAATATAAACAGGGAATTTATTTAGATTTATTTACACATTTATTTATTTATTTGATAATTCTTCTTAGTAGCATGCAGTGGTGAAATTTGTTTTAAATTCTTGCTGGTACTACTACAACAACTTTCATTGCTTTGTATTTTCAACCTCATTCAGCTTAATGCATCCTTGAAAAGTTTCAGTATTTTAATACTTGCATTATTCACAGACACTCTTTTTAGGAAGTAAACAAAGATGTGCATGTGAAGTAACGTACGGCTGAGTTATAGAGTAGTCCCTGATCTGAAACATCACAACTTATTCAACTACACATTTTACTCGGCAGATTTTGCAACAAATGCCTGCTTGCCAAATACCCACAGCACTTGATATCACTCAGCTACAGCTTGGTAGTGGAAGCTCAGGCTAACTAGCAGTAAATTTCCCAGTTACAGGGAAGGTACTTTATCCGCTTATTTTAGCTGATATCTAGGTCGTTCAAATTGCTCTTTATCTGACCCCTTCACTGAGATTTGTTTTCCTTGGAGACCCTAGCAGGAGCAACTGCACTGAAACCACAGCTCCAAGTATCATATGGACACTTCATTCCCTTCAACATGATAAGGAGGTGGTTTTTGGGGGGAGTGATTGAGTTATATATCAGATCTCTTTCAAATAATGTAGTAACTCACATTGTAAAATGAATGAGAAAAACTGTGTTTTTATGTGACTTCTGTCATGTTCTTTGTGTCATATGAAGTATGCCATGAGTTCATGCTTAATGGTGAGCAACAGGCAGACCTGACCAGGCTCTTTGGATGGCCAAAGAGTGACCTAGCAGAAACAGAAGAACAGAGTGGCATGGCAAAGACACATGCTAAAGTCAGGGGCTTTATGGGTCATCTTCATCCCCAGGGCACTTCATATGGGGCAGCCTGAGCCTCCAGGACTTTTATCTTTTGCACTTTGTAAAATATTGACAGTCCCTGAGCTCTCAACCCTGTGTCATTGATTAGAGCTTCAGCTACACAGCTGGACTATGGCCAAAGCTGCTCTCTGATATTGGGGTGATTAATTAAAAAGAAAATGGTTTTTAGTATGGCTGACTGCATGGAGAGTGGCAGCAGCGATGAGAAAGAGGGGGAGGGGGAGTACATGCCCTCACACACACACACAAACACACACACACACTATCTCACACGCACACGCACACACACTCACACTCACACACACACTCACACTCACACTCACACAAGCTGATTGGCATACTGCAGTAACTGCAGGGTGAGAGGAGGTGTATGAAAAACATTAACCTACAATGCACTACTGCGTTTTGACAGATCCCTGCTCCAGGGCTGCTGAATTTATGAGCCATTACCTCTGTCGGCCTGGGATCTAGTTGGTGCATTATGTTCCATGTCATCTGCCATTAGTGAAGCTGTGACTGACATCCATTGAGAAAGCCAGTGCTTTTTGACACTGGCCAGATGATATGCTCAGTCTGCCGTGCTCGGACTAGGATGCAGCTACATCATTGTTTTGTTTCCAGCCCCCCCTTCTCTTTTTCTTGTGCATCCATTTGAGTTCATGCCTGCAGTAATCAGGGTACAATACAACCTCCAAAGCCTCCCAGCAGCCATTGTGCCCTACCGTAAGCTCCAGCTGGCCTGTTTCCACTTTGTTTTTTTAGGACACTATGGATTTAGGTTACCTCCATTAGAAGGATTTACTGTTTTTGTCATGTTTAGAGGGCAATATGAACTGTACATATAGTACACTCTTTAAGAGAAATAATATGACATAAAAGGAAGGATGTTCAGACTCAATACTAAATAACATCTGACTTTGTAGAGAAAAAATTAAAAAGTAAAGGCTGCATATATTTCAATATTTTATATTTTAATTTCAGCAATGCTCTCAAGAGAGTTGCTATGGAAATCAACAACTGTACAAGCTCTAAACCTCAGTAACTTATTTGGTTCTTACTATGGCCCTTTTTTTCACATTAACTCTCAACAATATCCAGAGAAGAGACCAGAATAATATCCAGACGTGCCTGTTCACACATGCAGCAAACATCAGGTAATTATCCATGTGTGACATGTTCTCACGTGTTGGAAATAGTAGTTTGGGTGGGCGGTGGTTGGGTAGGAGCGCACAGGAGGCAGGACATGACCCAAAAGGTGCGCAGTGGTAAGATCTTTAAGACGATTTTGGAGTGGGCCAGAATATTGCTGATCTCTTTATCCCTCCAGTCTGGGGACAATTTCATGTTCTTTGTTGTCGTTGTATAATATGACTCTCCTCCCTCTGCTTTGTACATTTATATTTTTCCGGCTACACACTAGTTGGGCGACTAACACTCCCTTGCTCTGGACAATTGTCTGCTATGTTAACACATGGGCCTCATCCAGACTTAGGACTTAGGGGCTGAAGAAAAAATTATGGCTGAATAATCCTAACAATTTCGATCACACATACAGCTCCTCTGGGTAAATTCTGGACAAATGCAGAGTCAGGGTGTCTGTGTGAATAGGGCATATGTGTGCTGTCACATTCAAGATGATTTAAAAATTTAAACTAAAACATAACTATATCATCCCATAAAATTTATATTTGTTTTAATTTAATAAAAGCATTATTTCATAAGGAAACATTAGAAGGATGAATTTCCATGTTACATCCTTGTCAGCTTTACAGAGGAACAATAAAATGCATTCTGACTCTAAACTTAAAGTGGCATTGTATAGTTTGAACACTGCCACCATTATTGCAACCTGGTTACCAAGGATCCTTGGTACTGATGAGGTGTAGTGCCTGCGCTGATCCCAAATGATATTAAAAGATGATACTCACCTCAGCCACAGCCTCTTCACTCTGGTGTCATCTTGCAAGAGATATAGAAGTATCTACTTCCATACCATCAGAGTATGGGCTGTGTTAATTCATCCTTTTCACTTAAATATGAAAAATAGTCTCATGATCATATGATATTACAATCTATATTTCCTTTTTTTAAGTAGTATATGGAGACTGTAATAGATATAGAATCTATCATTCCCAGATATAATATATATAATAATTTCCATAACCTATGTATTCCTCCCACACAGACCACACGTCTTATCTAACCCCTTTGTACCCAGAATACCTTTAGAGTATAGCGGTATGTAGGGGTTATGCAGGGCATGTGATCCATGTGGTAAGAGTGACTTAGTGAAAAGTATGAAGAAATCTTACAGTTTACTTTTATATAAACACATCTTAATTCCCTGACTGTGTAAGATGCTGGGACCTCACGTGTGCATGAACGAGATGAGATGGCCTGAATGTTTCTGTGTCCCTCAAAGATGATGTGTTTGCACTAAAACAAGATAATGTGTAGCTCACCCCCCTCCTTACTTTGTAGATGCCAGTGCATTTATGACACTAGCATTCCTTGTGCCAATTTGCTCATTTGCTCAGCTCATTCATTTGACTGTTTGTGAGTAAAACTGCAAATGCCAAATTAAATTTATAGAAAGACAGCTTTTTTACTTTGTTCTCTAACAGAAATTGCCACCACAGTGACAAACTACATTTTATTATTCTACCTTGCATTGTAAAATAATAACTGAATCTTGTGTTTTAAAACTATAGGCAAAGGAGTCAATTATCAGATGATATAGGTATATAACAAATGCTGCCACATGGAAACACACACAATAAGAACAGCAAAGGCCCTATTAAAGGACTTTGGGAAATATTTCGAGAAGAAACTAGAAATTGTAATAAAAAATGGCCTAACTAGAAAAGGGGACCTGTATTTGGGTTAATGTCTGTCCTTGTTCATTCATGATTCATTGATATCTAGTTTTTACTCACTACAGACAGCATTAGCACAGTATTGGAAAAACCATCCCATCCAATTTGTTCTCATTAGCTTACACTTTAAATAGCTCTTAAATGTGATAACAGGGGTTAATAATGCCATTCATTGTGGTCTGTTGTTGTTTACACAGTTCGTTGGGGAGGTCAATGTATTGACCTATCTGTATATAGCGGCATGCATGACAAAATGCTGACAAATAATCTGTGTGGCCTTGATGTTCCATTAAATGATCGATTCAGTTGGTTGGGAGGGGTGAGGGTGGAGGTGGTGGGGTTGCTCAGGGACTATGAAAAGGTCAGTATCTGTTAGTTCATTGGTAGAGTGATTAATAAATCAATAAGAACTGGAAAGAAGCCCAGTGAATCAAGCTACTCCATAGAGAGTCCTGACTTCTCTTAAAGGGAATGACAAGTGGTGCATGTTAACAATGCTCCATAAAACACATTTTCTTTTATTGTCTACAGTATTCATATCTTACCCCTGCCTGAGAGTAGCGACCAGTTGTGTTCCTTGCAGGATATTTATTTTTATGCTTTGGCATACTGCTTATTATCAGACACAGGCGTCTGAAGTGCTAGTATAGGTCAGTGGGAGTGTCAAGAATACCATCATGCTGTCTGATATCAGTGGCAGCATTAATCCAGACCTTAGAAATATACTATTAAAGTTTTAATCAATGTCTGTTTAATCTTTCATACACGTTCTAGCCATGATTATTTCTTGAAAATAAAATTCTCTCTGTTTAAAGTGAGACCTTTACCTGGGTCTCACTTGCAAAGCTCTCTAAGTGAGACCCAGATTGAGTCTGATAGTCCTATTGTAGAATTATTCTCCAACATAACATCTGATTACTCTGACAACATATTTTATTGCTTTTCTAACCTGCTTGCTAATGCTAGATCATAAATACATAAAAACCTCCACCACCTACTTTTAACACTTAGGTTAAAGTAATTTATGCTGCTTTAAATAAAAGAAAATCACATGCAACTGTAGACTCTCTAAAGACTTACTGGGGCAGCCTGGTAACAAAATATAAGACAATAGTCCAGTCTAGAAGTAACAAATGCATGGACAGTTTTTCTGCATCTTTTTGAAATAGAAAGGGTCTAATTTTTACAATGTTGTGGATGTGAAAAAAAGCAAAAGTTTTTTAATAGGGGAGCTAAAGGACATATCCTGTTCAAAGATAACTCTCAAATTTCTCACAGTAGAGCTGTTGGCTAGAAAAAAATATATCAAGAGAAGTTGTAGGATTAGATAATGAGTTTCTTTGTTGTTTAAGGTCAAGTACAATAACTCCAGTTTAATCTGAGTTTAATGGTGGAAAATTGCAGCCCATCCAAGTCTTTATGTCCCTAAAACATGTTTTAAGTTTAGTGAGCTGATCACTTTCATCTGGATCTATGGATAAGTATACCTAGGTATCATCTGCATAACAATGGAAATTAATCGAACGTTATCTTATAAATGTTTCCTAAGTAAAGCATATATAGGGTTAATAAAATTTATCCAAGAACTGAGCCTTTTGGAACTCCATTGCTAACTTTAGTGAGAATTTGTTGTTAACATGTACAAACTTAAAACGATCTAAAAATAAGAGTTAAACCAGCCTCCACTCAGATCTAACAGGTCATTAGTTACTATTACTAACGCAGCCTCAATGCTGTGTTGTACTCTAAAGCCTGACTGAAATTCCTGATACAGGCTGCTGTTATGCAGCAAGCCGCATACAGGGGCAGCTAAAGCTTAGGAGGTAGGGCAGGTTGTCACTTAATTGAAAGGTCAGTGGTTTGGTTCCCAGGTTCCCCCAGTCTTCATGTTAAAGTATCCTTGGGCAAGATACTAAAGCCCAATTTGGTCATTCCTGATGAGCTGGTTGGCACTTTGTAGAATAGCCACTTGGATTAAGTGTGTATATGTGGGTGAATACTGATTTGTGTTGTAAAGTGCTTTGAATAATATAAAGATTAGAAAAGTGCTTTATAATTACAGTCCTTTTACATAGCTGATTGGTTACAGCTTTCTTGCAAATCAGTGAGCGAGGGAAGATCAGATGTAGGTATGCAGTTGGCTAAGACCTTTTGGATCAAGAGTTGGCCTTTTCAGCAGAGGTTTGGTCATGGCTAATTTAAATGACTGGAGTACACAGCCTGTTGACAAAGACAGATTTATCATAATAGTAGAGAGGTGCTAAATCAAAATCAAATCAAGTCAAATTTTATTAATACCTCGCAAAATCACAACAAAAGTTGTCTGAAGACACTCTTCATATAGAGTATGTCTCGACCACACTCTATGATTCAATTTATGAAGACCCAACAATTGAGAGCATTCCCCACACAAGCAAGCACTTGGCCAAAGTGGTGAGGAAAAGCTTCCTTCAAATAGGCAGAAATCTTGGTACAGATCCAGGCTCAGAGGTGGGCAGCCATCTGACAAGACCGGTAGGGTTATGTGGGAGAGGAGAGAAAGAGAGACAAAGAGGTAGGGTGAAATAGACACAGGGAGAGAAAGAGAGAGGAGGAGAGAGACAGAGAGTGTTGGAGAGAGGGAGAGTAAGTTTGAGTGAGAGAGAGAGTCAGAGGGCAAGACAGAAAAAGAGAATAAGATGGGGGTCAGGGGGAGATAGACATGCATGGAAACAATGATACAATAAATACTATAATGGTAGAAATGTAACTATAAAAAGTTATGGTGGAAGATATTATAAAGGTTACATGTGAGTGTATAATGGAGACGTATGCATGGCGATCACAGTGACAGTGACAGTGAAAAGTGCAGCCATGCTCAACAATCATCCAGGGGAGTTTGTGAGGCAAGAAAACAGAAAAAACTCCGGGGAAGATGGCAAGTAAGTAATAAGCATTGGTTGAATGTAAATGCAAAGCAATTATAGAGCGACAGGAGGAGAGAGAGGAGGAAAGAGGAGGAGAAAATGAGGTTGAGAGAGAGGGGGAGACAGTTGAGGAGAGAGAAGGGAGAGAGATAGTGGAAAAGCTTTTTTAAGTAGCCTAGTTGGGATGGGATCAAGGAGACAGGTTGATGGTTTGGATGAGGATATAGTTGATGTTAGTTCATAAAGGTCAGTGGGAGAAAAAGTCTAATATTTATTCGATTTCACGGCTGTTTCTAATGTTTCCTTGTTAGAGATAAATGAATATCAGTAAAGGGCAAGAGTTAACAGATTTTGTCTCTAATCATTGGGATTTTGTCATTAAAGAAGCTTAGAAACTCATTACTACTAAAAGAAGGAGTAATACAGGGTTCAGTGAAGCAATGAATCTCTGTCAGCCTGGCTATGGTGCTGAAAAGAAACTTTGGATTGTTCTTGTCATCCTCTATTAGTCATGAGTAGAAGGCAGCTCTTGCATGGCAGAGGGCATTTTTATATGTTTTAAGATTATCCTGCCAGGCTAAATGAGATTCTTCCAAATTGGTGGTGCGCCATTCCTCTCACAGTTTCTTGACACCTGCTTTAACCTGCGAGTTTGGGGGTTATACCATTTTCAGAGGAACAATTGAGTCATGCTACATATGCAAGATCCTGCAGCATTATCAGTAAAACTGTCAATTTGGGAGGGGTTAAGGTTCATGTGGGAGTCCTCTGTTACATTGAAACATTACACTGACTTACATGCCAATGAGATCTTACTCTTGAATTTAGCTGCAGCACTTTTCCATAGACACTGAGTATAAGAGTTTTGCCTTCTGAACCTTAGTCCAGTAAAAGCAGTTCAAAAATTTAATTTTGGTCTGATAACCTGTGAGGTATGCAGTTTAATGTTCAATTTTAATACCATAAGCCAGAGCAAAGCTCAGGGTGTGGTTAAAGAAATGTGTGGGTATATGCACAGGCTGACTGAAGCCAAATGAGTCTAAAAATGAGATAAACACAGTGCTTACTTACATTATTATTGACGTATCTATATTAACAGCCACATGAATATTAGAAACTCCTACAGTTATAAATCTGTTTTATATAAATATAAAAATATTAAAATTTTACAGAAAAGTTCAAAAGGGTCAAAAATGTAAGTAGTGGGCAGTTATAAGCGTCCACATACATATGGCAGCGAACAGCACAATAAGGGAACAATACATGAAATGTGCTAGGAGAGGTAGAGTATAAGAGCAGATCAAAGCACCCATTATATTGCAAAGTAAATTCACATAACACAAAAAAATCCATATTTCTTATGAAAAAGAAATGGCGGCATTGTTTCAACAGAAGCATCTAAAATAAACTTCACCTTTGAACTGGAAAACACTCAACAGTTTACATCAATAAGTAAAAGGACCACAAATCAATTAAGAGCAAACAAAGACACATACACACATAAACACACACACATTACCCCCTGCATATACCTTGGTCCCTCATTACTGAGCCCAGACGCTCTATTGGTTATTCATTTAATGGAGTTGGTGTTTTGAGATTGGACTGTACCTTCTTTGACATGTCCTGCTGTTGATAAAGCTTTCAGATGAGCTGAAGCGAGAAAACAAATAAACAGAGTAATTAGAGAAACCAAGTGTCACATATATCCGGGGAAAGGTGCAATTTGTGAGCCTCCTGTTTGTTCATCTGCAAATTACTCAAATTTGCAGGGAGTGTTGCAGTTTTGTCATTAACCAAGAGGGGGCAATAGCATCCCATGCCTGAGAGGGGCTTGCATTCCATAAATCTTGTGTATTGAGGTGAGGAAACAGAGATGGTTGCCATATGTTTATCGTCTTATGTATTGGAGTATGTTTAAGTGTATTTCAAACATATCCCTTAGAGGCATCTCTCTTTTAATATCCTACTCCGTGTAGGAAAAGGACAAGATGATTCCTCCCTGCAGGACCATCTGGGGTAAAAAAAAGGGGAACTGTAGACACACAAATACACACACACATACACGCACACACGCTGACACACACACAGAAACACACTTATACATACAAATTTACTTAAGTCACTCTTAGGGAAGACATAGCCTTGCATTCATTTCTCAGAGACCTGCTCTAATTTTAGGGGCCTGGATATTCTCCCAAACAAATATGTATACAGACAGCTGCACACACCATGGTTTCATAGCGGTCCTGTTTATGCTATTTTCCAAAGTCTGCTTGGCAGATGTGTGGCTTTGGGTAGAAATTTACATCCATCCATCCATCAAAGTTATGATCTTTTAATACTGATTAAGTTTTCATTTTTCTTACTTTAATAAGCTGGTTGGTTGGACAGCATTTACAAGCTTCCAGCATCATGTTCCAAACAGCTCTCTTGAAAGTCTCACTGCCAACTGTGTTAGTAATGGCATCAATCAAGACTCTTCTCCTTGGACCAGAGCACTTTACTAAAAGCTTCAGCTAAAACACAGGTAAATATAAAGGTCAACAATAATTTTCTCAACGTGACTTTGACAGCTCACATCAAGAGTTTTTCCACTATCATCATGTGTACTTGTAAACACAACCAGCAAATGGTGCAAAATGATGAGAAGTTGGAAAGTAGATAGAAATTTGGTTGGAAATCAACCATAGTGATGTAAACACCTCACATAGAAAAAGTATTGCAATCTGAAAAATCATGAAGAACAACGAAGCAAATACGAGAATCATGTATCTACAGATTGATGTGAGCTCAACACTGTTAATGTAGGTGCCCCAAGACCTCAATGCACTAGATGAAAAGAAGGATAAGAAGTAATTTCAAATAACAAAAATTGCATTATTGCATTATTTCCCCTTTGCCTCATTATCAAAGCACCAAAAGCTCCTGTCCAACAGTCTCTCAAAAGGCCTTGATATACTCAGGTGCAGATAAATCTGTGCTGCACACAAACATCCATAAATTTGTACATATGTTGACATACACTCATTTCAGAAATTATGAATCATAGATAATTCTGTTTGCATGGAGACACTATGCTAATATACTGGTTGGTCCATGAAAAAATGTCATTTTGAAACCGGGCATTTTGTGTCCTTTCATTGTGCCACATTACTTATATTCTACGAATTTCAACAGTGTGACCATTAATATTCAAGACTCTCTTGGCAGTGGTTCACATAAAAATAATTAAAAAAAACATGTTCTTGCCTTTCTTTATTGGGCAGCTATTTTAGATCTTATTTTTCAATTTTCAACCAACAGTGCCATTGGGCATTGATTTTTTTTTTGCATGTTTGTTTTGTAGCACTGACATTTGCTGTGCTCGTTTAACCTAAATCTAAGTTGTTTTTTACTGGAAAGGACAGTCTTGAAAAATTTAGTCTGCTGGTTTTTTGAGTCCAGACACATTATTGGAGAGCAGATATTGAAAAAAAAAGTTACCATTAATTCATCATTAAAGTTGTCTTCGAGTTTTTGATTAAGATTAAATTGAATTGAAGAAGAATTGTTAGTTAGTTAAGGCTGTCTGAAGCTCTGTCACATGAGTGAAATATTCTGGGTAGAGGAGATTATTTATCCAACCAGTTGACACCCTCAGCCCTTTGCTGTTCTAGAAAATCAGGCTATTGTTAAGTTATTTTTGCTGGCCTGTGAAGTTTTTAATTCAGATGAGATAGATGTTGTTGTCTTGACACCACCGACTGGTAAAGTCTGGATATTATGTAGAAAATTTTAATTATTTTGATTTTTTGTAAATAATTATGCGAGAGTGTTTTTACCATACGGATAGCAGGCCATTAGTCTCTTTGTCTGAAAATTTTGGTCTAAGCTGCTATCATTATAACTAGCACCAATAAAATTTGAAATGGATTCTCATTGTCCCAAGAGGATTAAGTGTAGTGATTGTCGTGAGATCCTAATTTTCTTCTAGCACCATTGTGGGGCCAAAGTTTCCCCATGACCATTGGATTGGCCTGTGATAATATATGTGAAAAATAATAGCCATGATTACCATGACATTTAATGTGGATATTTGTTGTTCTCAGTGAATAAATCCTGATAACATGCTGACCTTCGAACATTTTCTATGGAATCATCATCAAGCAAAAAATTCCTCTTGCACACACATAATAAAATTTACTGAGCACATTCAAGCTTCTCAGAGGATAAACCTCTTTAGTCTTTCATCAGTCTAATGCTGGGATCAGACCTCAGGATATTTCTGTCTTTTTAGATGGTCACTATGTCTGATTAGATTATTATAGAGTATGACTTTGTTTAGAGACATGACAGATATTCAATCGCAGCCACAGTGTTTGTTCTATTTGACAACACCAACAGCAAATGCTTGTAAATGTAATTGGAGTTTAGTGGAGGAAGGTGGAACCATAACTGATCTCTGACTGGCTCTGGCTTATTAAAAAATAACTTGTTTATTTAGTATTTTTTGTTAAATGGCAAATTAATACCTGTCAAAATATGAATGTAGGGAGGTGGGTAGAAAGACTTTGTGGTCATAACTGTAAAAGCACACAAAAAGAAAAATTACACTTTAATTTTTCATTTTATGGCGTGTGACAGCCAGCTCTAAGGTGCATTACTGCCACCCACAATGACAACGCAAGAACTGAAAGAAGCAGAACACACTTCACATTTACAAAACATTGTAATTGTATTTTTTTTTTTTACAATTCTATTAAATTATTATATTTAAAAATACATTAAAAAATAAAAATATTATCTTCAGGTGTCACTGCATTGGGAAGCACTTATACTGTTAGCACATGGCTGGTTCATTGCTGGTAATTCCAACAACTGGGCTGGTCCCTCTGTGCATTGTGAGTCTTAGTATGATCAAATATATCATTTTTTATTTTAATTGCTGCAAAATATTGTCTATCAGTAACTTAAGTCTTAAGTAGAGTAAAAGCCTCGTTTCTGGGGAATGGTATGGTCAGCTCTCATTACAGATAGAATCTATATTCAGTGTCTGGCACAAAGACACAAAAGGCCTGTTTGTCAGGCCATTCAAGCAGCTAACATGGAGTGATTATTCGCAGGAGAAATCTGCCCGTTGGTTGCTTGTCTTTGTCCAGGACTACTCTCTGTGCGAGATGGACTTCAAAGTAATGGCAGTGTTCCAAGAGCACTGCTGCCCACAGGCAACATTTCTGCTCTACATCTAGTCCATAAATCCAGGAACTGGTCACAAAGACAGGCTGTTATTAATCTGAGTAGCTTGTTTGATATCTCTATGGATGACATCAAGGCTTACACTGGGTAAAACAGGGATCACAGAGTGTGTCCCTGTAGTAGTCTTACAACTAAATTTGTATAAGTGAAAGAGATTCTACTTACACAAAAGACATAAAGACAGAAATTTTAGTGTGGTGATGAGCAGTGAACACTGAAGGATTTTAACTACAAGAAGGCATAACTATAAGAAGAAGCCATATGTTGCAGGAATACATTTTTAAAAGGTACTAGTATGTTATTAAAATGTGGTTTTCAAAAAGAAAGACACACATACATAAACATACATATATATGTATGTGTTTATAAATACATTAAGTGTACTATATATACATATATATGTATACACACATAGGAAGATATATACACACACATGTATGTGTATATACATATGTGTGTATATGTGTGTGTGTGTGTATTTATATATATATATATATATGTGAAGAAAAAATAAAAGTGAAAGAAAGTAAAACTACTGTCAAAAAAAACTATTGTCATTCACTGCTGTAATTATCAATTGGTTCATTGACCCATTCACTACTTTAAGGGGAACCAAAGGTAACTGAATAGTTAATCATCGCCAATAATTTTGTGGTCTTTTATTAAACCAGATTTCAGGGATAATACTTAACATTGCTCTGTAACTTCCAATGTAACCCCTTTTTCTTTGTATTTAATTTTTTTTTTTTTTTTTACATTGCCTTGTGTTGCCTTTATATTCTATATTCTGTCTCAATAACTTTTGTACTTCATGTAAAGCACTCTGAATTGCTATGTTGTTGAAATGGGCTATACAATAAACTTGCAATCCCCTGCTTTAGGCTAAGAACTGTTTACCATTTCTTGCAGTTACTTTAGTTGTTTGTGAACATTTTTCCTGTGCAATGACATATTGTAAGTGACATTTTAGGTGTGTTTACTTTCATTTTGATACAGATAAAGTGACTAAGATCCTCTGGATAAAGTGTTGGTTTGTTTCTAATCTCATGGCTCATGTTTACCCTTTACCCTTTGGGCTTTGTGGTAGTGATGTTGCTGTGTTCTCAGGCCTAACCTATGATGTTACTATAACTGATAACGATAATGACCATAACTTAATAACCAAAAATAACTAATAAAAAACCATGGCATTACCATGGAAAGCTACTTATTGTGTAGTCAGTTGTATTTATCATTTAAAAACACAAACTGTACAGGTAAACTTACACAGCAGATCAAGGGTCTGTTTTCAAATTTTTCAAAAATCCCTTTTTTAAAAAGAGAATTTGCAAGTTGAAAAGTGTTTAACACATAAAATCTTTGGACAATGAAAACAATATACTTTATTAATAATAAAAAAAATCATATAATGTATTTTGCCAAAATACTGCACTTGCACACACTGCAAAGACAACAAGCCTACAGTGAAACAGCATGTACAGTATGTTCTGTGCCTGTGTAGGAGATAACTCTTCAGACCAACAGGTGAAGGTAGTCTGCATTTGTCAGTAAAAAGTATGAAAGAACTTGAAATGCAGATAAACCTGGTGCTGCCAAAGCTCAGTCAGTAGAGCGGGCGCCCCATATACAGAGATATTGTCCGTGCTGCCGCAGCCCGGGTTCAGTACCACTCGGTGGCCCTATGCTGCATGTCATTTCTCCTTTTTTCCCCTTTCCTGTCTACTCTTCAGCTGTCCTGTCTAAGAAAAGCTGTAAAGGCCAAAAATACTTAAAAACATAAAGAAATGCAAATATACAAAGCACTGCTTTGACAAAACAGCACATATTTTTTTTTCCAACACTCTGGTCCACAAGCACCATCAATTATTATATACATGTATAATATTTGATCACACGGTATTCAACAGTACACTCAACCTACCATTTGGACAGTTACCAAATACAATATTTACTGTTTTCAGCCAAGGATATGCAGATAGTTGAAAATGACACTGGTGTTGTCAACCCTTGTTCTTTTGGTTTGAAAGAAGAAAGGAACAGGATCAGAAGAAAAAAAAATGGGGACACCACACCTGCTGTGTCCAGAGCTTGAGACAAATAAAACCTCAGATTTTGAAAAACATTGCTCAGCTTTTCCTGCTTAGCTCCACATGTTAAAGGACCTTATCAGTCCAGTCATCAGCAGGCAAAAAAACTAACTACGACAACTGTATTTCTGTAGTTGGGGCATCCAATCAGATTGTTTTAACTTATTAATATTCTCAATTGATTGAAGGTAACTGACATATTAAAGTGATATCAAAGTAACATAAGTTAAGAGAGGCGAGAGAAAAATGACAAAAACTATGCTTTAGTGAAATCACAGGTATAAGGCAGCAAAAGCACTTTGGTTGAAGGTTGACAGAATACAGGGTTTTGGTTAAATGTGAATGAATATGTGATATTTTTAGTCACTGCAGACTTTTCTGTATTAAACATTAAAAAAATAAAAAAAAAAAGTCATTGCATAGACACTGTATTGCAAATTTACATATTTTGGTAGAAAACATGCAAAACACTGTTGTTGAAGGTTTTGCTGATTCATTCTGTACCAACATTTTTTGTGAACTGTCAAACATGTTAACACAATTTCATCATTATGTTGTACTATTATTAAACATTACTAAAAAGTAATTTTCTGCAAATTGTTTACAGATATTACTTCTCAGAGACAAGGTTGCTTTATATTTATAAGTATTTATAAGTCAATAAGTATTTATAAGTCAATAATTATCCAGAATATCTATCGTATCACCTTTCATAATGGAATATTACATTTACCAATTATAAAAGATTATTCAAATTGTCCCCTCTTAATAGCAATAAAAAACAGGTTTCATTTAAATACTTACCATTTATTTAGGGTTTAATATTTTTTTGTCGCCTTGAGACAACTTACATTTTTTTCCTTTATTTAACACCCCATGAAATTGGATGGCAACAAAAATAACATTCTCATACCATACATGAACAGTGTGGTCTTAATCCTTTGGTGAGTGGATCTCTTAAACAGAAAAAAACAGAAACTAGTCAGTAGCCGCCATGACCCTGGTTTTATCATATGGCCGTTTGCCATATGGGGGTGGGGGTGGTGTGTGTTAGTGTGTGTGTGCAGGATGTGTGCTGACTCTTGTTCCCTGAGCAGCTGTTCAACTATTAACCCCCCTCACACACCCTGCACACACACGCAAACACACATTGTGCTCCTGCCCCCTGTTGCCTTGCAGCATGCTGCTCCTCAGGTTGAGAGGTCCTGTGCTGCTACAAAATGGCCGAGCTGCTGGTGGATTACAGCTTGAGATGAGGAGAGAAAGTATGGATGTATTTATCCCCGGCTCATAGCATGCTGCAAGGAAAGCCCCTCAAAACTAACCCCAATCCCTCAGTTCTCACATGGCTCCATGAGAACCAATTTGACGATGATAAATTCAATCACAACCGGAAACACAATTTCTTTTTTTTCAACAAATGAACATATAGCAGTAAGTTTTTTTATTTGACCTTAATGTATTGCTAGTGTCTTTCTTTAGAACACATTAAGCACAATATAATGCACTTTCCCACTAAAGGTCTTTCTGTGTGTTAAGGTTAGAGTGCAGTTCACATGTTTAATCCTTAATAAAAAAATTGAAAAAAGTCTATTGAGCAGTTTGTCTCTATGTCTATGTTTTATGTAGGGTCAGTTTCATCACAGCAAACATCATAGCTGACACATGACATAATACTCACATTGAATTATTGGTATTGTAGGACCAAAACTCCTAGAATTTTTTCGCTGTATTATCATCCCAAAGCTACACAATCCCAATGGAAAGTAAAGGTACATTTCTCATAATAATATAGGACCAAATCCAAAATAAAGAGGAGATAAAATAAGATAACATCTACATACAAAGTGTATCTGGCATCTGCTTGGGGGCTTGATGCTTGCTGGGAGTAAAAGGAGATTATGCTAAAGCCTAAGTGAGGCTTTTACATTTTGTCAAATCCTGCAGGCATAATCTAATCTTATCCGTCTCAATCCAATTTTTAATGCTGGCTACACATAGGATTAAAGAAGTGCAGTTTGCTTTGTAGGCCATTTGACAGTGGAGCAGCATCTGTTGCTGATGGATGGGAGAGGTTGAAGTGGAAAAGATCAGGACCATAGAAAAGGCCAAGACCATTTTGATGTTTACAGTGGCAGGTCTGCAGGATTCATAGGCATAGCACAAAAACCGTTATATATATTAAGGCTGTGCTCAGGAGCACCCTTTTATTTCATCGCAGTATGGGGAAAAAATTATTACATTTTAAATATCGAAAAGTTTTCTTTCACAGCTTTTGTAATAAAGGTTTACATTTATTAAGACGTTTTCTCTCCATTATTTATTCTGACATACTGGTACATGTTATCTGGTTTATGCTTGGGATGGTCATGTATTTATGTAGTATAAAACAGATGACAGGTATTTCTAGATTGACACATTTGCCTTCAACATTGGAATTCCAGATTTAGACCAACACAAGCATTGCAGTAGTTTTGGACTTTAGGTGCAGTAACTAAATTTAAAAGTCAAATCAGTTTTTTAGGTCAGCTTGAATTTATTCTAATGTAAAAATGTGGTCAATAATTTTGCACAAACTGTGCAGTGATAGAAAATTGCAACTGCACTGATTCAAAGGCCAGCTTTCTAGCATTTTCAAACCATCTATTAATTGAAATTGTAGTAAAATACACTCATAACAAACTTATTGTCATATACATATATTTCAGACACACATCTAAATCTCTGAAATAACAGAGTAACTCAATATCTGACAAAAACATGATAGTACTTTCACCTCACTGAAGAGTATATGGGTGGTTAATATCTGTATACTAAGGCATGCGTACACATTTGCTATTCCACCTAAAATAATACATCTAATAATGTACAAAAGTAAATTAATGCTACATTTTATTTCACACAGTTTTCAAAATGCTTTTACCTGCACACAAGATACAATTTGCTCTAATGCTTTGAAAGATTTGTGTCTACAAGAAACAATTTGTCACCATTTTTTTTGTTACTTTATCCTGGAAGCCAACACACAACCTTTTCACAAAATCCAGCAAATTTCTCCTCACATGCTTTTTCCATCCACTTGTTCATGGAATTATCTGTATTCCACTAAAAACAGTACTGCCAACAAAGCTGGAAAAAGTGTGTTTCCATTTAAGGGCTTTCAAGAGAATAATAACCTGAGCGTAATGACGTTGCATGCAGTTTCGCCATTAAATTTGTACATTGAATGAATTTGAGACATTTTATGGTATTTCTATTCATTTTTCCACTGTATCACAAAACACATTTGCAACTTAAAGCTTGTTAGTCAAACTAGTTACCTAGGTTGCCAAAATGGATTGCTCCGTCTACCAAGAAATTATAATATTGCATAAGATGTAATAGTGCTTATGTGCCTGCTAATAGTTACATATCAAGTTATAATCAGCCGAAAAACAGCAATTGTGTCAAAACATTGGAATAATACAGATGCACTTAGCATTAAATGCCCCACGACAACATTGTTACCCCCATGGTTTGGGAACCTCAATGCTCAAAGTAGTTTGGGGAGTTGGGGGTCTGGGGACACTTCACTGAAACCATTTGGTTGAAGCTTTTTAGGATGACCAAGCTGACATTTGACATGTTGTGTCCTGTTATTGTTATATCATATATATTCCTGTTATTTTTCACTCCTAAATTAGAGAGATCTTGTTCCTTTGTCCTCCTACTTACATCCTTCTTTGTTGACACTCGCCATGTCTACAAAGAAAGCAGAACTACATGCCAGAGAAAATCTGATGAGATCGAAAGAACTTTGTGTTGATATTCATAAAATTAAATTGAATTTTACTGTCTCCATAACACATTTTGCTTTTGGTATTACTTTACTCATATAAAAAACTTGTGGATGGAAACATAGCTATTTTTCTATTTGTGCACTGAAAAACACTCCAGTGCTTTACCTAGAACTGGCGCTGTAAATGGAAAATAATGTGGCTGCTGCTTTAGCAAATCAATGTGTTACCTCAGAACCACAATTGGTCGGGAAGGGTTATACTTAGACTGACTGTTGAGCTTAAATCAGAGCTCAATCAGCTTATCCAGCTTGTATTTTAACCTCACACAGAATTTAAACAGATGTGAAAACATGACAATGTTTTTTGCAATTTACACCAAGCTGAACTGAAGAAAATTAAAGTTCTAAAATAAAATAATGGTGCACACAGATTTTTTAGACTTTTAACACATTGACTTCCAAATACACATCTATATTAAATTTCTCATAACTCCATGTGGCCAAAATATGACTCAACCCTTTGGCTAAAATTTTCACTGTTTTGTCTTTAAGGAGACAACATTTTTTGCATGGAGCTTCAGAATTAAAACTTAAAAATTTTAATAAATCTTTTTTTTTAAATCTATTTTCTTTTAAAACAACCAGAAAGAATTATTTCAAAACAACAACTGAAAAACTTAAGTCAAATAATTTAAGTATAATTTTTATCAGTTGAAATTAAGGGTTGAGATCATTTGCTGTAGAGTTTAGTGTTTAGGTCTACAGATCACTGTTTTTATTTCCCAGTACATTAATGGCTGAGAATAAATTATGGCTTAATGTTTATTCGTGCAGTCAGCCACTCTGCTTGAATGTCATGAACTCATAGTGCTATCTGGCTCGCCCACATGGTATTGAAAGTCCTTGCCCCATTAAGCATCGAAGCCTGGAACAGGTCTTTCTCAATGGCCTGGCAGTTTGTGTGGTAATGCTAAAGGTGTTTATATAAGTTGTTTGAATAATGATACCAGGACATGACGGCAGATAGCGAGAGTGAACAAATATTTAACAGAGGACGAGCAGCTGTTTGTCAGGATGCCATTATGCCAGTGTGTTGCATAGCACCTTCAACTTAATGCTTCAGTTTTTCCCTTCTGACAACAGTCCAACAACTCAGCCATGGTTCAAAAACTACAGAAATATTTAAAACCTGTCATTAAGTATGCACTAAAGTTGTTCAAAGACAAAAGTATTAGTTAATAACATTTCAAACTTTAAGAGTGGTAAATCCTGGCCATTTTAACCCCTTGTGGACAAAAAGGATAGGCAGTTTCTCCTCAGCTATATTTCAAAAAGGGTTATTAACTGGTACTACTGAATAATAGCCAACAGGCAGAGGCTTGAGCCTATGAAGTTTCAGAGGAGATAAAGAGACACTTTTTCTTGCGCATTCTGTGCAGCACAGTATGTCAGTAAATCCAATTTTATTTTATTTTTTTTTATTTTTATTTTATTTTTATTAAAGTAAAAATAGTGGCTATATTGTGTAGTACGTGCAATTAGTTTTAACAAGTTTTGACATTATTATTTGATAGTGCATTTACTATCTGCTGCAAACACCTGTTTTGCCTAGTTTAAGGTGTGGGGACAAGCTGTCTGAAACAGGTGTTTGAAATATGTAGGGCTTTGCTATCAAAATAATTAATAATTAGGTTAAATAGTAAGATATAATTAACACTAAATCTGCTCCACAGCACCTCCCCTAAAAAGGAAAATTCTGGCCAAGTTATTAAATTAGTCTTGTAAACATGATGACCATCAGTTTGAAACTATGATAAATAATGTCATAATCATAATTTATTTATAAGTTATAAGTTAGTAAGTTATAAGTTACCTGATCAGTTGTCAGCGAAAGTTGAAGGATTTGGAGCTCTGCAGTGTGGATGTTGGCAACATTTACTCAACATTAAACAGACAAACAATGACTTCATAGTTAAAATCATTTCATGAATATAAAATGAAAAAACTCAAATATCTAAATAACAAGCACTATGTACTTTTTATACGTGTGTGTAAATGAGTGTAAGGGCGTGTGTGTGTCTGTGTGTCTGTCTGCATGTGTCTGTTGAACAAAGGCAAAATGGCCAACTCAAAATGGCGGTTAGGACCGCACACACACACTGATTCTCTTGAGGAGGGTATCCTTCTCTAGAAGCTGAGAAAACAGCAAGGAGCATGGACTGTGTCCTCTGTCCCGTCGGGCTGCTGAGAAAGAGGAGCTGCTCTGTCCCCTACTCTGAAGGGTTGAGAAAGAGAGAAGGGAGCAATGTGGTGGCAGAGATGGGTTTTGCTGACAGAGCTCTCACCTATAGGTGTGAAACTTGGGCAACTCTGGGAAGTTGAGGTTTATTGTTTTTCATCTAAGTTTCTGAGGGTCTCATCTAATACTCAGATTCAGGCTAGATTTCAAACTGAGGTGTGATTTGCAAGGCCTTTTCTTTGTTATACTTACATGAAACCCCCTTCCACCTGGTTTTTCAACCTATCATGTGTAAATCAAACACAAATGGACAGCGCTAATCATATTTGTTCCCACCTGGTATGAACATGCATCTCCAAATGTGTCTCCGGTGATCACTTGTGATTGGATCTCACTCCCTTGCTCTATATGCAAATAAACACAGACAATATTTCTGTTTGTAGAGACCAACTGTGTTGTTGTTTTTCAAGCAATGCACTAAACTGCATCTAACTGACTGGAAAAATGAAGAAGAACAACACAATTGACAGAGATGTTTTAGCTATTCGTTGTATATCACTTGTATATCTTATATATCTCTTTGAAATTTGATTGCAGAGTTGTTATTGGTTGTTATGATTGCCTCTTGTTGTTTCGGACTTCTGCTTATACATAAGATGTCAGTTGAGTAGGCGGTACTTCAGTGTGGCTCAGGATGGATTGCTGTTCCCACAGCTAAAAGAATGTGGCCACATGCAGCTCAGACCACCTCTGGATGTGGTTTAAGTGATCGGATCTCAAATGCATCCTCAATGCATCTTGGGGACTTGGTTGCATTCCCACCTGTACTTAACCCTGTCCATTTTTTGATCAGATCACTCAGGATGGATTAATAAACCAGGTGGAAACAGGGTCGTGGTGAGGTCCCATTAGAGTTAAATCATTGTCATTTTGTTAAACTACAAAAGAAAATACAGCAATATGCCATACTTTTGGTTGGTGCAGTTGAAGTAATGTGTTTATTTTTGTGTGTTTTCTGTTTTGGAACCATAAATGCTCACAGACCCACAAATGTACAGAAAGCTTACTTGATAACGATTGATGAAAGCCAGGTCCATGTGCACTCATATCCCACAGTGCATGATGAACCTGCCAATCCATCCATCCATCCATCCATCCATCCATCCATTTTTTTCCGCTTATCCAGGGTAGGGTCGAGGGGGCAGCAGCCCATGCAAGGAAGCCCAGACTTCCCTCACCTCATCCCGGCCACTTCACACTCGGCTGTGAACCGATCCAGTGAGAGTTGAAGGTCATGGCCTGATAAAGCCAACAGGACCAGAAAGCAGTGACCCAATCCTGAGGTCACCAAACTGGACCCCCTCAATGCCCTGGCTGAGCCTAGATATTCTGTCCATAAAAATTATGAACAGAATCGGTGACAAAGGGCAGCCCTGGCGGAGTCCAACCCTCACTGGAAACGAGTCCACACCCTCGGGTCTCCGTTCTTAAAAAAAGGGACCACCAAACCCGGCCTGCCAATCCAGAGGCACTGCTCCTGATGTCCACGCGATGTTGCAGAGTCGTGTCAACCACGATAGCCCCACAACATCCAGGGCCTTGAGGAACTCCAGGCAGATCTCATCCACCCCTGGGGCACTGCCACCGAGGAGCTTTTTGACCAAGTCGGCAACCTCAGCCCCAGAGATAGGAGAGCCCACTCCTGTGTCCCCAGGCCCTGCTTCCTCACAGTGTCGGTGGGATTGAGGAGGTCTTCAAAGTATTCGTTCCACCGATCCACAACGTCCTGAGTCGAGGTCAGCAGCGCGCCGCTCCCACCAAACACAGTTTTCACAGTGCACTGCTTCCCCCTCCTGAGACATAGTGCACTGCTTCCCCCTCCTGAGACACAATATGGTGGTCCAGAATCTCTTGGAAGCCCTCCGGATGTCGTTCTCCATGGCCTCACCGAACTCCTCTCATGCCTGGGTTTTTTGCCTCAGCGACCGCTGCAGCTGCACTCCCCTTGGCCTGTCGGTACCTGTCTGCTGCCTCAGGAGTCCCACAGGCCAAGAAGGCCTGATAGGACTCCTTCTTCAGCTTGACAGCATCCCTCACTGCCGGTGTCCACCAACGGGTTCGGGTATTGCTGCCATGACGGTGCCCAGGTTGTGGAAACAAGCGGAGATCATCCCTGTTCCCAAAGTCAACAAACCTAAAACTCTTAATGATTTTAGACCAGTCGCCCTCACCTCTCTTTTAATGAAAGCCTTTGAAAAACTTGTCAAGAAAGAACTTTTAGAGAAAACTGCACATGCACTTGACCCTATGCAGTTTGCTTACAGGGCTCATAGAGGTGTGGAAGATGCCATTCTTACCCTGCTAAATCTTTTATTTAAGCATCTAGAGGGGAACAAAAATCATGCTAGACTCACTTTTATTGATTTTTCCTCAGCTTTTAACACTATCCAACCTCACATTTTAGCCATGAGACTGATCGAGCACTATCAACTGGACCAGAATTTGGTGGGTTGGATTTTAGATTTTTTAACAGATAGAACACAAAGAGTCAAAGTGAACGGCATTGTATCTGAGTCACGATGTTCCTCCACTGGCTCACCTCAGGGATGCGTTCTCTCCCCTTTGCTTTTTATTCTTTACACAAATATGTGCAGAAGTGTGTATGAAAACAGACACATTTTAAAATTTGCGGATGACACTGTTATTGTGAGTCTGTTGAACGATGCGGAAACAAGCCATGGTCCAGTCCTGCAGGATTTTAGCAGTTGGTGTGATCAGTCCTTTTTGGTGATTAACGCATCCAAGACAAAGGATATGGTTATTGATTTTAGAACCCAGGCACCAAACCACAATCCCACAGTTATCAAAGGGCAACCTGTGGAATGTGTGGGAAGTTACAAATACCTCGGGACTGTTATTGACTCTAAACTTTCCTTTAAACAAAACAGTGAAGCTGTGTGTAAGAAGGGACATCAGCGTTTGTTTTACCTTCGGCGATTGGCCCGTTTTAATGTTGATAAGACCATGCTTGTTCTCTTTTACCGA
>JAPZDY010000022.1:168943-180623 GCA_029783645.1 Ctenochaetus hawaiiensis
TATAAGAGATGCTGCTGAGCCTGGGGACTCCCTGCACTATTTGTTTGAATTTTAAAACAAAGATCTCTATTTTTAATCCATTTTTTTTCTAACTGTTTAATAAACATATTCTTAAAGGCATTTAAATGAAGTTAAGTGTTGGAGTTTGTATTATTCAAAATTTTGATGCCAATATTTTTACTTTTACTGCAAATGAATATCGGCCCCAAATATCGGTTATTGGCCTCCTCGACTACTAATAATCGGTATCGGCCCTGAAAAAAACATATCGGTCTATCTCTAATATATATATATATATATATACATATACCTGTGGCAACAGGGTGATGCTATGAATGCAACTGAACTTTGGCACATGGATGTGATCAGGTTGGGACTTATCAAGCACATGAGGTTGGATTTAGATTGGATAATGTACATTTTAGTTATAAGCAGAATTTTTCGTGGAAAAACACTGAAAATGGCAGCCACAACATGGACAACCAGATATTCAAAAAAGAAAGCTTTCGTAAACCTTTGAGACCCTATCTCCAGAACCCTCCACAGAACTAGTGACCACTGGCCCAGCCTTTCCTACAGCACTCACACACAAAAAGAAGAAAAGACAGTTAGCTCAATTCCTACACCTCAATGACCATAAACACTTTCCTTCCTGGGGGAAAATAATGTTGGAAAACAGTCAAAAACCAAACAAAACAAAACAGCAGTGGCAATCTACAGGAGAAAAACACATTAAAACGAGTCAACCCACTGCCAACAATCAATTAACTGAATTAAACAATATAATCTATAGACTTGAGGCAGGGGCTGAAAACAGGGAAGCAGGACCTGGAATTAAAATCACACATTATGCCTGAACACTAACATTGAGCACATGGGCAAGAACATCAACAAAGAAAGCTAACCCGAATAGCAGGCATAGCATGTGCATGCCAGGAACAAAGGGGGAGGCATGCCCTGAGAATACTTCCATAAAACAGGCCAAACGAAATTAAGTACCAAGAAGTGGGAACTGATTGCACCTGTGTGGCTATGGTAGCCCAGGATGACATATCACTACTGGCTACACTAGGTAACACCGACCTGAACTTTCAGCTGAAATTAATTACATGTGTTATATTAGCCTAACCAGAACTTCCAGGTATAGGTGGTACATGGCCCATGTTCTTCTACAATAGCCAGATTCCCCTACACACACAGGAAATTTCTAGAGGATCCATGTAATCTGTAGGTTACGTTAGAGTTTGTTAAAATACAACATGTGTAAATGGCCGAAAATCGCCTTTTACTTCAAAATAGTAGACTTTGTAGAGACTTCGCAGACTCTCTCCAATCAGCTGGACGGCATGGATATCTGCCAGCAGACTCTTTCATGAAGGCCAAGTCAGTTTGATTGTGAGGCAGCGGTGCAGACAGCAGTCTGTGAATACTTCTCGGGTTGATGGTAAAAAACAGATATTTGTTGTTGGTTTATTAGATAATTTCTACAAATCTTGATATTGGCCAGATTACAAAAATTCTAATAAGTCTTCAACAAAATCATGATGGTTACAATTATTAATATTAAGAATTACAGAAAAAACAATTAATGGTAATAAAACTAGCTGGATTCATCTAAAAGTTAGACTTGATAATGAATTAAATTGTGAGCACAAAAATCACTGAACTTAGCAATAAAAAAACTATAATGACTCTTGAACTTAAGCAAAAGGAAAAAGTTTAGATGATGAGGCACATGCAGTTTGAGAGAATAAGATTCAAGAATCAAAAAAAAAATCGAGGGAAGAGTAAAAATCAAGAACTGAAGAGAGTTTAGTGTTAAGAGATTTGAAGAGAGTGCAAAATCGCATTTCCTGGTGTTTTATTCCCTGTGGGTTTGGGTGCACGTCCCAGTGGTGTTAATAGTTTTTCACCAATAAGGACGCTGTATTTTGCATGTCTTTGTCTCAGACAGCTGTTCAGGAGTCAAGTTTCAGAGTTATATAATTTTAGTTGGTTACGCAGGAATGAAAAAGAAATAGAAAAATACATCTGTATATTTCATTCACCATGACCCATTAAAATATCAACATAATTCATAATGAACAGTTTAGCAATACAAGAGAACAGTGAATGAATCAATAAAGTAGCCTAACTAAACAAAAGATACATAGAAGCTCTCAACTTTATGTTTAAGTAATTACTAGGATTATGTACAACTACTGAGAACCAGTCACAATTGAACTAAAAGACAAATAATTTCTACTATGACTATGAAAACAGGTAAAGATTTTACAACATTCTTTGCCTATTGCAATGAAATATATACTATATATAAGTTGCTCAACATGGCCAGTACATGGCAATCTTGTAACATGGTAAAAACTGTCAGGGATTGAGTTTGTTATGTCTTGTTCACTTCCTGTTTTATTTTGATAGTCTCGTCTCCCCTTGTACTGTCTCTAATATTTACTTCCTCCCTTTGTTCTTTTCCTGCCTGTAGTGTTTACCCTAATGTGTTTCACTTGTGTCTTGTTGTCTCCCAGCCCTCATGTGTATTTAAGCTGTGCTTCCCTTCCCTCTGTTGCCAGTTCATCTTGTCTTCCTTGTGAGCAATGTTCCAGCAATTATTATCTACTAGTTTCCTTGTGTATGACCTATGTTCCTAGTTTACCAGTTCCTGAGTTTGTCCGTCGATTCTGTACTTTTGCTTTGAGCTGTTTGATTACCGTGTATCGAAGTTGGACTGTATTAAAGACCTTGAGACTGCCGATCCCCGTGTGCTGCTTCTGCTTAATTGTGTCCACCCGCCTGTGAGTTCCTGACAAAAACTAGATTAAAAATCCCAAATTATATCTTGGAAATAGAACATGTTAGAAATGTGCAGTTTTGACCATTGGATAATATTTCTGACTGAACTTAATGAACATTATGGTAAATGGATAAACAGTCATTTTATCATGTTTGCAAAAGTAGATGCAAGGATAGCAACCTCAACAAGAGTTATTACCTACAGTGTAGGAATTTTTATGGTTCTGATTTTCATCCGTTGCTCCAGAGTCCAATCTTTATGCTCCCCTATGCTCCTTGAAGCCTTTTTTTTCCGATTAGCCTCACTAATTAGTGGTTTTCTTAGGGTTACACAGCTGTTCAATCCCACTCCCTTGATTTCCCTTTGCATTGTGCGTGTGGAAATGCTCTTCCTTTCACTATTAAACATAGCCCTGAGCCCTGATGGTTCCAGATTTACTCTGTTCCAGAGTGATGGGCGCATCAGGGTTAGAAGAGAGGCAGATGAAGTGATGCACCCATCATGCCAAGTGCCTACTGTACAAGCCTGTGGGGGCAGTGCTATGGGTTGCTGCAGTTGGTCGGGTCTAGGTTCAGTAATATTATGTGCCCAAAGAATGAGGTCAGCTGACTACCTGAATATACTGAATGATCAGTTTATTCCATAAATGGATTTTTTCTTCCCTGATGGCATGGGCATATTCCAAGATGACAATGCCAGGATTCATCAGGCTCAAATTGTGAAAGAGGGGTTCAGGAAGCATGAGACATCATTTTTACACATGGATTGGCCACCACAGAGTCCAGACCTTAACCCCATTGAGAATCTTTGGGATGTGCTGGAGAAGCCTTTGTGCAGTGGTCTGACTCTCTCATCATCAATACAAGATCTTGGTGAAAAATGAATGCAACACTGGATGGAAATAAATCTTGTGACATTGCAGAAGCTTATTGAAACAATGCAACAGTGAATGTGTGCAGTAATCAAAGCTAGAGGCGGTCCAACAGAAGAGTGTGACCTTTTTTTTTGGGTGGCAACTTTTTTTTTGGCCAGGCAGTGCATGTTGAATATCCCAAACATGACCTTACTGAAGTGTCTTACTAACACTGGGTTGGTGCCACCTACAGTAGGGTCTCAAGAGACTTATTTGTATCTGGGTCTGGATCTGGGTATGTTACATAAGTTTACCAAATTTCATATCCACTCTAAGGTGCTCACTGGGGCAGCAGGTTCTGGGAGCACTTGTGAGCCATTTTGCCCCTGTCATCTGTGAAACCCATAGAATGCGTAAATTTTCAAAACATGTTAAAGCCATCAAAAAGGCTATTTATTTCTAAGAAGAAAAAGAAGAATTCCTTATATTTCAATAGGGTCCTCACACCTTTGGTGCTCAGGCCCTAAATGTCGCCAGTTTAGCACTGGGTTTAATGTCCTTGTGTCACAGGGTGTGTGTATGTGTGTGTGTGTGTGTGAGACTGAGATTTTATTGTTGGTCCCTGCACAAGTCTACCTTCTTCCCCTTTCTCCTGGGTGCACGAGGGTAATTTCTGATTCAGAACACCTGTCGGCACTGAGAGAGCGCGTTTGCTACGCACATTTAAGGGTGGGGCAATTGAACACAGGTGCGCAGGAGGAAGCACCAGGAGCAAGCCAGAGGGAGACGAACATAGTACCAGAGCGAGAGGACGAGGGGGTGAGGCAGCAGCGGCAGTGACAACGGAGGGGCCGACAACGCACAGCCCCGCGAGGAGAACCAGGAGGCGCACCAGTGAGGGAGTGAGGGAAGGAAAGAGACGCGGAGAGGAGGCGCATTGGGACACGTGGAGGGGTGAAGTACGCTTCGCCTCTCCTCGCAGCCAAGTACCTCTCCTTAAATTTTGCCTGGTTTTAAAGTCCTCTGTCACGGAAGGAAGACTACGTTTTTAGAACCGATTTATTTGTCAGAACCACTAGCCTGGGTCATTTATTTGCTGTGTTTTTAAAGCCTAGTTTTGTTGTGTTTTACTGTGTTGTGTTTTGCTTTGCTGTGTTTTTATTAGTATAACTAATGACCCAGTGCATGGACTTCTAGCTTTTTTATGTCAGTAGTCTTTAACGTCTGGAAGCTGCCAAACCAATAAACCCAAATCCTTAACGCGATTTTCTGTACTCAGGCGCCACACCGACCATCTTCTGGGCTTTGCCTCTCCTGGGACCCCAGGGCCGAAGACTTGGAGACCGGTTTTATTTTAACAATAAGAGACTTTTAGCTGGGGCCCTTTTTAAGTGGTGTTTTAATTGAGTGACTGTTTTTTTTAATAAATTTTATCATGTTGCACGCCTTACCCTGTCTGACTGCTCTTTGAACAGAGTGCTCCCTCTTAGAGCAGTTAATTTAAAATTTGGGTTTTACTCCGTGACACTTGTCAAATGCTTTGGATAACGGCTGGAATACAGTGGTTCAGAAGTTGTTCAGCAGGACCAGAACATAAGAGTCGTGTCTGCCTTTTTTGTGTCACATATTTAATTTACATCAGGGTAAATCTTAGACAGTCTGGTCTTACTCTTATGAATTCTACGACAGACCTTAATTTGAATCCAAATTAGACGACCACATATGGTTGACCCAGACCTGCCTTTAAGTGGGATTATAGGACTTTCTCAATATTTTATCAGTATGTTAGGTTCTAATTTTTTTTTTTAACCATTTGTTGTTGGGTGTTCAGCATCCAAGGCATGCAGTATGAAAGGTCTGGGTGCCTTTACTCTGCAAAAGAAGAGTCTGAAATTCCCCTCCTCTTGCATTCTTTATTGCAATTTTATTGACCAAGGTGACAGCACTGGGTTCAAAAGTGGACAGAAAGAGAGAAGAGAGGCTGGGGAAAAACAAAGGGAGGGGAGAACACAGAATGCAGTGACAACAACGGCAAAAATACTGCCAAAAATAACAACAATGATAAGAACATCAAAAATGACATCAGTAATGACAACAACGACAACCACAATAACAGCATACTTTACAATAGAGTTAGCATTGGCAACAAGAGCCCAGCCCAGCCAAAGGCCACCAACCCCAGCATGAGCCAAGTTCAGTCCACCACCCCAGACCTAAGTATACTTCCCATAGGGGATACAGCAGGAGGCAGCTGCAGGAGCCCAGGGGGACAGAAAACAGCAAACCCCCAGCCCAGAGGCCAAACACAGACAGGCACAGATGGAGCCCCATTATTAACTGAACCCCCAGCTGAGAGGCCGGGCAACCCCTCAGAGTCCCCAGCTTCTCCCCCTATACTATCAGATCCTCCCCATCCAGCCCCTGCAGGCCCAGTAATAAGGGTGTCAGATCCCAACTACACCCCCATCAACCCCCAATCCACTATGGGTGTGTAGTGTTTTTGTGTGTACATGGATGATCCTCTGCTTTTAAGATACTGCAGGCGGGAAAAGCATTATTCTTCTTTGGTTTTTCTAATCAGTGCATTGCTGCCTCTCGCAGGTAAAAAACAACACAGTTGGTCGCTACAAGCAGGTGTGATGTCTGTTTATTTGCACATAGAGCAGGAGAGTGAAATCCAATTACAAGTGGTCATCAGAGATGCATTTGGAGACAAATGTTGATATCAGGTGGGAACACGTAATTATTAGACTGTCCACTTGTGATCGAATCACTCAGGATCGATTGAAAAACCAGTAAACAACAGACACAGAGAGGAGCTCAGTGTGTCTTGGAAGCCCACCAGCAGACTGAGCCTATATAGCAGCATCACTATGGGTTTATCCCAGGTAAGTCTGAGCCAGCCCTAACTGTTAGCTTAATCAAAAAGGAATGTTTTAAGTCAGCTCTTGAATGTGGGAAGGGTATCCGCCTCCCGAACTGTCGTTGCAAGTCAGTTCTACTGGATAGGAGCTTGATAGCTGAAGGCTCTGGCTCGCATTCTACCTTGGAGACCTTAGGACTTTAGCAATCACAAGTAGGTCTGCATCTTGGGACCACAGAGTTCTGGTAGGACATTAAGGTATTATAACCTCTTTAAGATATGGTGTTGATATATAAGTGCTTTGCAGGCAAAAGTTGACAAATTTTGTCTCTAATTATTGTGTATTTATCCTTTATTGTTCAATTTCAATGCAAAAAGCCAATACAAGGTCAAGGGTGTGGTTAAAGCAACGGGTTTATGTACAGTCTGACTAAGGCCAAATGAGTCTAACAACAAGATAAATGCAGTGCTCAGGCTATCAATATCAACATCTATATGAATATTAATATGATAATAATAATATTAATATATATGTATATAGGTTACGTATTATTTCCTTGTGTAAAACTTGACAGGGTTTTAAAAAATATTATCATTCTGCTTTGTTATAATTTTTGTGTTCTTTAACCTCTGCATATCTTGTATGTACATTTAATGTTACATAATGTTTCCCTCTGACCTATAGTTGACTGCCTATTCAGGATTTACAATAATATGATTAAAAAGATTACATCATACAATTATATGATGTAAAAGTACAGGGTGTGTTAACTGTGTGTTAACTTTTTTAGAACAAGATTTAAATGACTGTCACTACCTTTAAAAATGACAAGTAATGTGGTTTATTACTTAAACACACTGGCAAAGGATGTTAATTCATACAATGCACAAAAATCTAAACCTTAACAAGAAATGTGTTCATACAGACATTTTTATTTGCCTGTAATGTACAGGGAAGTAACCATTATTTGATTATTCAACATTAAGAATTTAATCGATTAAAATTTTTAATTGACCATTACTCACAGCACAAACGCTTAAAAAAAGTAGTTTGTTACATAACACAAAAATTGCTTAATTGTATATATTAAGTTAGAGTAGAAAATAAATACATTTAAAACAAGCTACTGAAATAATCTGTTTGATACAGACTGGTTGGCTGATTTGGAGTTTTTGTTAAGAGGTTGGAAATACCGCTTCACCTCACTGTCCTTGCTCACCCAACCCATAGCCACCAGGGAGTGGAAATAGTGGAGTAACCTTAGCAGCAACTGCACAGGAATTATGGGAACTGAAGCTGGGTGTATGGGACACTACATAATAGGGGAAAGATAGTTAATCACAATGAACTGCAACTACCAGGTAGGATAGCGATTCCTCATTTAGAGAGAGGAATAACAACACACACTTACACTTCCGGACAAATAGACACACGCAGATACAGAAGCACTTGCAGAGCCATCACATGCGTGCTTCTTTGGCAAATTAATTCATAACACAGGCATTTTTTTCATACGACATGTTGCACTGTACAGCCCTGTCTATCATTGGGTTTATGTGCCATCTTTAACACAAGGTTTGTGTGGAATCTCATATAAGGTTTACATAAGGTACACATTTACTGGTGACCTTAGGTGACCCTCAAGTCATAAAGCAGGACTTGGAAGGGATTCTGTGGAGACAGTCACAACAAGGGCTGTCAAAAGAGATTGACAGCTATACCAAGCTAACCAAATGTTGAAATGTAAGAAATTGATGTTGTTATGCATTGAACATAGAAAACAAAGACGCACTTAACCTGTTGTTCTTTGTCATTCTTGCAACTGCAGTGCTTGCTGACTGACCACTGCTGAAGAATTCAAATATAAGATCAAGTTTTGTAAATATATGCAGTTCTTCCAAATGTGATAATCTGAGATGAAACTCTCCCACCAACAGATCTATATAAGAAAAACAAACTTTTGTCATTCGAAGAAACACATCAACAACTCTTTTAATATTTACAGCTAAGAAGTTTCATCCAGGCAGATACACTCCTATAAACAACCTCTTTAGTGAATAAGTGATTTGCAAGAAGATATTTCTGAGGAGGAGAAGAGTGAGATATGTTCACGGCTCAGTGTCAAACAATAAATATTTATCTTAAACTGATTCAATACAATTGGAACTTGAGGACTTATGTTACTCCAGTTAAAATGAATCAGATGAACCCAAATATTCCCTAATACCTGACAAATTCAATGCAGAAAAAGGAACCTTTTAGAAAATTTTTTTACAATTAATACTCTGGTCAAAGTAGAGTGAGTACGCAAACGAACATTAGCTTTGCAGCAGAATCCCACCAATACATTTTTGGAGAACTCTGAACTTGGGGAAGCTTTTAAAACTTGAGGGTGATGAATTCCTGGGGAATGTTATGTCTGATATAAGTTGTGCTGCTCTGCTGTTCAGTAATTTTTATGTAATGTTGTAACCCAACTTGTGTTTTCCCTTTTTCTGTTTTCTTTTTCTTAGCAAGGGGGAGGGAGAGTTCAAACCAGTGAGACTGTTCTGTTTTGTTAACATGCTTGCGAGTAGTTAAATCCACTAACTCAATAATACATGTTGATAAAAATTGGCAAATGTTTAACTGAGCTGCATCTCATGAATACAGTTACACATCTTGCTACCTAGGCTCTGTGGTGTCTCATTCTTCCTCATTCTCCCTCATTCTACAAGTTACCTTTATTGAACACTGAATAAAATAACAGGAACAAGTGTCATATCCATATTCTGTCAACATATTTTACACATCCACAATGCTTTATGCATAGATGTTAAGCATAACACATCCTACAAGAAAATTACTGTGGTTAAAGTACAGTTTATTGCTGGTTAAGAAAGCATGTTGCAATGTTACAGAGATCCCCAGATAAAGCAAATAGTATTACCTAATATTAGACAGATTATTACTTAGTTAATGACAAGGAAAACTAAGCTTAGCATCTGACATTAGCTAGTCTTAGTCAGATAACAATCCTTATCTTTCCTTTGTTGTTGTTGGTAATATATGATTATGAATTTGTATATGGTGTTTTATTATATATGGTTATTTTTATTAAAATCATATGCTGACTTCAAATAAATGTGTAGCTTTGTTATAAAGGACCACATATTCATTTTTGCACGCTAAAGTAAAATAAGCAAGTATTTACTTATTTTGGCTATTACCTTTTTTTCCTTTAAATTTGAAAAGGTTGAGAAATTAAGTGTTAAGCAATTGCAGAGGGTGGAAAGTTATCCTCACATTCATGTCTAAGTTCATTTTGAAGTTTTGAAGTTGTAATCTAGTAAGTGATATGTCTTACAGCTCAAGTTGTTAAGTTTTCAGTGTTTTTTTCAAACTCCCTCATGATAAATATGATTTCCCTTTTTTAAATTTATTTAATATACAGATTGTTTTGTTCCCTGTTCGATAAAGTTTTTTTAAAAAAAATAGGTCACTTTACCCAAAAAAATTGAGATGTACTAAGAAGAATGCGGAAGTGGTTGTGTTACAAACCCATTCAAAAAAAAATCAAAAGTTAATATAAAAAGTCCCTATGCCTCCTTCAAGAAGATTTTAACACTTATCAATGTTATCATATTTAAGTTTCTTTCAGTATAGCCAAATAAACATTGCACGACTGGTCGAGGGGTGATGTGTATGTGCCTTGGGTAAAGGTAAAACGCTTTTGCAGTTCATTTACATATCTTTTTTGCTTAGCCATGCTTTTTAAAATGTTATTTTTCTTGGTTGTAGGCAGTGTATATAGAAATTGCCTATGTATGATAATGGTTAATAATAGCACGTGAAAGTAGAAAAGTTGGCACCATGTAATGGTGAGAGGGACAGGTAGTTCTTTTGGCCTTTGCCATTGCATAATGATGGAAATATACAGCAGTTTATCAACAAAATAAATCTTATGAAATAAATAAAGTGCACATTTTCTTGGTAGATGAACCTATTTATTGCTGAGAAATTTTAGATAAATAACAGGTTACTTGAATCACAAAACAAAGGTGTTATGTTATGTGTTATTCTGACGTGATTTGTGACTGGAGTTGTTTTGAGTTTTGTTGCCCCTTGCTTTATTTTGGTAAACCCTTTTCTTGTGTCTTTTGTCCACCCATTTCCTGACACATTTCCCTCCTTTTGTGATTAACTACTCTGCCCTGTTGTGTCTAACCGATGTTGAATGCCGCCAGTGTCTCATTACACCTGGTGTGTATATACCAGGCATGGGCAAACTACGGCCCGGGGGCCACATGCGGCCCGTTAAACTTTTTAATCCGGCCCGCCTAACTTGAAGAAATTAAATAAATAAACCTTGTTAATGTTTTATTTTCCCTGCGATTCTAATGTGTTCCCACTAGATGGCGCACTCTAGATACATTGACTTTGTTGAGGTTCTGCGTATTACGGTACTCCACGCTTGCACGTTGCTCTTTGACCCTTCAGTAGCCCTTCTGTAAAGATGAGCGGACCTAAGAAGAGGAAAGTGGACAGAGAATGTCGAGTGTTCAATAAGGAGTGGACAACTAACTATTTTTTCATTGAACACCGATCGTCTGCTGTATGCCTGATATGTCAGGAAACTGTGGCAGTTTTTAAATAATATAATATTAGCTGTCACTTTACCACAAAGCACGCTAACTATGCTAGCAAGCTATCAATGAAAGAACGGGAAGCTACTGCTCAGAAGTTGGCGGCTAATTTACAGGCTCAACAAAATCTTATTTGCCGCCAAACAGCCATTCAGGAGTCAAGTACCAAGGCCAGTTTTATGCTTTCATTCAAACTGGCAAAGGCCAGCAAGCCTCTGTCTGAAGGCGAGTTTTTAAAAGAATGTATGGTGGCGACAGCAAGTGTCTTGTGCCCAGAGAGCAAAGACAAATTTGAAAGAATGAGTTCATCACGCAGGACAGTGACTCGCCGTGTGGAACTAATAGATGAAGATATCACCAGCAACTTAGATAAAAAGGCGGAGTCATTCACGTTATATTCGTTAGCACTGGATGAAAGCAACGATGTCAAAGACACTGCTCAGCTCCTCATTTTTATCCGAGGGATTAATGACACTTTTGAGATAACGGAGGAGTTTTTGACAATGGAGTCTCTGAAAGGACAAACACGGGGAGAAGACTTGTATGA
>JAPZDY010000022.1:198417-210982 GCA_029783645.1 Ctenochaetus hawaiiensis
AGTTATTGAGGGGTGGATTGATTTAGACAGAGATCAACTGAAGGCCTAGGTGTAAAATGCACGGCCCGCCACTGGTGACTGTCATTCTGTTGTGTTAAAAAAGTTTAATCTGGGGATGTAATTTAGGTAAGTGAAAGAGCAGTCTGTCAGCCTGCCATCTTTCTAGCCATGTCAATAGTCAGTTGCTCCACGATTCAGAGGTCATTCTTTGGCTCCACTGAATGCGGGTCATCACTCCCTGCCTAATAGTGGTCCCCAAATAAGATAATACAGAACAACTTTTCAATGAAAATTTTGTTCTGGGCCTTTAACCCTTACACATCTCCTGGATCGCCAGTGATCCACTGAAGCTTTTGACTAAGCACAAATTTTTTAAGTTTCAAGTGTTTAAATTTTTGCCTTTTTGAACATGCTTGACATTCTCATTTTGTTCGATGATCCATTAATTAATACACTAACACCAGCGGCCAGGACACAAGGTCTGCCAGCTGCGACTTAAAAGCAATGGGAATCACCAACCAAAGTTAGCCACAAGCTGCTAACTTGGAACAAAGGAGCAACCACTGATCTTCAGAGACCCAGGGTTCAGAGGGCCAGACCAACCTGTAACCCATCAGGAAACCTCACAAACCTGTAGTTTATTGGACTCAACATCGTCACAAGCCTGCGGCTTCATGGACTTAACACACCTAAAAAGGACACCCTTTTCTTCAAAAGACTGGGTAACGTAACTGGGCATAACCTAGCATAATATAGCACAGCTAAGCAGAGAATTATTCAACTGTTGACATTGTTGCAATGCTTTTATTGGATATATTCTTGAGCTTTATGTCTGGGCTTGGTTACCATTAAGTTAGTTGCACATTTCACACACAAATAAGACTGGAAGCACATCCAGTAACTTGCATGTGAGTAATCTGTTTGAAACTAACCCCCGCTTTCTTAATCTGGCACCCTTTAGCTTACATGCATTGAGCCTTACAAAGAAACCTTTAACCTTCCAAATCCTTCAATCTTTACTGACAGTTGAGTAGGACTTTGATTCTAAGTATTAAATTAATTAATTATCACAGTTCCAAATTAATAGTTAGTAACTTTATGAGACTGATTCAATGATTGTCTATCATTTCCCTTTCTAAGGGTGGTGCCCCGAGGTAGGTTTAGTGTATATTAAATCCTATTATTAACTTTACTATTATTTACTTTAGATAGCCAATCCCAAATTATTAAGCCCAACATAGTTGGAGCCCCGTGTGACCCAACACTTCTCATTCACTCCTCATTAACTATCCAGTTTTTCTGATTTATTCCCTTTTGCTCCCCAGTAATTAAGCACAGTTTTGCGTCCCATATTGTAAACTGTTACCATACTGTGCATTGATTACCTATACTACAACTGATTCCAAACTGTGCAGCATTTTCTAGCAGACACGTCTGCTCTTAATGTGAGAATACATGGAAGGGGGGCAGCTATGAGGAACGCCTCTGATGCACATCCCAAGTTGCCAACTGCCTGGAAGGAAAAGATGCATCACCTGTCATTGGACCACCATACAATGAAGATGAGGTGAAACCAGAAGGAAACTTCAAGTTACAATTCCTATCCATGTCTGTTTACACACTGTTCTTATTTGTTTAGCCTAGCTATTGTAATAACAATTACAAAAATGATAAAAATGATATAATGGACAGTAAATTGTACTCAGAGTAATTTAACGTTTTTTCAATTTTTTAACTTAAACACAACTGCCCAACAGATTATTTTAGGGCCTTACCAACCACTATATATAATGTAGGCAATACACAAACATTTTTTTCAACTTATTGCTCATAATAAATTAATAGTTTATTTTGCCAAATATCTGAACAGATTGTATTTAAATGCTTTGGCACTAATTATACTTGAACCTTTTGAGTCAGTAATGCCTTTTGAATGGCAAAAAAAAAGTCTGTTTTTATTTAACTTAGTATTGGAAGAAAGAGCTTCCATAGCATAGACTACATTTGCTATTTGCAAGCATTAAAGTTATTCTCAAATTTTATTGGTTTTAATTACTTATATCTTAAAGTTATCATATGTACAACATTCATAAAATGATACACATTTGTGAATGTCAATTTAACCCAAGAAAAAAGGCAACCTATTGCTGTGCGCAAAACAATGTTATCAACCTAGAGAAACCTAGTTTTTTCATTAAAAGCCAGTCTTCTTAGAAACTCATTCAGCTTCTTACTGTGGGTTCACACAAAGCATGAGTAAAATTATTCACCTGAGTTAATTATATGTAAAGTCAATGCAAAGACACTATTGCAGGCAAGTTCTTGTTGGACGACATGACCGATGCTAATTGTGTGGCGCGAATGATGCATATGTAGCAAGTTACTCACGCATGATGCAAATTCACAACGCTTTAAAGCTGAATTTCTGTAAATTTGACGCACGAATGACTTACTGGTGAAAATGAACATAAAATATTCTTACAAATAAATAAGTGCAAATAAGGTGAGCATTCAAGTCTAGTGTGAACACAGACTTACAGAGAGAGAAAGATGACAGCTTACTTTGTATAAGTAAACTTACCACAGGGTGTGCTTCAAAAACTCTCAAATGTAATTGAGTGGTACAATGTTAAATGAACTGTACTTATTTAACTCTTCTTATCTTTTAATTACTCAAGCAGCTCTTTACAATACAAGTCAGCTTTTGTTTCCTTGCACAATAATGCCTGGTTATTTCTCCTATAAACTGCCTACCTGCTCATCAGGAACTCAAACACACACATTCACACAACCACCAGGAGCAGTTTGGGGTTCAGTATCTTGCCCAGGGATACTTTGACATGAGGACCAGAGGAGCCAGGGATCAAATCACTGTCTTACTATTAGAAGATGACCTGCTCTACCTCCTGAGCTACAGTTGCCAGAATCAAGTGCTTGAAATATTTTTTGAAACTATTGGTAGCCCTATGACTGTGTCACTTGTGCATTCTAATGTTCCACTGGAAGTCTGTGGAAGTGTTGCAACTTTGTTACTTAATGGGGCTGAATCAAATCAGTTTCCACCTGAAAGGGGTGAAACTTATTTAATCTCTTTCATTGGAAGTCTGCATTTTCTAACATAGCTGATAAGAACCAAATCCAAACAAAATTACTAAGACAGACACATTGTTTAGCAACTAAAAATGATATCAGAAATAAAATTATAATGTTAAAACAGAGGTGCCATAATCCAACCCTGAAACCCTTGCATCCCTGTAACACAAGATAACATCCCATTGGTCCATGATGTAGCTCTATTCTCCTTGAAAGGGCAACAATACAGAAAGCCTGTATCCGACTACTGAGAGAAAATCTTCCATGAAATCTAAAAGCCTTAGCCAATAGTACCATTTACTAAGTTTTATCTTAGTAAACTGCATGGAGCACTTTAATCTCCTCTCACACCTAAAGGATTAGATTAAGGATGAGTGGCCCACCTCGCCATCATAGTTAGATGAGAGTATCAGGATTTTTTTAACCGTTGGGTTATCAGGTTATGGAAAATCTCTGGCCAGTGTTTACACTCCAGCAGGTCACTTGCCAGCAATTTATTATCATTTGCAACTGCAGACTTTGTGGTTTATTTGGTAAAAAAGAACATTTATTAACAACTAATTATATTTTGCATCATCAGATGACTTAGAGCCATTAGTTGCCCATGAGAAAACACACATTAAGGGTCTTATGAAAAAGACACATAGTTTGGGAAAGTGAATTGTCTTCACAATTATAAATTTAAGCTACAAAATACAAGCTACAAAATACAGACAAGCTATACCTGGTGAGCTGAAAATCTCATTAATTGTTTCTTTTAGCAGCGTAAAAAAAAAAGAACTAAACCTGCGAGGGAGAATGACTGACTGAGGCTAATACCATGATGTACCATCTTAAGGCTGTAAGATCTTTTTAATATATTCTTCTCTGTACCTGGGCCTGAAAGGGAAAGGGGGAGAGGAGAGCTGAATGGATTCCATTAATTTAATTGAAGCAAGCCCTGACAAGAGATAAAACATCTTGGGCCCACATCTCTTCAGGGTTGGCGCTGGGCTTCATAGTAAACAAGCTGTGATCCGTAAACAAAGCCCAGAGAGCACCGCCATGCTCTACAGAGACTTCAAGGCCATGGAATATGTCATAGATGGGCTTGAATGGATACTGAAGTGCCTCCCCATCCCTCCCACCCCTCTCCATCCACCCAACATACACACACACGCACACTTACACTTAAGTATTCAAGCTGTATTGTGACCATTGTGCCTCAGCTTGCGGATATTTTGAAGCTGGTAGCTACCTATTTCAGTTACGGTACCTGCGATGGATCAAGCAGAAAAGAGAGACATCCACTCCAGCTTGGACTCTGAAAAATGGATACTATTGTTGAATTCTAGAGATAAGAACCACTTTCACTTTGATGTGTTCTGAAGATATTGTACACCCACACAATAATTCACTGTAAGCTAATGTGCAGCATTTCATAAAAAATCTTTATTGCAAATATGTCAACTAATTCAACAAATGTTCATTTCATTGTGAGAATAGACATGGTACATGTGTATATGATAGTATACTGGGGAAATACTGTACTCGGTGAAAACAGTATATCTGAATTCAGCCCACTGGTGCTGAAAGCTCTGTAAATGTGGGGTTGCTGAATACTGAGTGTGTAAACGCATGTTGTTTGGCCACTCAAAAAGCAACTGGTATTTTGATATGTCACATTCTTCAATGAATTGTTCCACAGCAGGCACTGCTTTTCATTCAAGCTGAATAGGAACACAAAACCCAGCTGAATCCATTAAAAGAGGAATAGCTTTATCTTCAGAACAGTGAGAGTAGATGGCTCGGACAATACAAGCCATCTACAGCAAACTGGGCCTGCATGCCCTACAAATGTGGTTTACGAACAGAATTCCAAGGTTACAGCCTTTGTCCAGATCTCTGTAAGCTCTGCTGGCAATTCAGCTGCATTGTTGTGTGAATGTGGACATGGCAGCATTTCATCTTAAAAACCATAACACATTAGTGTCACTGCTCTAACTTTGGCATTAATTGTAATTGCATCCTTGTTTTATAAATGCCTCAAAGTCATTTAAGTGATCCAAATGACAGATTTGGTGCTAAAACAATCAGCGAAATAAGGACACAAATGCCATCACGTGATCAAATTTACTATTATATCTTGCAAATTACAAATTTAGATTAGATTTCCCTATTTTTGTTGCACTCAGAAGAAAGTCCCTTTTTAGCCAGTCCCTTTTCACCAATATGAAAGAAAAGAAATGGCTGAAATCACTCATGCTGTAGACACAGAAAACAGCTACTCTTTATGTTAATTTTTACTGTGAAGCTGTGAAGTTGGAGTTGTAAAATGCTAGTTCTCTCTTATCCACATTTTGCATAAGAGCTCAAAGATGCAAATCCTTACACTCTCATTTCTCAGTTATTAAAATACATTGCAGTACTAGTTTTCATGTAGACTTCACTGACCATTTGTGTCCAATGCACTACTAAAACTGCAGCCAAAAGCCAGCTAAACAACAACAGAAACATGCTGAATGCTTTATGCAAGTACAAAAACCAATTCCAAAAAGTTGGGTCGCTATGTAAAATGTAAATGAGAACAGAATACTATGATTTGCAATTACTTTTTGGTTTGTATTTAATTGAATACAGTATAAGGACAAGGTATTTAAAGTATACACTGATAAACTTAATTGTATTTTTGGAAATATACACTCATTCTGAATTCGATGCCTGCAATATGTTCCAAAAAAGTTGGGACAGGGGCATGTTTATCACTTTGTTAAATCACCTTCTTTTAACAACACTTAGTAAGTGTTTGGGAACTGCTTGATATATGATTTAAGTTGCTCAACAATCCAGGGCCTCCGCTGTGGTATTTTGCGCTTAATAATGCACCACTCATTTTAAATGGGAGTCAGGCCAAGACAATAACTTATTAGTCCATAATTTATATTTTCATGCATTTTGCGGTCAAAATAGGGAGTTTTAAACTAGCAACATCTCTGTTTCCCTAGAAACACCTGAGAGCTTGTCTGATAAATGGAATTATAATTACAATTGCATGAGGTTCTTATGTAATGAAAATTATTAATGGAATTATAATTAAAATCGCATGAGGTTCTTATGTAATGAAAACAAGTTCAGTACTTCAGTATATAGGATGTGGCACAGAAAAAAACCCTATTATGTCAGCTGACTGTATTGTTCAGCTCAGCTCTTGGCCAGAGAGCTACTGTTATGCTAGCAAGATTTAAAGTCACATGGCGCACAGTGGACAACCACTAAATGTAACTGGCCACCATATTTAACCACAGGTTTAGCTTGCCAGACAGCCATGTCACTGTTCGCGAATCAATAACACATTTCACAAAGAAAAAGAATAGCGGTTTTTATTTGCCACAGCTTAAAATTATGTTACAGGGCTGAGCAAAGCTCAGACGGACAATGAAACAGGGATGTAGTGGCTAAACGCATTACTAGCATTTGCTAGATCCAGCCTACTTGAGAAGTTCTCAAGGTTTAATATAAACTAGAATATAACTTCAGAAATCAGAAAATTAAAATCAATTATTCACAAAGACAGCGGTATAATGGTAGGTGTTAATTTCTTTTCAGTTCTCTTTCCTTTATTGCGTCCCGTTCTTTAAAAGTGTCGTATTCTCCAAATAATTTAAACAAAATATTTAAATCAGCCATTGCTGTGTTTTCCATTTTGTCATTTATCAAGTTGATGACTCAGCTTCAGAAATTATAAGTAGGGTAGACTTTCATTAGGCTAACATTTCCTCAGTGCATGAGGCTTATTGTGTAACGGGAAATTTTAAGTCTGTATCTTTAGCTCCCTTTTAAGCACAGCTTGTAGGAGCCACCATCAGTTCCAAGGACACCTCAGTCTTTTTCCAGACTCTTTGACTTTGTTGTTGTATTGGGTCTTTTAGCTTTTTTTTGTTGTTTGTTTGGGATATCATGAAGCTGGGGTAATTTCTTGTTTTGGCTCCATGTTTTCTTAATTTCCCATTGTCTCTATTTGATATAAATATTAATAAATAATCTCTTAAAACCTAATTATTACTTACATTACAAATGTACTGTACTCATTATGTACATATATATATACTCATTACTTTAACAGAGGCTCATAGTGGAGCTGAACTTTAGCCTTATTGTCTATCTTAGGTCCATCAGAGAAGAGTGTCCTGCTAGAAACACATACCAAATCCCTGTAGGACAAAATACTTGGGACCTCTTGATTATTTGAGGTCATAAAAGCTAAAACTACCAAATTTAACTTTGGCTGCCATCCCCTTCAAAGTAGTCATCTTGTTTTGTCTTTAAGACTGTGGACTGCTGCCTGGTATCTGGATTGTAGCCACAGACCCAACTCTTGTCCCTATAATGATCCTTAACCTGAAATGTGGGTCATTCAGGGCCTGTTGATGGATACTTGGAGATAGTGCTGCTTCTGTACGTGGTAATAAAAACATGTACAATACAGGTGCTGATAATGATCAAGTGATGTACCTTTAAATACCCATTCAGGAAACTTACTGCTTGCTTCTCTTACACGTACATCCCCGTAACTAGTCATTTTAGACAGAAAATGTCTCTGAACTTTTTGAGTTGTAGACATACAATTGTAATCTTTTTTCACATCTGTGCAAGTTTCTGTAGTTAACTCCCAATAACTTATCCTGAGTCTAAGCTAATCAATCACATAGTGGCAACAAAATGTTTCCTCTCATTTGTACTGTTTTTTTTTCTTAAGTAGAAATGCCAATCAGAATTACTTTGTAACTGACAAACAAATTCCTTAAAAAGCAAATATCACATGTATAATGATAGATTATTTTAGCACACTGTGTTTTACAATATATCTGGCAAAAACTAACACAGCTGTTGTACTCATGTTAGTTTATTGAATGAAGGCCATTTTTAGATTGTCCATTTGTGCTTTTGAGCATGAAAAATGTGAGTAATCTCCTGATTCACTTTGATGCTGTTTGGCATTATTATCACCTATTTGCAATCATATTCTTAGAAATAAAACAGATGGACTTCAAAAGGCCAATGAAATCAGAGTATAGTGACACTGTGTGATCATTTAGCCTTACAAATGATGTTCAGGAGCTCTAAAGTAATACAAGATTATTGTGGTGAATCAATAATGAAACTAACCTGTTTTCTGTACACCGAGCTTGTCTTACTTTGGACCAAGATTGCAGTCTTGGACACAAATTTTAAAGTGGATTCTTGCTCTAAAACTGCAATCCATTAATAGGGCAGGAGATGCAATGGAATCCAGTAATGTTTCGTTTGGGTGGTAGACCCAAAATAGTTCATATATGTTAAGTGATCTGAGATGGTCTGCACCATCTCTCAAACACACATTATCTTCATTATCTAGCAGTGCATGTTCTCTCTGTATAATACCTTATTAGATTTCACCTTCTTAAATACTAAGGCTGACCTTGCAAAGAGAGGGAAAAACTTACCTCTGGTGAGATCATACCTCGTAACTTTTGCTTTATAGTATTTGAGACCAACATAGAAGGGCTACACGATTTACAGAAGAAAGGCTGTTGGATTGTTACTTGTGAGAAATGCTTCACAGTAGCCTTATCAACATCACACTGGATAATTTTGTTATAGTCCTCCTATTGTAAACGATGGAAATCCATATCAGAAATATTTCTTTGAACGCTAAAGTGATTACAATGTTTGCAAAGCAGCGCATACAGTGTAACCAGAAGATAACATTTACACTCCTATCAAAAGTACAAACACATACCTATTATGCATGAAAGATTATGCCTGTTCAATAAGGAATTTTTAATCATTTTTTATCACCTCTGACGTCCGATATCAACTGAGAACACCAGCCTTCTTCTCTTTGTTCTTCGGCAGGACTGTTTATTTTCCCATAAGCTAAAACTTCTTTCCCTTGGCACTTCATTATGTAGCAAGGTAACACTAATATGTCTGGTTATAGCAGGTAACTGATAAACTAATCATTGTTTGATAGAATTTTTTGATATTTTTTTCTCTCCCTTTGAACATGTCACCTTTAATACTGGGGCTTTCACACAAAGTCTAATTTTATGTTGAAGCTTGAAACACTTGACATGTATGACATGGCATTCCTGTCTTTTCATTAGTGAGCCAAAGAGAGAGCTTAGATTTTACTTGTTTTTTTGAAAAGTGGCAAATTGCCAGCACCTTCTTTTTTGTTAGGCTAATATATTATATTTTGTATAATATTATATATAAAATTTGTTAGGCTTGTTGCATTGGTTTCTTTTTTGTTTTTTTATATACTCCAGCACTGTAATGGTACATTGTTGCACACATCAACTTTTATCGTAGTCTGCTTGATCCTGTTATCAGGGCAAATCAAATTACAGTGGTGTGTCTTTACTAATGTTGATGTCTCAGATGACTATCTGAAAAGAGGACACTGTCACAGATTCAAATCTGGAGCTTTGTCATGTTGATCTTTGTCTTCAGAGATCACTACTCATCTTTAAAAGCAGACTGATGCTGGTGTTGTGAAAACCCCTCTTAAATGTTTCACCTCTAGGCCTTCTAATCAGATCCAACCATGCACTGTCCCACACCTTTTTGCAGTTGAATCATCTGATAACCCCTTCCTCAATCAGCCCCTATAACTAAATGAAAAGGAGAAACAGATCAGTTTCACTTGAGTGCTTCCATGACCTTTATTTCTTGCTTAACATCTGTATGTGAGTGCAGCTGGAAAATAGAAACACCAGCACTTGTGTTGATTGAGGTGAGATTGGATTTACTGTGAGAACAAACATGAGAAGGAGACCAGAGTTGTGTGTGTGTTTGCCTGTGTGTGGATGTGTGGGTGTACATGTGTGTGCATGCATGTGTGTGTGCATGTGTGTGTTTACTGAGTATGTGCATGCACAACATACTGTTATGTATATCTGAATTTGCTTGTGTGACTTGTACAAGCCCAATTCTGTGCCTGAATTTGCACATGAACTGTAAGTATTTAAGACAGAGTGAATGGCATGCATATATCAATAATACAGTAAATGTTTTTTTCAATGAAGATGGAAAAATTAGGAAAATTATTACTTTAGACTATCTATGTGGTCAGCATAGTTTTAAATTGGGCACCCAAAATTAGTGTCACAAGTTCAATATCCAAGCCAATTTAAAACACTTCCTCAATCCTGGATTATGACATTAAATAATAGCCAGGAAAGTATTTTTGTTGACCATTATGATTACACAATGGGCACAATGGTTTACCTTTGACTTTTTGAATTTAAATGTTGTCACTTTATTATATCAGAAATTTCTTTAAAATTTTGGCGTAATAATCTTGAATACTAAATAAACATCCTCTAGCCATTTTTGAGAAATTACATTCACAAGAGTAGAAGAGTGTCACAGGTCTTGAGGAGACACTGCACCTGTGACACTGCATTCAGGTATGGGGCTAGGACCTGCACATCTAGAGCTGACCCGAAAAAGGGCATTAGGGAGGCCAAATGAGACTATAAGAGGAGAATTGAGGACCACTTCACTAACAGTGACCCAAAGTGGGCTTGGTAGGGAATTTAAAAAACCGCAAAGGCAGCAATCCCACATTTAGCAACCCAAGGAAGGCTGCTGGCTTCAACCAGGTTCCTGGCAAAGTGCTTAAAGCCAGTGCTGACTAGCTCTCAGCTGTTTTTACCAACATTTTAACGCATCCCTCACTCAAAACATCATCCCACCCTGCCTGAAGTCACCTTCCATCATCCTAGTCCCCAAAAAGCCCTCCATGGACTGCTCAACAAATGCAGGCCTGTTGCGTTAACACACATAATCATGAAGTGCTTTGAGAGGCTGGTATTAAAACACATCAAAGCCAGCCTCTCACTGACCCTCGACCCACATCAGTACGCTAACTAAGCGAACAGATCAACAGAGGATTTTATCACCATGGTTCCATACATAGCCCTGAGCCACCTGGAACACAGTGAGACTAAGTGAGGATGCTTTTTGTTGATTGTTGTTCGGCATTTAACACCATCATCCTGGACATACTGATCAGGAAGCTGTCTGACCTTAGCCTCTTATCTCACATCTTCAGCTGAATTGAGGACTTTTTCACCAACCGTCCGCAGACTGTCAAGCTTGGACCCCACCTGTCCTCCACCCTTACCCTCAGTACTGGCTCCCCACAGGGCTGTTTGCTCAGCCCACCACTGAACTTACTGTACTGTATACATACAACTGCACCTCAGTGTGTCCCACTAACACTATTATTAGGTTCACTGATGATGCCATGCTGATTGGATACATAGCAAGAGATGAGTCTGTCTGCAGGGCTTAAGTCCAACCATTTTGCTCTGCAAACAACCTTACACTAAACACCAAGAAGATGAAAGACCATAGACTTCAGACAAAACAGTGCAGACCCCCTCACTCTGATCATCAGTGAACACTGTGTAGAGAGGATACATGATTTTAACCTTGGACCCTCATCTAGGACAACCTCACTTGATAACTTTAAACTGATACTCAAGTATTTATAATTACTTATTATCTCTGCTGAATGTTTTTTTTTATTGTGTAAATGGGTTTGTTTTATGCAGTGTTCTTTGATCTTAAAAACACTTTAAAGGAGTAAAATTAAAGTGCCATAGTCTAAAGATAATCCATAACAAGTAAAAGCCACAAATTTATAATATTACATAAGTTAATGGACATTAGCATGTGAAGCATAAGTTCCTTAAGGTTATTCAAGTATGTAGTCTTTTTTAAAAAAGTGGTCCCCCAAAGTTTTTCATCAAGCATCAAGTATTGTTGTCCATTAAGCACATATAAAAGCCCATCTGGATTACATTTCTTTCCTGCTGCCATAGTGATGTGACCCTACATAAGTGAAAGAAAATAGATGCATTAATTGGTGGATGGATAAAGGAATAATTATTATTTTATCCTAAAACAATAAATCCATTGACTTATTTTTTGTTTATTTCTTTACTTTTTTTTTTATCAAAATATTTTTTGCAGAAAAAAAGCAGGCTCTAGGAGGCTGAGGTCTGATTGAAAAACAATGATAAAAGCTGAATACTTCCTTCAGTTCTCTCTAACTTATTTAATTACAGTGCTCGGGGAAGACGGACTTTGATTAAGGTTGAATCAATCAGTAATGAAGTCCTTGAACTTGCGCAAGTCACTGCTTGCACTTCCAATATTACTGCTACCTGCATCAAAAAATTGACCCATCTGCATCTTAAATCATGTATACTGGCATGTCACAGATAGAAATCAAAATCAGACTAATTAGGATTAGGTATTCTCACAGGTTGCCCATATGTATATTTTCACCAGTGAAGCTGCTGCATAACTGTGACATTGCAAAGAAAGTTGAAGAGGAAGCTCTTTTCCAGTTGTTTGACCTAGCTGCAAAGACCTGGCCTCCATGTAGGGGAAGCAGAAGCTGGGGTTGTGTATAGTGCTATTATTCTTTTGGATA
>JAPZDY010000022.1:217423-227438 GCA_029783645.1 Ctenochaetus hawaiiensis
TTATGTTATATACGTATATCCACACATATCCATCAATGCATATACTCTTGTTTGACTTATATTTTTAATAAATGACACATTTGGCATCAAATGCTTGCTGACTGTATTTTCTGTTGAGTAGGAAACAAATGCTGCAGCAACTATTTTTTTTCAGTTACAGTACAATTTTCTAAGGTTGAAGTTGGGTTTGCATTATTTGGTTGACCTAAATCTTTGCTCGGAATACTCTTTTTACTTTGCTATTTTAATCTGGGTCAGTCAGTGATGCTACCATTATGTGCAACATAAAAATTATTTATTATTTTGATTTTTCAATTAGAAATACAGAAATATAGCAAGCAGCAATTGGAGAGTTCAAATCCCTTTCATGTTCAACTGAAGCAAGCCAGAATCTAAGTTGGGAGCCAGTACTGGAGGGCTCTGTGCTCACAAAAGTCAGTTGAGTAGTTGAAGCCTGTTTAAGGAAAAATGACTAACACGCTTGTCATCTCAAATCCAGAACAGCTACAATAATTGCATGCTTTTAAGTATTGTATTTGCCCCATTTTCATGGGATGTCAACAAAATTTTTGTGTAAATATTCAGGACAGGGAGGGATCTTGCTATTTCCCAGATATTTAATCGACCACGCCCTCTTGCATGAGCCAAGATGGCATTTTAGATTTTGGTTAATACCTGCCCCCAGAGTATACGTACAAATTTTGTTAAAATTCTGTCTATTGGATTTTAAGGAACAAATTTATTGCATTTTTGGTGTGCCCTTTTGGTCAAATTTTAAATGCTTTGGCAGACCTCTTTCAGAACACATTCCAAAACTGCTAATCTGCTAAAAAAAAAAAAAAAAATTGGAAGGATAGATGTCACTTTACTGTGTTCCTCTCATGCAAAATAGGAAAAAAATCCAACAGAAAAAGTTCATTGTTAGGCTACTTTCTCAAAACAATGAATATCGATTTTTGCCGTATATTGTTATCAAACCATAGTCTCATATGGGACTGTCCTGTGTGTGATTCATCACTGCATTCTGAACTTAACCCCTTGCACTTGTCATAATCAAACCACGTGTGAACAGCACATGTAGCTCTCAAGTTTAGACAAAGCAATGATTGACATTTGACACCATTCTCTATCAAATTGGGGATCTATTACAAGCTTTTATGGGTGACATAAAGTGTGTCATTTTAGTTAATAGGGTGAAGGACAAAGGCATTTTTTTCTATATTTAAGTTAAATTACCACAACTTAGATTTGCCATTAATTTTCCTGTGGTAAAAATAAAATCTGCATGCACAATACATCATGGTGATCGTCATGAATTATATTACTTTTTGCAAATTAAAATTCTGGTCTCAACAAGCAGAAAATATGCTTGTTGTCGTGGCTTAGCTAATGGCAGGTTTCGTGATTTGATTCTGTGTTGTAGTGAAATAAGTGAACACTGTCTAGGAGAAAAAAACATTTAACGATTTAAAAACCTGTAACCTAGATAGTTTCAGTTGCTTACAAAAAATAAATAAAGTGTTACATTCACATGGTCAGCTCCTGATGTACATGTCAAATGCATGCATTACAGAAACATTTGCTGAGGCTTCCATGCAGCATTTCATGACTTATATTAAAATTATTATGACTTGTGAGGAATAGTCAAAGGGGTGGGCATCTGTGCTACAGATCAGTTGACACATTGTATATTAATCAGTTTTAAAATATAGACACCCACAGACTCATCTCCATAATACTGGTGTTACCTTACTGGAGTTTAAATCAGGAAAAAAGTAGCAATGAGTGATAAGATTGAAAGCCTGCTGGTTACTCCTCTCTCCGCAGGGTTTTCCTCCAAGCACATTATGGCAATGAGTTACAGGCTTAAAGGGCTGGTGTGTCAGCCTGGAGCCAGAGGCATAAGCCCTAGTCTTTCCATCAAGCCTGAAATTAATTAAACAAAGCCTAGCCTCAATCATGAAAGTGCCAGCCAGCACTGAATGCCAGGAAATGAAAGGTATTGTTTTTTTTTATTTTTTTATTCCTGCTTATTTTAATGAGTGTAGTGTTAAATGGATAAATACACTCATACTACCCTCTTATTTATGAACCTCAAGCTACAAAGCAGTATTCTGATGTCATGTCTGTGTAAAGTGACCTTTAATATTTCCTGTTGAAAATGCAGAACAAAACCTGAAATGGGACTGCATCACAAAAATATGGCCTAGAACTGGCTTTGTCCTTTAGTATAAAAGGTATCTTTGGTTCTACATGATTTATGATTTATGTTATTTATGCTTGTTCCATATGATTTATAGTGTTCACACACACACACACACACATATATGTAAGTATATGCCAAAATCTGGGAACAGCTACAGGAGGGCTCTGGGCTCCACAAAAATGAACCAAGTCGCTAAAATAATAAAAGTCTGTTTAAAGGAGAAAAAAAAAACAATAACACACACTCTTCACAAAGTCCGCACAGCTGTGATAGTTGCATAGTTTAATTTCTGCCATTCACCCTCCCTCTATTCGATGCCAGTGGAGTTTGGTGTGTATATTAAAGACATAGAGAGGGATGTCTCCACTAAGTTTGATAATGATCGTTCAAGGGCATCATGAGTTATAAGCAAATATTTCATAGGCTGTGCTGGCACTTAAGAATTTGGTTAATACTTGCCTCCTGAGCATACAAACCAAATTTAGTAAAATTTTGTCTTATGGATTTTGAGGAACATATTAATTGCATTTTTGGCGACATCTATGAGTCAAAATTTAAAATGCAATGGTAGACCTCTTCCAGAACTTGTTCCAAACCACTCTGTCAAGTTTCACAATGATTGTAGTAACAGTCAATGAGTTATGGCCAATTTCCTGACGAGTCTTTGGTTTATACGGCCATGTTTTTGACTGATCTTTATAATTTGTAAAAAAAAAAAAAAAAAAATTTGGCGTGGATAGAGTCAACATCCAAAAATTCCGATATGGTGAACTTTTATGGTCCAAGAGGCTTGTTTTGCTGAGCACATTGATCTGCACCTGTGTGTCAAGTTTCAAGTCAATCGGACTTAGGATGTTAGGGGCATCCCCTTTCTAATTTCCAATTTTGAGTCTTCAATTACAGTGCTACCCTGTGATCAGTTAGACTTATTTTGCTTCAGAACCTAATGCACACACTTTCCAGTTACTGTGCAAAGTTTTCATTCCAGCTAACAACAATTTTAGAAAATGTGTCAGAAAAACAAATAACAACAACAACAACAACAACAATATTAATAAAAAAAAAAAAACAAGGGAGTCTTAAAAGGGTTTCGACCTCTTTGGAGTCTGAACCCTTAAAAACGAAGATGACAGGAATTTTTAATAAAAATGCTTATATTAAAATATGCATTTACTAGGAAATAAAATCCTAATATATCCAAGATTTTTTAAATTGCATTATCTTTAGTATACTATGTATAGACAGTTCGACAAATATAAATCAGTAAAGACTGTATATAAATGGATTAATGAATTGAGCAAAAGGGGCCAGTGAGTGCAGACTGTATGGAGAGTGAAGGCATCTAAATGTTGAGAAAAACCTTACCTATTGTGTATATGTGCTGGTGTTACAGTACAATCGCAAATTGCTCATTCCCTGTACTGCTATGTGGCATTCTAGTGTCTCTTTTTCTTTAATTAACCACAGCGGTTATTTACAAATATTTATTTGGGCACACATGATAAAGAAGGAGAGACAGTTAAACCCACAGTTTGTCAGTTAGTTTGTCAGTTGTTTAGTAGAGTGCACATACTGCTGTACATCATGCCACCTCAACCCAGCCCTCTGAATAATTGTTGAGAATGAGTATGGTGGGGGGTTGATGGATAGCTGCTAACCATGGGGCCTGAATCCAGGTATAATTAACAGCAGCTATTTAATCGAGTGGCGGCTGCCAACAGAGAGCAGAGGGAGGAGACTCTCGCTGTCTGGCCAGGGAGGAACTGCAGCTTTGTAGCCTCAGCAGGATTTGTTTCACCTCTTTGTCTGCTCAGCCTAAGTGGCCGGACAGGCAAAATGTCTCCTGGCCTGGCATTGTTATCTGGTTGAAATGGACCTGGTCCAAACACATGACAAGCTCTGTCTTAGTTATATCCCCTCCCTCTGCTCTCTCTTTGTGCACATTATATTTGTTGTGACCATGTACAATGGAAGACAAAATATTAGGCAGGCAGAATCTTTTTTCTACCAACCTCTCAAAGTCAAGACAGACCTTACTAAAGAAACTCAATGTGTTGTCCCTTAGCATTGCTTTTAAGTTTTAGATACAATTATAACTGTTTGTATTTTTTAATCCCTTTTTTTAACCTTCCATGCAGTAAATATTTTCTATTTACTAAAATATGGTTTAAAAGCAGCTTTTAGTGAGCTGACTCTCTCTTGAGATAGGTAAATTATAGTCTGCTTTTATTGTTATTAAAGTTGGGTTACCATGGTACAATGTGAAATAAGTTGTTAAGTCAACATTGACACACAGAAATTTAGGGGTGTTTGAATGCTACCACCTGTGGTTTGCAAACTTAAAGTATAAATCTAAGATGACCTGGGTATTACAAAAACAACCTCTGTCAATTAATCAACTGCATGGTGAGATTTTAGTGAATGGGAGCAGAACACTTGTAATAATAGTAAGACCGATGATGGAGATCTAGGAACCATTTTTGGTTTCTTGCCCTCTCATACTGTGAATGCACATAAGTTACCACATATCAAATACAATAAATAACAGTTGTTATCGAATGTTCCTATAATATGTAGTTGATATGCTTTACAGGCAGCGATGAGGAACCATTTTCCTGTGGGTGCAACAACGCCTCTTTACCCCTTCACTCTTGGTGTTGTACCCTTGACTCTCTCTGTTGTTTTTGTCTACTTCTTTGTTAGGACTGATTCCTTTAAAGGACCTAAGTGAATGTTTAAAACTGTCTTTGATTTGTCAGCAGGTGAGATTATCATGTAGAAAACACTGCCTTGTTTGTCAAGGAGAGGGGGAGAGGGGGAGAGAGGGAGCGTTTCAAGTTACACACTTGGAAAACAGTTACTTTCAGGCCCTGTTTAGATCCATGATTACCTCCCCTGCACAATCAAAGTAGTTATAATGAAAATGCAACAAATCACCATTGAATCCCTACTCTTTTGTCTGACCCACCTCCACCCCACCTCTTCCCTCCGTACTGAAAGAATGGCTCTGACATTTCAGCCTAGGAGTGGAGAATAGAGGCAGTTTGTAATGTGTGTAGCCTTGCCTTTTCTTTCTCCCCTTGTTGTAGTACTTAAGTGTCATGTTAAGCCCAAGGCAGGGAAGACTCTGAATGACCTACTCTGGCTCACAGTTTGTGTTTACTGTATTCTGTGGTGGCTAAAGCACCAGCAGAGTCCCGTCTCTTATCAGCACATAAAGTCGAACAGATTAGAGACTCAAATTTCCACTTCCAGCCTATGTTGGTTTTCCATTGTATGTGCCTGACAATAGTTTCACATACCCTAGAGCTTGAGTTTCTCTCCTTTTTATTTTGCTGCATATTATCCCCTGTGTGAGTGCTGGGTATTTGCAAGCCAATAACAGCATTGTCCAAAACAGGCCCCTTGCCGGGCGCCAGGGATGCCACACTGTTGAGGTGATTCCTGTGTGAGCTGTCAGTGGAAGTGTTCAACAATACATCTGTTAAAATAGAGATAGGAGAAGCTGAACAAATAATTCTCAGTGCCCAGTGCATATTTCACCAGTACCATTAATTCAAGCGTAATAAATGTATGCATATACTGTATTTCTTTATTTTTATATTCATTTTTTATTGATGCTGTTGTATAATTTTCTATAAAAACACTAAATAAAGAGACAGCTGACTTACAGACTAAAATTTAACCTTTCATCAAATATGATCACATTACAAAATACAGTAATACAAAATAAGTAATAAAGGAAACACTTTAACTAGGTGAAAGTCTTTCCATTCGCTGAGAACTAATAAACACAATTGTTCTTTAAGTATGACTGTAATGAATTTGACATTATCCAGCCTGTATGCTTGGTTTCTAGAGGAGCATGCTTTTTGCTAACATAAAGCAAAACATGTTAAATGGAGTGAAAAAAAAATCCCTTAAGTCAATGTTAACTTCACTTCATCTCACATCCAACTGAAATGTTTGATGTGCATAAGAGCCCCCCCCCCTTTTCCATTAAGTAAGTAGAGGAGTCTTTGACTAGTATCAGCCTCATTCAGTCCATGCCCAAACTGGTCCATTTTTTCACAAACACAGCCACGCAAGTAGCTAAAGCTTCCCAAACCTATGCATATGATTGACTGTAGTGAGCCATCAATTATGAAACACTTAACTTTGAGCACAAGTATGTTGATTAATAAACTTTAGAAATATTCAAACTCAATATCTTATTCATTACTGTATTAAATTACAGTGATAGATTGGATTATCCATAAGAAAGGTGTGACATTTATCTGTCTGTCTTCTATCACTACACGACACAAAGGCATTAGTTGACAGTACACATTGATTGCTGTAGAACCACAGAAGCAGTGGGGGGAGCTATCGTGTTAGTTAGTCTAGAGAAGGTCTGGCTGCAAACAGATTAGGTTTGGATAGAGCAAGGTCAAGAGACAATGCTTAGCAGCTTAATTTGTTTTTGACATAAAATGCATAGATATATTTTAACATGATTAAGATTATTATCTGAGTTTAACTGATGGACTGCTCTGTGCCTTCAGTAGAATTAGACAAGAAATAAATTTGAAGGACAGTGCTGAACACAAGAAATTGGTTTGGGAGTTTTGGGGTATAAAAATGGCTACTAAAAGCAACTTGCAACATGAAGGCAAAAAAGTGAGGTATTAAAGATCTGGAAACTAGTTTTCAAACATCTTTTTGAGTTAATTCTGTGCTTTAGTGATACATGCATTGACACACATAATGAATAATAAATTGCTGACACAAATTAAGTCTGCAGCTTTAAGAGCACATGATATTTGAAATATTCCTATCGTTATACATATTTTTTGCTTTAAATTAACAAGTATTTCTATGTTTTCCAATCTGTGTAGTTTCCAAAATGAATTATTAGCAATGCATGTATGAGAACACAGATGAATTATATTTAAATAATTTTACATAAATCTAATCTTAAGGAATCATCTATGTTGTTAATCCAAGTCAGATCAAGTCAAGTACCTTTACTGGCATTGCATAAAAACAACTAAACATCAGAATATGAGACAAGTAGTGCAAATAGTAGAAAGTGTAAAATACATAAACAGACATACCTATAACAAATAAATACAAGAACTTTAGTCCATTTATATCAGTATTTTAAGTTAATTACACAGTGCAAAGTATGCATGTGCTCACAGCAGTGCAAATATTCAGTAAGTCGATGTCTGTAACATAAGGATCTTAAGTAGAGCTGTGCAGGGTGTGGTGGGAGAACAGAGGGACTGGGTAGTTTTATTTAGCAGCTTAACTGCTTGGGGAAAAAATATTCTTGGAGATTTATGCATGAATGGACTTGTGTTTCGTACATTAGGGTAGGACTTTGAACAGGTGATGAGCTGGGTGGGAGTGGTCTCTGTTGATGCTGTTGGTCTGGGATGATTTTCATGGCAGTATTTCTAACTGGAGATCTAGTTGCTCTCTCTTTGTGCTGCTGGTAAAACATACACACACTAAGTCACCACACTCTTGATGGCACAGAAATTCACCAAAAGTTTCTGTGGAAGGTTTGTGTGTTTATGTTTTGCAATAAATGCTGTTGAGTATTTTCAATCACTGAACATGTGTTGGCGGTCCTGGTCAGTTCCCTATTTACTGTCAGGCTGGAAACTCTCTCCACTGCCTCTCCATTTACGTAATGTGGGGAAAGCATGCGCCAACTTGCTTAAGTTCACAATAATTTCTCTGCCTTTTTTTAATAATGAGGGCCAGGCTGTGACTGCAACACCAAAACCGTTGGCCATTAAAGTTTTTAAATTTTAATATTTTGGTACAACCCATTTAACACACATGGCCTCTCATTCCTAAAGGTAAATTACCCCTGGGTGCCTTGGAAACCTGTTTTACCCTTTCATTTTGAGATGTTCATAACATATGAACAACTCCTTGATTATTATTGTTGATAGTGGCAATCATAACCGTTCTCTCTTCTTTGCTTTATGATATTTTTTTTTTTTATAAGGAATAGACTGAAAATGTTTTTTATTAAGGTAACTATTGCAAAGTATCATCAAAATGTAAGCAACAGAAATAAAAATTAGCTGACATCTCATTAAGCATCACTGTTAAGAGACTATAGGTTAAAGTTGTAGTCCTCAGGATTTCAGTCCTGGTTACAAATGGTAACAGCAAGAGTAATTTAGTGGGTACCAGGATTTTAAGGACACCAAAACAAACTTTTGTAATTTTTTTAAAAAGTCAGGCAATAATTATCCTTTTTCTTTCATTCTGTTGACAACTGTGATCTAATTTTATGCAGCACACAACATAAGCCTGTGATCCACAGGTCATAATTGTAGGAGTTAGCATTGCATCGCTGAGAAGTTAGAGGTGTGCAGCCTGACACCTGCAGCTCTTCCTCTGCCTCCTCTTGCTTCCTGCATTATTTCAAACTTATTTGCTATAAAATAAAATAACCAACAATTTCTGCTCCATTTTGTTCCAGACATATTTTTGATTATTAACAGAAGCCACTGTCAGTTTAATTTTCATTCATTTTCATTCATCTTAAATTGCATCTCCTGTGACTATGTCATGATACAATTAAGCAACAAATGTCTGTGTAAATGTGAGATTGCATTAGAAGTAACCTAAAAGCTCTGAAGGTCCACCCCTACACAGAGAGCTGCTTTGGTTTTTTTTTTTTTTTTTTTTTTAATAAATGTATCCTGTGTCATAATTTTACCAGTCGTGACACTGCTTGCCCTTTGGTTTCCCACAATTATAAAGTATATCAAATAAGTTATTTTCATGACTATTTTCAAGTATTGATGCACATACATACAGTACATACATATAGATAGACTGACAGAGACTTCTTCCTCAAGAGTTTGATGACAGAGGGCATTCTTTTAGGGACTGCAGTGTGAGCTAGTCTGTTGATGGGTCCACCACTTTTGTCCAGACCGGAACAATATCTCAAAAATTGCTGTATGAAAAAAGTACATTTGGTACAATATGCGTCCCTAAAAGGATAAATCATATTGACCATGGCAATCCCCTTAATTTTTTTGCAAATTTCAACTTGAGTTCTTGGTCTTTGCCAAATGTAAACTTTCAGTTTAGACAGTGCGTAGAATGTTACTGATGAAGTCAACAAGAATACAGGCCAGATAAGAATGGAGAATTAAAAACAAAACAAAACAAAATAAATAAAACAAAACCCCAGAACAGTTCTTTTTTTAATGTCTTAAAACACTGTGGTTATTTTTTGTTTCTTTTATTTCGTTATTTTTTCTTTCTTTTTTTATTTCTCCAGTTGTTTCCTCTGTCCAAACCAGGGCTTGTTTGATGGCAGTGAAACAATTGAGTTGGAAGGTTGCAGTCACTAGAAGAAAGAAAGGCATCAATTACACTGTGCAAACTCCCAGGTCTCTTCCTGGTCAACTGACTAGCGTCTAGCAGCTAGCAGTTGTCCCCCTGGGCTCTCACTCACCAAACATTAGATGGTATCTAGGGAAGCAGATAAGACCAGATGCTTTACAAACAACTTTGTAGCCTTGGAACTATGTATGACACACAGCATTTGAAACTATGTAATAAATTGCACATTTAGGGCCCTATCTGACATTTTGCGCCGTCCGCCGGTGGCGCATTGGGCGGGGAAAGTTAAAAATTAATTAATGGGAGTTTCCAGGTCAACCTTTGCCACCTTGTTCCAGGAGCAGCGGCGGAATCCTGCTCTGTACCACCCAACGCGCCAGCGGCGCACAGCCTGCAGTCCAATCAGCTGTGTAGAATCATCTCATCAATTCATAGGTGTTTCAC
>JAPZDY010000022.1:236762-257434 GCA_029783645.1 Ctenochaetus hawaiiensis
GCACCACAAACTAAACACACATCTTTTCCCTTAACTTCTGTAAATTAATATTTTGCAGTCCATGCCTTCTTAAAAATTGCGGCATTCGGTATCAATCTTTCTTTTTTTTGCATGACTTGACATTTTGAGAGTCCGTAGGTACATGCGCACATGCCACCTGCGCATGTGTCTGCACATAAATAAAAGAATTTCAAAATAAAAGCAGCACAGCGTGCATAGCATATACTAGTTTTCATTCACATTTCTTGTTTGTGAGTGACTGCACAAGGGCATGACAGGAAAGATCAACGGGTCGAATGTGGCCCGTGGGCCATAAAAATGCCCAGGTCTGTGCTGAACAGTGATCACCCAAGACACAGCGGCGCGAAAGCGCCACTGCCACCTGTAGTGGATGTGCAATTACACTTTATTCTGGTACGGCAATAAAAAAGCAAACGGTAGTTTTGCCGTGCATGTTCCCCGGGGTCACCCCCCCGGCATTCCACTGCTCCCCCCCAGGGGGTGCGCCCCACTATTTGAGAAGCACTGATTTACAGGATGATTGCATCTTTTTTGCAATTGAAGTGCCACTAGTGGACCATCTGGAAAAGGGTCACATCATCGCAGGGGCGCACTATGGTGATCATTTAAGACATCAGTTGGAGAATATTAAGAGGATGTGGCTTGGGGAAAGCTGTCAACAGTACTGCCCTTCCATCAGGGAAGATATACAAGCCCACATGTCTGTAGAGGCAATGACTGCTATCCAGGCATGCAGATTTTAACTTATCCAACATCAAATCTATTTACCTGATTTGGCACAATCAGGCTACTAACATATCCCCCATAAATCATTACACTACAGTGGTGCGTATGATGTAAAAAAGCTCCAACAGTTTAAAACTTACTTAATACAATTTGCTCCATAATCTGTGGTAAAGGTCATGATTTCCCAGTTGATCTGTTAAATTTCACTGTGTATTTGAAATGATAAGAATAAGAACGTTAAAACTAATCTGCTTTGTGCTACAGGAAAGAGGGCCATTCAAGGTTAGCTATGGGTTAGGCACAAATGGTAGTATTTTTGTGATGTTGCTACCTGTTCATCAAGACAAAGAAGGAGCTCAGTGGTCCCCAATTCTCATCACCAAACTGGACACTCTAGGCCTCCCCTCTCTCACATGTGCCTGGATAAAGGACTTTCTTACCAACTGGCCCCAGAAAGTGAGACTCGGCCCCCACCTCTCCTCCACATGGACACTGAGCACCGGCTCCCCACAGGGCTGTGTGCTGAGCCCCCTCATGTACTGCCTCTATACCCATGACTGTCGTCCGGCCCACAAAAACAACCTCATCGTCAAGTTCGCTGATGACACCACAGTTGTTGGACTCATCTCAGGGGGAGACGAGACAGCCTACAGAGAGGAGGTCCTAAAGTTGGCAGCTTGGTGTTCAGAAAACAACCTGGCTCTGAACACCAAGAAAACAAAGGAGATCATTGTCAACTTCAGGGGGCTCAGCACCGACCTAGCCCCCCTCTACATCAACAGCGAGTGTGTGGAGAGGGTCCACACCTTCCGGTTCCTCGGCGTTCTCATCTCCTCAGACATCTCCTGGACGGACAACACCAAGGCGATCATCAAGAAGGCGCAGCAGCGGCTACACCTCCTGAAGGTTCTCAAGAAGCACTACTTGAACACCACCCTGCTGCTGGCCTTCTATCGCTCGTCCATTGAGAGCCTACTGACCTACTGTATCACAGTGTGGTACGGCAGCTGCACCACAGCAGACAGGAAGAGGCTTCAGAGAGTTGTAAAGGCAGCCCAGAAAATCATCAGCTGCCCTCTCCCCTCTCTGATGGACATTTACACCTCCCACTGCCTTAAAAGAGCAAAAACCATCATCGAGGACAACTCCCACCCTGGTTCCGACCTGTTTGGCCCGCTGCCCTCAGGGAGGCGCTACAGATACATCAGAACAAAAACAGAGTCAAGAACAGTTTCTTCCCAAAAGCTGTCACCACTTTGAACTCACACATGCACTGACATCCCAACCCCCTCCAACCCCCAGACTACCTCACAACCACCTACTGTGCAATTCTCACTATTTAATGTGCAATATCACACTGACCATGCTGTGCACCTTTTTTAAATTTCATACTGTATATATAACCTATTTCATGTTATTTATTATCTTTTTTTGTGTCTTTTATTCTATGTATAGGTTTCCACTGATTCGAGATGCTCTTAATCTCATTGTACATGTGTATAGTGACAATAAAGGCATTCTATTCTATTCTATTCTATTCTATTCTATTCTATTCTATTCTATTCTATTCTATTTTAACAGAGAGAAAAAAGTTATTGCTGCTGTAGGCCCCTTTATGGGGGTCCAGGATGCCAACTTTTAGAAAGAAGGGATCCATGCTCCTTAACCACTGAACTAAGTTAAATGTTGAAGGGGTCCATGTTGAAGTTCTAATAAAAACAGCTTGGATCTTTTTACCTTAGGCCATTAAATGATGATAGTCCAGGACAATCTGTCTTCCATCATAGTGGGCCTTGGCCTGTCCCATGGGGGTGTAGGGGTGGTGCTGGGCAGGCTCTAAGGATCTGGGCGGGTCTCCAGTTGGTGGGGTCCCGTGGCTTTGGGTTCAGTTCTTACATGGGCCTGTGGTTATGGTTTGGACTGGGGGTCTCCCTGTCCATTTTCCCTCTGTGGGCCTTCCTCCCAGCTGGGGGACTGCTGCCTCTGCAGTATCTTGCTGGTTCTCCCTTGGGACAGGCTTGTAGTTGTCTCCGTGGCATGTGGCCCTGGGACTTCTGTACACTGGGGAGTGGCTAGGTGGTCTGGTGGCTTGGGTCCCGGCCTGCTTGTCCCTTGGGGCCCACATCCATCGACAAACTTTCACACATACACACACAACATTGATACACAATCACATACATGCACAATGGTCATGTTTATGGTTATTTTAGGATAGTGCTTTTGTGCTCTCTTGTCATTTCACATGTAAATGCTGTATTTTCAGGTATAGCTTCTTACTGCAAACGTAAATGCTATTGCATACTATTTGCAGAGCAAACCTGTTCTGGCACCACAAGGCACCCAGGCCCTTCATTCTGCATGTCTAAGCTGCTGAACAGACCAGCTTTGAAAAAAAAAGGCCTTTTCATACTACTACTGTAAGTCCTTGATAACTTCTTCTAATACTTCAACATTTACTTAATTAAACAGTAGGATTCCTTATGCAGGACTTTACCTGCAGTATTCTTTTACACTGTTTTATTGGTTCTTTTGCTTAAGTAAAAGGGCTGAATATTTTTTAGCATTTGAAGTGGCACAGGAGTAGAGTGTGTATGTCATATGACAGGCTCTGATATTTAGAGAATAGAAATAGCACTTGACTGACACAGAAAACAAATTGGTGTCACTGCATTCTTGCCTTTATGCTTGTTTGGGAGGTCTAATTAAATTTTATTTCTTGCTTTCACCTTGGGCAACTTGGCAAACAACTTGGCTTTAAACTCCTGTCGCTAGGATGCTCCAAGTGTCTGTTCTGCACCTTAGCCCATGACCAGCATGCTTGATTAGCCTGGCATGAAAACAATCAATAGAGCAACCACTGCTTGTAGAGCATAAAGAAGACAGGCACAACAAAAATGCTAAAATTTTGTAATTCATGATTTAATGTATTCATGCTGAAGCTATTGCTAATCCAAGTTATCAAGACATTACAAGGACAGGCAAACAGTGTTCATTTAAGGGAGCCAGCTAGCCTAAGCTTAATACCATTAAGTTAGCATTGCATTGGGTTTCCTAAACGTTTACATTAAAAATTTGTCAATGCCTCAGTAGGGTACATCCACCACTATTAAGAGAGAGGGTTAAAAATGTTGAAATTTTATACCAATTTTTCATAAGAAGAAATAAAATTTGGGTTAGGGTTATTTCAAGAAATAAGTCTGAGTATTTCAAAAACCAAAAATAAGAAAAGATGAGGCAAAACAACAACAAGAACAATTCTATAGCCTACAGTTGATTTATACTGAAAGAAAATTTTGTTTGTATTTATAGGGACCATGTTAAAATATTAATAAAGAGACTTTTCCCTTGGTTTTAAACAACACAACTTAAATGCCAGTTATATAAATTGCAGACATCAACTGACAGGCTGCAGGATAGATAAAAGCTAGGTTTAAGGATAACTCTGGAATAAAGGTATTTAAATTCAGGTCGTTGACTTTTGCTGTTGAAACTCACTCAGTAAGCTAGTGTTGCTTTTGTCGAAGATCTGTCATTTGCTCATAACTTTCTTCAGTTCCGCTTTTTGTAACAATGAAAGGAGGAAATGGGTTTCAAAGCTGTGACTGAAAGCTCAGCGTATGTGCATGGATCCCATGGTGCAACACAATGCAAATCCAGCTTCTAATCAGCATACTGTATAAACAACTAATTAGCCATCCACTGGCCCCTAATGATGTGCTGACAAACAAGTCGAGCAAAACAACGTGGCTGATATAACAAAGGGAGCAGACAATTTACTCTTATCTTAGCAGAGTTGAGACACAGCCTGATTAGAAAGATTTCTATATAGGAAAATCAGAGTGAGAGAAAGTTGAAGCGAGAAAAGGAGTCTGACTTATTCCCTTTACAAATCTTAGAGGGTGGCCTGCAAATATGCTGCATTGCACTGCATATACTAGCAATACACTGCATTTGGTTATAGTCCAACAAAATAAGTTGCTTATTCAAGGTTTACTTTTCAATTTCTCAGGCAGTTTTGTTTTGTGGTTTTTAGTCTCCTAAGGCTTCCCAGATGAACTTGAGCAAATCATTTGTACCAATAATGCATCAATTGTAAAATAATAGGACTTTGTTGACTGTGGTCTGATGTAGCTTAATTTATCAGTCCATTAGCAGCCTAAGAAACAGTGCCCACTTCGAAAAGTGTTTCTGAGATGTGCAGAGAATTGTTTGTTCTTTTATGTTTTTTTTTTTTTACTTACCAATAGCAATGAATTCTGTTTCTGGCCTTGCGCCTTCTCTTAACATTATTTCAGGGTCTGCTATTCAGCCTTTGTTCTATACAGAAGCTTCAAACGTCTTCACATTCTTTGCTCTGCAGTTATAAAAGGTTAACCTGTAACATCAATATCAGTGAATAACAGCTAAACTTGAATACTTTTAACAGTGATGTGTTCAGCAGTCTCTTTACATTCCTCTAGTTCTTTTTTTTTTTGGGCTGTGCATAGTGGCTTTGAGCTACTAGTGCTTCACCTATGGTGTGACAACATGGTCACAAGGATTCACATTATTCTGAGAGCCTTGATGTTACCAAACCAAAAATTTAATATAATGTATTCTTTTGTATTGCTTAAACAATTCTACATGGTGACATTGTGAAATTCAGTGTTGCTCAGATTTGTTTGGTAATATAAATGTGGCTCTGTAAAATCAGTGTTGTAAATTTGTCTGAAAGTTCTCCCAGAGATCTGCAGTATTCTCCTGCATGCCTTTAAAAATGCATATTTCATCAGCTGATACCTATTTTTGGTTCACTTTATCTTTAATCCCACTCTTTATTGCCTGCACTTTTATTTAACTACATTAATGATTTAAATTAACATGAATGTTGTTAGACATCTTTTTTTGTCAGTTATTTGTCAAAAAACTTTCATTTATCATCCTAATAATAGGGTACCCAATGTTGTTGTTTGTTTTCATCACTTAGTCTCAATGTTATTTGCAACAGTCATTGGTTAAGGTTGTTAACCAGTACTTGTCACCTAATCATATTTTTGTTTTTATAGTTTATTCACCTTTGTTGTTGTTTGGTGGTGTTTAGCGATTAACCTTAGCTATTTTAGCCATTAGCTTCTTTGCTGTTGCATAAAAGTGTTAAGAGATAATTGGGCACATAATACACTCTAGTACAATTGGTGCGTTCGACTGGTCAAGCAACATTAAAATACCATTTTCTCTAACAATTTAGTTTTGACTTTGCTAGAGTATTAGAGATTACCTGTAAGTCTCTGGTGCAAAAAAAAATCAACAACATTTTAGTGCCAAGTTTTTATAGCCATTGAATATGCCACAAAAGAGAGAGCTTTTCTATTGCTTGTGCAACAGTCACACCAACTTAGGGATAAACTAAACGTAAGCTTTATTAAAATCTGATGCAAAACAAAAACCATGCAAAAAGTACAAAAAATACACCAAAAACAAGAAATAATAAAAATACAAATAAAACAACAAACCAAGAATGTTTATAATTCTCAAAAACATGTCTTTTCACACCACACTTCATCATAATTTACAAAAAATTACAAAAAAACTTACAAATAAATTCTGATGCTTTCTTCTAAAACCTATTTCCTTTTTCAACAGGAAATCAAACAAATGTCTCATCTTATTTCAAAACTGTATTGTAAAAAATGGCCGTACTAATTATATTGTAAAAAGTGGCCATACTAATAGCCATAAATAAACAAAACCAAGTGCTCTGGAGTTATGGAAAATTATACCAGTTGGCTGTGATTCCTCAGATGCTGTGCTGAGGAAGCTCATACACAGAGTGTGCCTGCCTTCTGCAGTCCTGCAGGAAGAGGACTGGAATAACTGAGGTCAGCACTTCATGTCAGAGCTCAGCTTCAGAGTCATTCTTTCCTTGCAACATCACCACAAGAAGACAGTGGCTGTCACTCTGTAGACTCAGAGTGTTTCCTGATCAACTTTACTGCCACCTTCTGTGTGAGGGGACAACACAGAGTACCTTATTCAATTTTTCAATTTTTCTCTACTATAACTTGCAAGACTTGTTTGGCACATTTTCCAAACATAAAGCAGTCAACAAAATGAACAAAGAGGTTTTTTGCCATTAAACATGGAGCACCCATCCCTCTTCAGCAGAAGTGAGAGATTGCTGCTTTTCCCTTTATCATATACAATTATTTTTTTAAGCAGTTTTCAATTGTCACACATAAATTTGAAAATGAAAGGGACAACTTACACACAGACACACACAGAGTGGAAATAAGTAAATGACACTTCTCCTCTGTCTCTCTTCCAAACAACACAGGAGAAAGAGAGAGAGTAAAGAAAAGGGAAAAGAGATGAGAAATTATCACTTTTGATTCATCTTTGAAGAGCATTTATTGTTTCTTCCCATAGGTGATTAAACTGCTGTGCAGTCTTTCTTTTGCCGGCTACATCTTGCTGCATTTTTAGAATATTCAGCATGTATACTTTCAGTGGTGTACAGAGGGATATCTTGAGTATTTCACGTACTGCAGTATAAGTTTTCAATGACTGATGAATGGTAAACACACTGTACTTATATTGTGTTTTTCTAATCTTTGACTACTCGGAGTGCTTTACAGCACAAGTAAGCATTCATGAATTTACTCACACTAATGCCAGGTGACTTCTCCTCAAAATGCCAACCTGCTCATCAAGAACTCATACACACACATTTACATGCCGTTTGCACAGCTACTGTGAGGAATTGCCCATGGATACTGCACCATGAAGACTGAAAAAGCCAGAGATCGAACCACTGACCTTTTGATCTTGAGCCACAGCCGAGACCATTATTATCTATTATCATGAAAATGATAGTATTACCCAACCTATGAGGTACTTTAATGTGGTATCATAATACACATAATTTATTAGATAAAGTGATGGAGTTAGTTGTGTACTTACCTTAATTGTCTCTGTAGGCCAGTGTTGCAATTCTGCTCATAAGGTTTTGATTTTATTACAATACGTGTGAAAGTGTGAATTGTTGAATCATTCTTTATTTTACGTTTCATGTGTTTTTTTTGATTAGTTTTGATAATTTTTTAAAAGATTTTATCCATTGTATAAAAACTCTAATCATTGTTTTATATTGGATAAGGTGTAGGTTTTCATTGCTTGTTCTATCTTGTGTGATTTACTATGACCCAAGCCAGTTGCATAATGAACTCTTACATAAGTTTTTTTTCCCACATGCTTTTCATTTTTTGTAATGTATTGCCTAAGTTGCTTGATTTTTATAATTCTTTATAGGTTCTTTTTGTAAGTAAAGGGGTAAGAGATAGATCCAGTCTCAGCAGTATAGAGAATATTATGTGTTGCACTACAGAAGTTCAGTTGATTTTTTTTATATCAATGTTGTGGTTGATTTGATTTGATTAAAATAATTTTTATTGGTTAAGTTATATTTGGTTAGTTTTTGATCAAAATTTAATAATTTTTTGTGGTCCATTAGACAGTTAGATCTTTTATATAACATATCCTATTCATTTTCTATTTCAATTGGTTTATTTACAATGTGTGTGTATTTATAATCCCAGAATTTCATATATATACATATATATATATATATATAAATATTTTAATACTGTCACTAGTTCTAACGGAACTGCCTATATGGTTTTCCAGGTCTTTATTGTTTGGTTTTCTTTTTAAATTCTTTTTTGAGATAATTCATTTGTTTTGTTTTGTTTTTTTGTTTTTTTAAATTAAATGTTTAATTAAACTGGGGTGTAATTAAGCATTTAATAGAGTTTGCTACTATGTGATATAAATAATAAAAAAAAAAATTGTTGCCAAACAATAGTTTTCTAAATCTGGTGGGTTGAATCCTCCATGTTCTTTTTCGTACTGATAGGATGGTTCTATTTATTCTAGGGGGTTTACCCTGTCGTATAAATTCAGACAGTTTGGAATAAATTACTTTCAGAAATGTCTTTGATGGTAGTATAGGTGTTCTTGAAAGAGTAAATAGAAGTCTGGGATGGCGTGCCATTCTGAATTTGTCTCTTCATCCTATCAAACTTAACACAAGATTTTTCTACTTTAGTAGATCACTTGTAATATCTTTAATTACCCTCTCCAAATTTTCTATGTATAGTTGGTTTTATGATGTACTAATTCTGCAACAAAGCTATTAAAAACCCTTTCTTGGTCCACTATAAAGATTTTAGAGAGCCTGGAGTTTTTTATTTTACTTTTTGATTTTCATAATCTCTGTTTTATCTTTACTGATCTCATATCCTGAAAGAAGTGATATTCTGATAAAATATTAAATAAATTAGGAATAGATTTATCCTACTTAGTAAAATGTAAAACCAAATCATTCACAAACAGGTTTAATTTGTATTATTTATTGTTTATAGTTATCCCACATATATCCTTATTTTGTCTAATCAGTTTTGCTAGTGGTTAAATAAATACTGTTAATATTAATCAGGATAGTAGACATCATTTTTAGTTTCTTAAGTAAGCCGTGAGATTTTGATAGAGTTCCATTAAAAGTTATGTTTGCATGTGGTTCTTTATATAATACTCTAATAAGATTTATAATTTCTATTGACATTTTTAGTATTTTTAAAATATTAAATGATAACTCCATTTGACACAGTAAAATGCTTTTTTAGTATCTACAGCTAGAACTGCCATTTCTATGTTGTGCCCATTATACACTGTTAAGGCAGTACCCTACATTTGTTTGAAGATATCTATTTTTTACAAATCTGATCTTGGTGTGTTGTTGGGTTTTGGATATTTGAAAGAATTTTGGCAGTATAATTTCTTATTACCTAAGCAAGGATTTAATTATCACAATTTTATCAAACTAATTAATCAATCATTTGCTCTGTCACCTTTTTTACCTGGTTTTTGAATGGTGGTTAGAGACTGGCTTTTTGAGTGTGGTAGGGCTAATTTATGTTGACAAGTGCTAAATGTCTTACAGAATTCTATAGGGAACCCATTCATTCCTGAGGCCTATTTATTTGGAAGACTTTGCACTGCTTCTTTAGTCTCCTGTGTTATAAATTCCTTTCAGAGATTATCAATTTCAGATGGTAAAACTTACCTCAATCCAGTGTTGTCAAAAAAATTGCTTTTAGTCAGCATTGAGATTTATGTTATATTTGTATAATTTTTCATAGTATCTTTTTAATTCATTATTTTTCTCATTATTATCAATTATCAAAGCCCCAGTGTATTCATTTTTTAGTGTTATTACTGGTTTACATGTAATCTTTTTTTTTATAAAAACTGCCATTTGTTTCTGTGATTTGTTTGCAGTATAGGAAGCTTTATTTAAATTTTAACTATAAGTGTTTCTAAATTTTGAGGGTTGAACTGTTGTTCAATAGAAACAAGAAATTAAACTGTCACTGTATGGTCTGTTTATGTTAAAACTGAAGAAACAGGTTCACTTAGAAATTACTCACCATAATAAATATAATTACAACAATCATCAATTCCTCCTAACCAAAAGACAGCAGTTAATCTCCAGCTTTTACATTAATGCACAAGAATTCTTCACTGGAAAAAATCTTCTCTTTCCCTCTTTTACTGTCTATGTGTAGAATGTATGTTGAGGTTTACAAGTAAACACACAATGCCAACTGGAAAGCTAAAAGTTGTAATAGTGTAGCTTCTTAATGATCATCAGTGGATTGAAATAAAGCAGAAACTTGAATGATGGGAGTCTTAAAATTCCAAGTAATTCAAGGAAGACTTATACATTGTGGGAGTGCTATGACCCTGCTGTGAGAGAGAGTTGAAGACCTTCAATAATAGCATGCTAATTTCATGGTTAGCATTGTTGGCTTACGGCTAGAAAGTGAATTTGACTTTGCACCAGGACAGGGCTTTTGCTTGCCTGTTTTCTCTATGGGGGCTAGAGTTTTTTCTTATATTAAAAACATGTATATAAGGTTGTCTTCTGTCTGTGCACTTAACCAAAGCATTGGTCGAGGGATCTTATCTAGTTAACTGTAAATGGACTGCATTTATTTAGTGCTCTAACAGTCTTGAGACTAACCAAAGCATTTTACAAAAGTAGGCAGTATTTACCTACTCACACACTAAAGAGACACAGGAGGCTACTCTGCACAGTGCCAACCTGCCCATCGCGAACTCATACACACACTTTAACACACTGATGGAACAACCATTGGAGGCAAAAGGGGTTTTAACATCTAGCCCACAGACACTTAGACATAAAAACTGAAGGTGTTAGGGCTTTAACCACTGACTATTTTGATAAGTTAATGACTATTCTATGCTAGAAAGACTGTCAAAAAATTGTGCTTTTTTGTGTTGTGTGATTGTGACAATGATCCTTCAACTTTACCTTCATTTCAGGCTTGCTATTGGTTGCATTGCTGCCTCTTTCAGTCTTGGAGACTGTAGGCTCTTCACTGTAAAGACTGCTGTTTGGTCCTTAAGTTTAAGCTGTAGACACAACTCTAGTCAGTTCCAATTCCAAAACATGAAGTTCAACTCATTCTGGGCCTGCTGAAGGGGAGCCTCACAGGCTTTCACACAGTGGAGCTTCTGCTTGAGCCTCAGGAAATTATAAATAAGCATGTAACAGTGGTCACAAAAACATGTGTAGCACAGGTGCTCATTATGGTCAAGCAATGAAAGTTGAAATTGCTACTCACAAAAATAATGTCCAATGTCCTGTTTGTTACAACAGAGTCTGAAGTTTTTGATCATATCTACACTCAGGCAACCTAGTACCCTTTTCACCTAACATAGCCAGCAAATATTTGTATATAGTATACTCTTTAAATAATGATGTAAAAGTTTAAATACATTAAAACCTGACTATAAGAAACATAATTACATATTCGCTGCTAATAACTTGCATACTTGAATTTGTTGTTTAATTTGAAAAAAAAAAACACGAAAGACTTGAGACTTAAAAAAAAACTCAGATGATGCGAAAGAAGACATAAAACAGTGATTAACTTTGCTCTGAGAACACTTTTACTATATAATGTTTTTTGGTATGTTTGCCATGCGCTAAATACAGATCTAATTTTTTGCTACCATTCAAATTAGCAAAGCATTTCAGAATATTTTCACATTTGCATTCCAGGCAAAAAATAAAACTAGTCAGAACTGAAAGCCATAAGGAAATTGGAGCTATGACAATACATATTTATACTCATTGCTGGCATGGAGGGCTAGCTTAGCCGCTGGTCTGGCTTGGTCTGAGAGCTTTCCCAAAGCCGAGAGTAGCAGCAGCTTTCTTGCTTCTATAAACTGTCAGCCACACCACAGGTGTTGATTTATGCAATTAATAATTCACAAAGTTGCTCTCTTCTATGTTGCCCAGATGCCTCTCTGCACTGCCAGCACATGTCAGCTGCACATTGAACTGGGCATGTCACCGATGCAGAAAAAAGACATAAATATTTTAAAAAATATACACCAGAAAGATGCAGTAGAACAGGCTGTACATCTGAACTGCCATGTTTTAGTGGCCATCTTCTCTTTTTTTCTAAAGGTGGGAAAGAGATGGAGAAATGTGCCATCTAGACAGGAAAGCCACATGTCTCCCTGTTCCTCTGATTGCTGCTCCCTAATGAGCATGGCGGATGGTGAATCTTTTCAGAGCAAATTGTTGAAGACATCTGGCCAAGCTTTCTCTCTGATGCAGCTGAAATGTCCCTCTAGATGGTGTTGGCATGGCAACCTCTAACTGCTTTTCAGCAGCATTATGGTTTGAAAGGTTTAGGGTCCATAGTTGAAAATCCATTTGGGCCTCTAGCAGAGCGCTCTGCACTCCACTCTCCAGGCTGGAGGTGCAATAAATACTCCCTTGCCCAAGGAAAAATAGATCCTCTTTATGAATTGATGGCACTCATGGCACCAACATGTCTTTGTTGCTTGCCTTTGTTAAAAAGGGCCTTATTAGTGGTAACACAATGGAGTGGTTTGGCAATGGTAGTGTCTAGAAAAATTTGGCCTTAATGGAAAAGTTAAGACATTTTTTGTCACATTCTTTTATGAGGTTCCATCTGAATCACTGATTTTTAGTCTTGTTAAAACACAGACATAGAAAATTGCAAAAAATTGTACAATGCTCTGCATTACTACTAGCAAGGAGCTCTACTGGCCACTGCAAAGAAAGAACTACCTATATTTGTAGGTGTGATGGAGGGGGGAGGTTGAGGGAAGAGTGGAGTAGAATGGGGAGCTTAGGTCCATCCCTGCAGTTAGCTACCCGCAACAACATCTAATGACCCATGCACTTCAGCTAAGATGAGGCACTCCATCCACAGTATTATCTGGAGGGTGCTATGTTTGAGGAAATTATCTCATCATCATATACAAAATTGCAGCAAACTTATTATTACTATTAGCACACCAGGTACTGTTGGCACATTTAAAGTAGCCAAATAAACCAACCAAACATAACAGTGTTCCAATTCAGTTATTAGAAGTGATATCATTTTTAAGGCACTGGGAACAAATACTAAATAATGAATCTGACTGTAATGTTCCTCCTCTCCTCCTTTGTATACAGTTTAATGTATCCACAGGAAACACAGGAGAGGTGCAGCAATGTATTTGAATGCTGCAAAGACCTTATAAATAATCTTAAGCAAATTAAGAAAAAAATCTTTGTTAGCCAGACCTTTAATATTGGACACTGTGGTAGAATATTTTAATTAGTATACACAATACTAAAGTTTCATTGCATTACTGGCATATATGTGTACTAGGAATCAACACAATTTTCCTTTTTTAATTAATATTTTTCAGACTGTGATATTGGAATTGTACCACCAATTCTAATTTTTAAAAATTAGAGTGTGCTTATAACTCTTTAGTTTGGTGTCCATTGAGCTTATTTTAAGGTATACTTGTTTAAATCAGAGATGATTTTATAAACTGAGCAGAATATAAAGGCTGTTTATTTTAATGTTGAATTTTTTTTGTGTAAACCAATAGTTTCTCAACAATTTTTTTTTTGCATGTTATTAGATATATCCAGTGTATAGTTAAACTGTAAAAAGGATTTTCATAATAGACAAATATGAGATCTAGAGATGACCTAGTTCTTTTCTGGTTTTGGTTCTGATAAATGTCAAAGTACTCTGCACTACAGTTTTCAGATTTGCAGATATAAGTCTTAGTTTTATTTACTGTATCTGTATTTAAATGTAGATCCCACAGATCCCTGCATTTCCTCATTCACATGTCAAATTTATGATAATGCATCCCCAGCATTCAACTTTAACATGAGTTATTCACAGCTGTGCTGAAGGCAGATGCATCCCTGGTTTATGTGAACATCAATTGCATTTACCCCTAACCTAACTGCCTTTCATTTCTCCATATTCAATACAAATTATCCTTGCTACCAGGCTCAAGATTCTGCTTATTGCTGCCTCTAACAAGACAGCAATAAAGCAGCAAACATAGGGACATGTGAAGACCACAAGAATCAAAACTTTTATTGCAGCTTTCATACCACTTCTGTCACCTTCAAACTCAAGTCATGAAGGGACTCTTGGGCAAAACCCCTTTTCAAAACAAGTCATGGGGCCCTATAATACACACGGCGAAAAACGCGGTGCACCAGTGGTGTCATTGCTATCGCACACCCGGCACAAGTGTCATTTTTGCCACTAGTGTACGATAGCAAATCCACTTGCGCCAGGTCTGTGTGCAGAGGGGCGGAAGGTGTCTGAATGAAGATGGAATGGAGCAGCACGTTTGCTATTGTACACCCAACACACTAGAGTCAAATGGGCCTTGCGCGTAGACCAGCCAAAACCTGGTCTAAACCCAAGGCGAAAACGTAAAACAGCCTGTACCGTGAGATACAACGCAGTTGGCCAATGTACTTACACATGTCTCCATAATCACACACACCATTCTTTTCTGTTTTTGCCTCTCAGCAGTGTAAAATATTTAACTGTGCTTCAGACATATTTAGTAAAGTTAGAAAAGTGTACTTTGAAAACATTTTCGATCACAAAGTGTACATTTTGAAGTAAACAGCGTGCGTGTGGGAGTGTGTGTATCTTGCATTTGGCCAAGACACACACACCCCTTTCATTTATGTGAGCCCCCCCTCACATTAATAACAAATAAAGAATAATTGTAATCATAGTGCCAAATTAATTCCAATGGACAGGACAGGATCACAACTGTCAGATTGTCTTTAACAGATCGGTCCCTGACAGCTGGAGCAACTTCTGTGTTTGTGTCAGCGTATTTATTTGATCAGAAAAACAAGAATTAAATAATAATTATCTATAACATGAACCCCGAGTCAAGGGCTCCGTCTCCTCACTGCTGAATCGCCTTTTTTTGCTCATTATCAATATTTTTCCAATAACTCAATATCAACAAGCACTTGAAAGAAAAACTGTCCTTCAACCATTAATTACCATATGTATTCTATTCAAAAAATGAATTGAATTTTTAGATATGTGCGTGTGTGCCTGTGTGCGTGCCTGAGTATGTACACATTTGCCTGTGCAGGCGAAATATATTGTAGAAATAGATGTGACAAAACACGGAAATGTTTGCCTTCTTGTTACAAACCCAGCTCGTAATAGGGAAAGGGAAGTAACACACACCACAATCAATGGAGGGGACTGTGATTTATTTTATAAAGACAGGTGGGTATTAATTGCAAACAGAAAGGGCTCACCAGGTGCGGTCAAATCAATGAAACAAATATATTAAAAGGAGGGCTCCGTAAAACAAACAGAAGCTAACTATCAGATGACTAATAAACAGTAACACAAATATTCCTAAAACAAAACCTAACTGACTACACTGCGAAAACGATGAAAACAAAAATACAAGTGACCAGCACCTCTAAACCTAGTGAATACTAAACAAAGACAAAACCTATAGTGAGTGCATTGAACGGAAATCAGTGTTTAAATCTTACCCTTGGGCCAAATTTGGTACACACACAAGAGTCGAAACTCATGCTAATCTTACAATAATTTCACAAATCGAATGTCACAAAACTAATGGTGTCTGCCGCCATCAGCAGAGCACGCCGGCCTTTTATCTTGGCAGTCACTTCCAGATTGCCGGAGCCCCGCACTGACCAGCCGCACCAATCCTCAGCCGCCAGGATCCCTCCGGGGCCGGAAGGACATGCCCTCTGGAGTCCTGACCACTGTAACTCAATTAGACAGAAACACACACATACACATACACAGCGGAAGGAGAGGAGTAGCGTTGTCCTTGTCCAGCCGAATGAATAAATGAATGAATAAATAAATAAATAAATAAATCCTTGTAGTTCAGCCTTCTGTGTACGTTTGCGACGGGTGTAAGATAGCAATATGCCTGCGCCACTGATGCAACCGGTCTTTAAAGGGAATGAGAACGGATTCTCAGATTGGTTCATGTATTTTCAGCCAAAGAAACACCCATGAATTGATGAGATGATTCACACAGCTCATAGGACTATTCTCTGTGCGCCAGTGGCGCATTAGGCCAGGCAGAGCAGGATACCTCTGCTGCTCCTGGAACAAGACGGCAAAGGTTGACCTGGAAACTTCCCTGAATAATTAAAACCCCTGCACCGGGCGTAAGTGTACCATTGGGCCCATGATGTCTTTTTGACTAAATTTGATCTATTATAAACACTAAAAGAGTAATGTTTGCTCCATGGCAAGCGCACTGTGCATCTCAGGAGTTACACTTACATTCTACAAAATCCTTTTATGAAGCAAACTGGAAGGTAAAAGACACAAACAGACACTAAACAAACAACACTGATAACACAAATTAACTGAAACAAACTGAGCTCAGTGCAAGACTGCCAGACTGAGAGGAGGACAGTAGTGGATCCAAGCGTCCCAGCAGCGCAAGATAACAAGTGAAGAAGAGGCAGCTTGCTTCAATCAAGCAAAAGCTCATGTTCCTTTCTTGAGCATCTTATCAACCATAACATTAAGATACATTGGGTCCTGTTAGAAGCTGGTTCAGGCACAAGGCTCTGTAGTGATTAATTCCTCTAGACCAGGGGTCGGCAACCTTATACACTCAAAGAGCCATTTGGACCCGTTTCCCACAGAAAAGAAAACACTGAGAGCCGCAAAACCTTTTCGACATCTAAAATGAAGATAACAGTGCATATATCTTTTTTTTTACCTATATTCTATGTATTAAAAAATTATAGTGTGTTGCATTCATGAAATCAATGAACTGGCACAGAGAAAACGATTTTTTTTTCTGCATGCAACAAAAAAAATTTTGAACATTTTGAATATCGAAAAAAAGACGCTGGCGATTGTGTATGCCACAGCTGAACTGATGTCTTTAATATGCTGTCTGGTAAATGTTCTGTTTCCTTCAAAAACTTTTCTTTTCTTGGAACTATTCATTGTTTTGTCTACTGGGCGTTGAAAAGCTCAAAAAATTGCGTGCCGGCGGGTGTCGCACATGTTGCGGTTGTGACGCATATTTTGAGCAACAAAAAAAGGAAAGAATAACCGAAATAAACACGTTTTATTTTAATGTTACAGAGCACCATAATCTTTAAATTTAGAATTAAATTTAAAAAATAAACTAAACAAAATAAATAAATTTAAATAAAATACTCATGATTTATTTTCCAAAGACACATGGAACCACAGCAGAGCGATGAAAGAGCCGCATGCAGCTCAGGAGCCGCGGGTTGCCGACCCCTGCTCTAGACCAAAATCCAAGTCATTAACTGGTACCTCCTGAAAAACTAACAAACACTAGAATTTCATTAGACCTTTAAAGTTACATTATATCCCATGCACTTTTAAACATACCTGATACAAATGTCACAATAATACACAATGCTGTGTATTACAGTTGTTGTTTTGCATTATTTATATGAGTGAAGCTGAGACAGGCTTCCTTTTATAAATCATGCCTAAGCAAGAGTATTTGTTCTCATGATGAAGGCAAATCTAACACATGTAACATTAGGTTTTTATGTGCAGGCCCTGTATTCCCATCCCATTTCAATGCATTTGCCAGCCAGTTTCTATAGCAACCTAAGCAAAGGAAGACTAGTGTTTAATTGATCCACTAATGCATTTAGCTACACACTCTCCACTAAGTTGCCTTTGTTTCCAGGTCACATTTTAGAAACAGGCATTTACATAAAAGCATTTGCTGTTGCGAGAACCAATCATTACAAACAGTTTTACTTTTTGTCCTTTGGCAATAAATGTGGTGTAAACACTGACTATTAAAAGCTACAATATTGCCTCATCAGGGGATTATTATAATACTAATGCTGGTGGAAAACATGGAAAGTTTGGCAGGCACTTTCTCCAAACAGTCAGTAATATGGGGAAGGCTAATTAATAGTTGTATTACAAACAAAAACTTTCCTCAGGACATACTCACAATTAGATCACTGTATGTGTCATATACTTTTTAACACATAGGTTGGAGCCCAGTAGTACGATTTTATATTTGCGTTTCAATGTCTTAATATTTTTCTGTCTCTGGTAAGCTGTAGAAAGGCTTCAAACATTGGCCATTTTATATTTACCACAGATAATCAGTGGTAATAATCAAAATTGGCTACAAAGTCCTGCATAGCAAATAGCATTTTTGGAATTTCACTGTCAAGTTTTGACTTTAGATTGAGCTTCATAACCACTGCCCTGTATGGATGACATTTCTGCATCCTTAACACGCATATTCACATTTCTTAAAGACCCATGTTGCACAGGTCTATCTGTACAGGCCTATCTGCAAATGGAAATACTGAAAATACTGAACCATAAAAACTCACAAGGGCCCATATCAGCACAGTGGGCATGTGTTTAGTAATGCTAGCATTCTGCGATCTGGCGACATGCCATGGGCCTGATGTTACAATGGACACCAGGCACTTAATGCTGCTTGGATGACAGTATCGAGACTGGCCCAGCTTTTGTGAATGCGGCTCTGATGAGACTGGAGGAGTATAGACTGAGAGCTAAGAGGAGCAAATTTGAGTTTTTTAAAGACTCTGTTGAGTAATGTGGATACAAAACTGACTGACATGGACTCCCCAAGATCCATGGGAAGATTAATACTATCCTGAATTCTCCACCACCAAAAAAATGTGAGCCAGCCACTATTACCACATAATTCTGCCAAATTTCTCAATATTGTTACAACCAATGAATGTATTGCTGCAGAGGGACACCAAATGAAGGTGGACTAAGGACTGTGAACGAGTGCTTACAAAAGCTAAGCATCCTATAACCTCAGCTGAAATACCGACACTCTATAACCCAAGCCTCTTTCTGTCCTAGCTTGTACATCTCCATATGGCATTAGAGCTGTTTCTTTACTCTCAATGACTAATGACTCAGACAGACCTATTGCATTTGTATCTTGATCCTTAACATCTGCTGAACAATTATGAGCAAACTGACAGAGAAGGAAGGTTTAAGCTTTGTGCGAAGCATGAGAAAGTTTAAAGACTACTTCTATGAAAGAAGTTATACCCTGATTACTTGTCACCATCCTATCTATGACTATGTCTATCTTCAGTCCCCAAAAAGGTGTTCAAGCAATAGCAGGTGCACATTTGAGAAGGACTTTATTATTAGGAGCACACACACTTACACCATCAAATATAAAGGAACTAAGCTCCATGGAAATGCTGATGGGCTATCACACTTTCTACAGCAAATCCTGAAAAAGTTAATAATCTCTTTATGATACTGCATGTCACAAAAGGAACGGCTCCAAAACAGAAACGAATCTTTCCTAGTCAAAGTTTATGACTTAACAATGAATGGATGGCCATTACACAAAGACACTAAACTCTCAGAATACTCTAACTGGCGAGGCCAGCTTTTAGGTTGTGTCATGTAGGGGTCATGCACTGTTGTGCAGAAAAAAATTGCATTTCAGAGAACTAACCTCATTGCATGAAGGACACCTTGATGTGCCTAAACATCTTGCCAGAAGTTATGTGTGGTGGCCTAGTATAGACAACCATATTTAGACTATGTCCAGCACTTTAATTGGCTGTAGTTTTCAGATGCCAGAGCAGATACACATTCAAAATCTGGCTTTTGTCCAAATGGCTGGAAAGCAGGAAAGGCTGTCAGTCATACAGCAGCAGCATGTGGGATGTACAGTACAGACGTTTACAGAGAATTAAATACATATATTTCATGGCAGCAAGTGGCAAGGAGGAACAACAGAAGGTAGCTAACTTTCTTCTGGCATACAGAAACCTGTAATGCTACAGCAGATAAAACCCTTGCACTGTTGTTCATGGGAAGGAGCTTAAGGCCATGCTTGGATTTACTAAATCCTGATATTCATGAAACACGCTTATGAGAGACAGTCAGCTACAAAGAAGGCTGAGAACCTCTGACCTTTGGACAGAACGTGCTTGCCAGAAACTATCACAGTCCCACCAATAAATGGCAATCTTGTGAGATACTGTCACAGACAGGACCCATGTTTTACACTGTGAGTGTGGGGACAAACATGCACTGGTTCGGTCAATTCAAGTGAAGTTAATTTTTTATTTATAATTGATTTCAATATAAAATTACAACTTAAGTTGTCTTTAGACACTTACCACATACCATAGGTCTAGATCACACTCTCTAACTGATTTTATTAAGAGCAAACAATTAAAAGCATTTCCTATATAACTAAGCACTTGCAACAGTGGTGAGGAAAAACTTCCTTTAAACAGGCAGAAACCGAACAGATCCAGTCTCAGAGATGGGCAGCCAGTTGGGCTAAGAGGGAGTGTGAGAGAGAGAAGTGGAGGGGAAGAAGAGAAATAGAGACAGAGAGAGGGAGAGGGAGAGAGAGGGAAGGGACCATCAACACTCGTGTTGTCATGATGTATGGTAATGATGTGTCCAGAATATCAAAAGTTTTTATGCTCCACAGATATTATA
>JAPZDY010000022.1:267282-280827 GCA_029783645.1 Ctenochaetus hawaiiensis
TCTTGGATGAGGAGCGAAACGTCTTCCCAAAAAAACTCAACACAGTCCAGTTGACTTGCTTTTTGACTTTTCAAGATAACAGAAGAACCACATGCCTGCTGCCCCTGACACAAAAGCCCATCCTGTAGTATCCTACTGAGGTCAAACAGAGTATAAATTTAGTCATGCGGTAGCTTGTTTTAACTGGAGTGGGTAGTGTGTTAAACAGAAGATAATATTTCTTGAATAATAATTCAAAGGTAGTCAGCACTACAGATCTCCAGGGTAATTTTGTCAAAACATAAAATTATTGGCATTGTTTGAAAGTAGAACTTGGTGTGTGCATTACGTATGCTATGTAGTGCACTATATAAGCTATGTAGGAACATTACATTTGTTGCACTAGAAATGCTGGTAATATAGCAGGCTAATTAGGCCAGCACTCACCTATCCAACAGAAAACAGCCAACTTCAGATTTGTAGAAAGACTTTGGTCCACCCTTCATTTCGCCTCAGTACATATACACTTTTTCACTGCCGTGTCCACTATTATCATATCTTCTGCTGTGTAGCTAGTCATGACTCATTTATAAGTCCCACACGCTGCCTTTGGCTAGGGGGGGCTGCACCACTCTACCCAAAGGTTGCCACCCAAAAATGTCCCAAACGTAGCAAAACAACAAGAAAATGATAAATACAGGCAGAGGATCATGTTGCTGCAGAAAAACACACCACCACACACTTCAAGTGGATAATCAAAGATGATTGAGGGAGACTACTTTTTATGGGTTTATACACTGGTTTTTGAGAAAATGCTGCATATTATACCTTCAGAATATGCAGCTTGTCAAAGTTAGAAATAACAACTTATATCCTTTAAAAGGGGAAATAAGCAACACAGGGGAGACACAGACGCAGGGGAGACAAAGCTCTGTTGGTTTACTTTACACCATTACAAGGTTCAGATCTTGAACATAGTGTGTGTGTTCCAAATTGCCTACTTCTGTACTTATCCCTCATGTTTAAGTGCAGAAGTAAAGTGTGGCAAAGTACAGTGCATTACAAGTGCCCGGATGTTGCACTCAAAATGGTCGAAATGTTGAGTGTGTAACAATAGACACTGTCCCCTCTTGCCATCTTGACTACGTAGCGGAAGAGGCAGGACAACACTTGCAAAAATGGAAGCTTCAGCATTCAAGCTTCAACATTAAAGTGCAGACAGTTCATAAGGCATGTTCACGTCCACACAAAAATCATTTTTGATAACAATGATTTGAAATTTCCTGCAAAAAAGCTGGTAGCGGGATACAGTTGCTGGGAAACGGTATAGCTAATGCTCTGCCTAGTTGCATTCACTAATAAGAGAAGAAGAAGCTGCAGTCGCCATTTCTGGTGAGTGCACAATGGCAGTGGTCAATATGAGCCTAAACTGTTGATTGAGTGTACTTCCTACATGAGTTTATAGTGTGTACACAGTGTGCTTCATAGAAGTGTACTGATGGTAGAAGGCCATTTTGAACACAGTGATAATTTTATCCTAACTGAGTGCTGTGGTATAAATTACTTTCATGGAGTGAATGCCTTTTTTGACATTCCCACTAATAACTTTAGGATGTGTAAGCTTTAGATTAAATTCTGCCTGCCCCTGCCATTGAGGTTGACCTTTTTTTTCAATATGTTAACATAATATCAACTAAAATGAAGAAAATCTATTGTTTACATTTGTGAATAAATACAAATGCATTTACATGGTATAAAATGCATCTTAGAAATGTTTTTTCCCATAAAATGTTTTTTTTAGGAAAACATAGTTGCAAGAGCTATGTCTTTTGATGCCAAGCTCAATTTATACTCTTTCCTCTACACTTGCTTGAGAGGACTTAAAGTATTATGTTTAAACAAGACAAGATTTCAAATACATTTTGATTGCCTTTCTGCTACATCTTAACCAGTGTAATATTTTTAAATAAAAAACATATTTTGAGAAGCAAGAAAAGGATTGGAGAATCAGTCGACACAAGATTTGGACTAAATGTATTTTTTGTCTCTAGCAGTGCCTTTCCCCTTGCTCTTTTTAATCAGTACTGGTGTCACTCTTCCCACAGGCTGATCACTTCAGTATTTGACAGTTTGTGTCTGTGGAATTAAATAGAGACGTGATTTGCATGTGACATTGAGGGTTTTAGTGCTTTAAATTGCATCTCCCTAGAATTAGCATGCAGACAAGCCTTTCTGTATGTATGCGCCTGCTCTGAGAGGTTCAAACCACTGCTTTGTATTGGGGCAAGAGGTTATGTAGAGAGTAGAGCCAGCCCTCTCTTCATCTCGACACTTACCTCCCTCCTTTGTACTTCAGAATTGATGCACTCAATAGTACAGTAGGTTTTCTTTTAATCTTGCTGAATTGATGCCATTGCTTTTTGTCCACCTTAGCTCTGGGTTCAGTTTGCTCTCAAAAAGGGTGCTCTTTTGATAGCATCAATAAACATGCCCCCTCCATCCGGTTTTCAAGCACACATGTACAATATACAAGATGCGTAACATTAGAGTTTGTATTCTGTGAACCACAATAATTATATACAATTTCTTGAAGTATTTCTTTCTTAAATCAGACTTTCCTGAATTAGGAAAATTTTATCTCATTCTCTATCAATCAATTTTTTACTCTGAAGCTGCATTCAGACACTTATTATATTTCAACTCAATATGATGCTCTCACTTGAAATCAATTTTGTGCCTCAGGAGATCACTTCACTTCTCCAAAAGGGAACGGCAAAACTCTCTTGGACAACCAAGGTAATTCTGAAATGTTCCCGAATGCCTTTTCACCTTCGTCCTTTTGTAACATTGACAATGATTCTCTCAGATGCAAGACTAAAGAATAGAAAGGCTTTGCCAAAGGGCCTTCGAAAGTGACTCACTGCTCAAAGGATATTGTCTGCTAGTGTTGATGGAGCCAGATCAATTCGGTCATAGCAACACTGCATTTTGGGTGTCACATATTGGTTCCTATGAAAACAGTCAGTATTCCTACTGTCTCTTATGATGGTGAGACCTATAGAGACTATTTGTTTTTTCTTGGTGTGGTCAGCACGAATGAGATGTCTGGTTGTCTTTAAAGGGAGTTTTGACTGAGAAAAAACTTAGCTTTTTGCACTTTTTTTAATTTCACTAGGAAGTTTGCTTCACAATCTGAACAATGTGAGAAAACACTTCACACATGCACACAAACAAAAAAATCAAAAAGAAAAGGAAGAAACATGTACTACTAATAGGGGATTTAGCAGTTAATTGTAGACAAAACAGGTTGTTAGAGCACTGGCTTAGGTGGCAGATGGAGAATTGGATTAGAGACATCAGGATGAATTAGAACCAGACTTGGAAGAATAAATCAAGTGCTTTCAAGCCCTACATACACTAATGTGTGGCAAAACTTAATTTTAGTCACACAATGTACATTATTAAATAAATCCAGTCCCATAATCAAGTGCATCCAGGAATTTGATAAAAAAAATTAGATAAATTAAAAAAGGTAGCATATACAATCATACAAACTAAAGATTCAGACCAAAAATAGACCAAAATTAAATCAAGCTTAACAAAAGACTACCATTTAAAGAAATGGCAATACTCTCCAAGATAAAGTATTCATATTCTAGATTGAAGTAGTAGGCTATCAGAATACAAAAATTTAAGTTAGGATATGAACCTAAAGTCACACAAAGTCAGTGATTTAAGACTGCTACAAAAAATGGACATTACTGCACAATTGTAAATGGGTGTATGGGCTTATGTTCATACTATGAGACAGAAGAGGACACCTATTGGTTGTTTGTTGCTTACTATGTCAGTAATACGGAAAGTCTGATCATGGTGTTGTATTCAGTTTGACATTTTTATTATATTTTTATGATCACTGTCTGCCTTCATACCTCAACCTTATACTCATGTTTGGCATAGTAGAAATTTTACACTACATTTTTTTAAGTAAAATTAACAACATTGTTGGAATGAAAGAAATAATTATCAAAATCTGTATTATGTACTTATCTACTTACAAAACTTGAATGAGGAATTATCAAAATTTAACTTAGTTCTGCTTTTACTTTCATTTATGACTTATTGGTTTCTACAATGATAAACAGTTTTTTAAGGCATTGATTTTTTTGAATGATTACATATGAATAATCATAGGTTACATCATCAGCCACAAGACTTAAGTGAGACTATAAACTGATTTGCTAGTCCATGCAAACAAATTCTTATCACTAATCAAAAAGTAATATGTTGGTGAAAACAGAGAGAAAAGCATTTGTCTAACTATGTATAAAAAATCACCAGCTGAGATATAGAATCAATAAATGCACTTTAAGTCCCACACCTTATCTTGAGACGTTAACATTAACCTTCGATTAACCATTACAACAGCACTTAATTGCACCTCAGTCAATAATGTTAATTTAGAAAAGGTTTTGCCTTGGTTTTTAGAGGTATGTCTACTCCAGTTGCGGTAAAGTGGTGATCTTTGAAAGGGCTATTAGAAGTTGAAAAAGCTAATACAGAATGTGAAATGTTGCATGCTGAGATGAGTTATGATGCTAATTGCGTTTCTTTGCACCAGTCTGAGTGAGAGGTCAGTGCCTTTTAGGACAGTGATACCAAAGTGATGGGGATACCCTCTGTCTTGCCTTAACCTCAAACTCTAATTCTGCCCAGTGGGATACAATAAATGATGTGCATAATTGAACATTACTTCCATGATTGTTTCTGGCAGGCCTGTTGGGGATTTTTTCCCAGGTCAACAGTAATGTCATTTAAACGGGAAAAATTGGACTAATTTTGCTCTTTGATCTCTCTTAAATGATAATAGAGGCCAAGAATTATTATTAGTCTTTATGGAAAGCAACTCAAAGATAGTCACTTAGTGATAGCATTTCCAGTGTTACCTTAAGGCCAAGAAAATATGCTGCTGTAGGCCAGCAAAGCAAAATCTGTAGAGCAATATGGGTGAGATAAAGTGAATGGGGTATCTATAACAGCATTTAAACCATCAGAAAAATGACCATTCGTCCTTTTGGATGAAACTAACAAAACTGCTTCCAAGCAATGCTGAAAATTAAGCTCATTTGTCCACACTTAACATATAACACTATACATTTGAATTGTACAAATTTAAATTTGTCTCACTGAAGTCTTAGTTTCTAGATTCAAAAAAACATTTTAATGTATAAAATTATAGTAACTGACATCAACTGAAATATTAATAAATGTTTCTTTTTATCTGTCTGGTGAAGGGAACTAGTTTAATGTTAAAAGTGAGGCTGCTTTTATTCTGTTTTTATCAGGAATTTCCACATATTTATCATTAGCAAGTGCGTAAATCAGGTGTTTTTTGGGTGTGAGGACTGGCGCACACTCCTTGATTTACAGCCTTATTAGTGCAAACAGCTGTAATTCTAGATCTTCATCAAATCCAATGATAGACATACTCAAAAATGTGGTATTGCATCTCAGTGCTTATTGACTTCTCTATTCTTGAGTTTCTATTAAAAAGGAAAGTCAAAACCTACCTTTTAAGTCGGGCTTTTATTTGAATTGTATTTACTTATTTATCTATTTTTTTTATAGACTATCTAAAATTTCAGTGTTTTACAGTTTCACTAGTTGACATATCAACTTGACATATCATTTTTATTATTAATTGTTTTTATTAACATATTTGCTCATTAATATATCTTAGACTCTCATCTTTTAATTACTTATTTACGTTTTGGACCTTTCATTTATTGATTATTTAATTTTACCTCCTGTTGTCAGGTCTTATTCAATCTCTAGTCCGTCCTCACCTATGATGGCGTTTCCTCAGTTCCTCAGATCCTGTTGATACCAACAATTATCCTGCTGTCATGGATGTGTGTGTGCTCATGTGTATGTGTGTGTGTACATAGGAAGGGAATAAGGGGGTGGAACTATAATTTCTTTATATGTACAGCACTTTGTGCTCCATTTTTTTATGTATGAAAAGTGCTATAGAAATTAAGTTTGATTAATTGATTGATTAATATTTACTGTATCAAACTTAACTCCAGGCCCACTTGTTCCTACAGAAGGCATATGTGTACTTTAATTTCTTAAAAAGGCTTGGTAATTTCTTTAAAAAGCAGGCCACTGTCACTTGACAAACAATATTCAAGTATGAAAAAATAGTGCACATACTGGGCATAATTTTCAGAGGCAGATTACTCCATATTTGATGATTTTTAGCAGTAGCAGTAGTAGGCATTGAGGAAAAACATAATAATATTAAGAACAAAAATCCAACATTAAAATCATAGTAATGAAATAACATATCCTACAGTGTAGCTGAGACTGCTCTTAAGGCCAAGTTAAGTGTTTTAAATTTTGCACTAAAATTTCTATACCAAACTTTCCATGATCTAACAGTATTTACTTTGTAGGGTTTTGAAGGGTTTGTGTGCGTGTGTGCGCATTTAAGTTCTTTTAAAGTAATTTGTACAGTTATTGAACAATTTTCTTCAACTCACTGAAGGTGTGTCAAAATCTGTGAAATCTAAGTAGTTAAAGTCATTAAAAAGAAGGGTACCTGATCCCCACATAGTGATGTGACATATTACAAACACTGAAAGTATCAATTATGCTCTAAAGAAGGCATTTTCTTCTGGTGAACACTCATGACTTCTACTACCTACTTTTTACATAAGATTCTTCAAATGATCATATGTTCCAGCACTACTAGTGTCATATGTGGCACATATTAATGTGTCATTAACACTATTTTTTTATTTGATAATAACAAATTCTTAAAATAAATATCATCAATCTCATCATAAGGATATTATAACAGTGCAGTTCAGATACACTGATACCAGGCCTAACAAAGCCTTGTTATATAAAGCACTGGTGCTGTATCTAAAACTAAAGTCTAGAGCAGCTAGACAGAATAATCTTGGGTATTTTTTGGTATGAAAACATAGATAGTCTGAGCTGATTCTGGTTGACTGCCTCTATAGCTGGTAGTAGAAGACCGTAGCTGAGGGTTGATTTGGTTTTATTTCAATCCATCCAGTGGAATGCTTCTCATATCTTTCCATTCATGGAGTCATTTAAATGTAGATGAACTTTTTATTTTTACTTTGTTGGGATCTAATTTCATGTAAGGAAAAAAAAAGTTTGGCAGCATGATTCATCACAATCTCCACAAATTCCACTTGCAAAAAAAAAAAAAAATTTAACATGCAATTACTGTGTCAGACAGTAGGAAGAAATGGCTTCATCTTGCAGAGCGCTATGTGACAGGTGCATTGTGGGAGAATTGATTCTTACATAGGGGGTAAGTGAATTGTCATTACCTGTCTGGTCTTTATGACACTTGGCTGGGTGCCATCTGATTTGTTACAGGACTTCTGAATTGGCCTGCTGTTCTCACTCCAGCTAGCAGCTGACGAAGATATGAGCCTACTCTTCACAGGTCAAGAGCTCAGCCACTCAGAAGTAACACATCAGTCACCCTGTTACGAGATTTGTGAAGTTGAGCCACAAAAATGCTAGAGTAATATAGGTTTGTCGTTTCTCTTTGCTTATTCAAACATCAAAAGACGAATAGGTGAATGGAGGGGAAGAAGTGGAAAAGAAATGTGGGATGGCTGCTCTGCTCGGTCATCGATTAATTGTGAAAACCACTGCGAGAAGGATCAATACAATATATGTTGGCTCCATTAGCTTGATTAAAAAGAGGGATGGATGAAGGCTGCACTCTAAACAACTTTATTCCATGAATTATACAGGGATAAGGGCTTTGGCTATAAAGAGCTGCAGATCAAAAGCAGACCGAGAAAAGAGAGAGGAGAAATTTAGTAGAGAGACACAGACTCTCAAGGGACATATAGAGAATAAAAACAACCTTAGTGGCTGCCGTCCCAGCACCACATTGTTAGTTGTGCATCATATAATCACAAAACAGAATACACTTATAGCCAAAAATAAAATAGAATAGAACAGAATGTAATTTATTAATCCTAGAAGGAAAATGCAGATGTCTGTTAGCTCATCTGCCATTGACTAGAGAGTTATATAAGCCCTAATGGCCATGGGTGTGAATGATCTTCTGTATCTTCCAGTCCTGCAGTGTAAAAAAATGAACTGTCCACTACTGCTGTTTCTTTGGTCTGTTAAGATATTGTGAAGTGGATGGTCTGTAATTTAGAATGTCCTCTACCTTCTTCTGTGTGCAGCTCTCCTCCACAGCCCCCAGTGTGATCCAACCTTGTTTCAGCTCTTTCTACCAGTTTGTCCAGTCGCCTTGCATCCTTATGTTTTATACTGCCTCCCCAGCAGACTGCAACATAGAATAATACACTTGCCACCACAGACTAATAAAACACCTACAGCATCTCTCTGCAGATGCCCAAAAATCTGAGCCTCCTTGATAAAAAGAGGTGGCTCTGCCTCTTTCTGTAGAGTGCATCTGTGCTACAGGACCAGTCCAACCTGTGATCCAGGTGTACATCTAGATATCTGGCTGGCACCTCATTGATGTCCACCCCGCATTTGTTCACTGGCTAAAAAAAGAGCTTGGACCTCCACAAATCCACTATCATTTCCTTTGTGTTTAAGATCCTCAGTAGGAGGTTTTGTTACTCCAGTCACTGAGGGCTTTTGTCAGGTCTGGCAGGTATATTCTGATTCCTGTGCATTCCCCATACATGCCACAAGAGCAGTATCATTGGTGTATTTCTGAATGTGGCAGGATTCAAGAGTTGTATTTGGAGTCCACTGTGTACAATGTAAACAGGAATGGAGCCAGAGCAGTCTTTACTGTGTGAGAGACTTAGTTCCCCAGCCTGACAAACTGTGGCCTTTCTTCTAGGTAGTCTGTGATCCAGGAGAAGTAGGGGTCCACTCCCATCTCTTTAAGCTTGTCTTTGAGTATGATGGGTCGTATAGTGTTGAATGCGTTTGAAAAATCAAAGAACATAATTCTCAATTAAGTGCCTCATTCTTCGAGATGAGAGGGCACAGTGGAGCAAGGAGAGGACAACATCATCTGCTCCAATGTGTTCTTTGAATTCAAACTGCAAGGGATCGAGTTTGTCTTTGACCTCAAGTTGCAGTAGGCATAGAGGCAGTCAGTCTGGAGATTACATGATGTGTGACACCAGTCTGTAGTTGTTAGGTTCAGCCATATATTTTATTTTTGGTACTGGTACAACAAAATGTTTTCCACAGAGCTGGGACCCAGCCCAACTGTAGACTCATGTTGAAGATCCTCAGGAGAGCTTCACACAGTTGAGCAGCACAGTCCTAATGCAGCCTTGGATAACCACAATCTGGACCAGCTGCCTCCCCAGGGCGCAGCCTCACTAGCTCCAACCTCACCCCTATTTCTTTGACAGACAGTGGAGGAGGCATAGGTGTGAGAGGGGGTCAAGCTGCAGCGGTTGAGATATATACTCATGTGGTGGAGAAGGAGGAGTCGAAGAGCAGCAGTGAAGGAGGTGTGGCCACAGTGCCAAACTATGTAATAAAACAAAAATTAAACCCATTAATAGACACATAGACATTTAGTTATTACTTTCAGTATTCTTCATGCAGACTCTACAATTCATATACAGATTATGCAGACTATACAAGTAATCATGAGTTACTGGTAAATTACACAGTGCTTTTCTTTAAATAGATTTTAAAGACTTTGTTGCCACAACTAGTAAATTTTAGCTAACAGAAATTAAAAAATGTATTATGTTATACAGTTTAATGTCAATAAAGCTACCTCAGAGAGATTCATATTATCAATTTGGAAACATTATTAATGGTTAATTTAATAACCATGACCAAATCAGTTGCAAGTAAAGTTTGAAGGATTTGAAGTTCTGCAGTGCAGAGGTTCATGATGCTGTACAACAATAAACAGATCAGCTAATGATTTTATATTTTAGTTATTTATTTTACAAATATAACATATGAATAGGATGTCATATGAATCAAAAACAAAGATAGCACAATAAAAGATGGCTACTAAGACCACAGGGCTGGTCAAGATGATTAAAGAGTTCATTTGCTTAAGGCATGTAAACTAATGGTACCAGAGAAGGCTTGGTTACACACAGGTTACTCACAAGCAAGTCAATGGATGTACTTCCAGTCTTAAAGTGTGCAAAATGTGCTACCCTAAAAGTAACTAGACATAGACATGAAGCTCAGTGAACACATCAATTAAATTAATGCAACAATGGCAGAAGTTTAACAATCCTGTGCTTGTCTGTGATACGCTATGCTATTTTAGACCAAATTATATTACTAAGTTCATGAATGGATGCCCTTTCTGGTGTTGCTCTGCAAAGTCTAGTACTGCAGGTTTGGTCTGACCTCTTGATTTTTGTGTCTCTGTGACTCCTGTTGCTTGTAAGATAAGCTGGCAGACTTGTATCCTTGGTGACCTGTAAAATCCAAAGTAGAATTCAAAGTCCTTCTCCTCACCTTCAAAGCACTCAGTGGTCAGACACAATTATATCTAGAGCTCAAAGTACTCTGTTATTCAACTAGAACACTGTGGGCCAAAGATATAGACTCACTTGTGCTTCATAAACTCCCCAAAAGTTGAATAGATGCCGGAATTGTCAGCTGTCAAGTTCCTCTCCTGTAAAACAATCTTACAGTTTTAGTCCAAGAGGCAGACACAGACTAAACATTCAACAGTTGGCATAAAACCTTTCTGTTTGATAAAGCTTATAGTCGGGATTGGCTCAGGCTTGCCTTAGACCAGCCCCTAATTATGCTTCTATAACAACTTATGGGACAACTTATGTAGGATGATGGTCTAAATATAAGGTTAGATTGACTTGACCACTCCTGATTAATCCTCAAGCAGGCTCTTGCCTAGCTACCCTTGGAAATGAGTGTGGTGAAGCAGTCTTCATTGAGCTGGACTGCAGAGGACTTTGTCACCCCTGGAGCTGTAAGGTGAATGGAAAAGCTGTACAGAGATGTGTCCTTGCCCTACACGGTTAAGAGAGAGCACTAAGAAAGAGCTGCTCCATCCCTTGCCCTATAAGTATTGTGTCCTTTGTCCTGTTGGACTGAGAGAGAGAGTGATAGCTGGGTTTTATAAAGCTGATATTATGGGTTTGAAGACAGATTAAACACATAGTTGTGAAACCTGGGGACTCCACAGTTGAGTCCATTGTACTGATTCTAAGTTCCAAGGGGTCTCATCCAATGGGATTCAAGAACTCAGATTCAGGTCAGATTTTACACTGAAGTGTGTTTGGCAAGGTCTTTCTTTGTTCAGCTCAGATGGTGTGGTCCCAACATAAGAAACTCATAAGCGACTAAATTAAATGCTAAAGTTAAGGACAACCAAATGTCTTTACTTTTATATAAAGATCACATTTGGAAAATGTTTTCCAGTATAATACACAGCTAAACTGTATTACGATGTAGTCTGTGCCTAGAACATGGAAGCCCTGTCCAGTTATGAAGGGAGACAAGGTCACTATGTTTTATCTGTTGTTGCAACCCTCAAAATCCTCTGCACAGGCTCAGATTGTTCTTGTTAGTCGTTTATATGATGGTCAGAATGATTCAGGCCTAAAACTCGTAGCACAAACACTCACAAATGATGGTGATTTAACATTAAGGCCCTTTTTGGCTTGGCAGTTGAAAGTGAGGGTGTAGGTCAGATGGGAATGGTTGATTGAGTGTGGCATAAATCATGCAAGGGATTATTAAGCTTTTGTAGTTAATTGTGTCTCAAACTTTGTTTATTTAACCTGTCTGCCAAATATTGTTTATACTTTAATTTTGATTGTTGATAAAACTTTTATGTAATTTACCATTTCATTATACTTATGTGCTTGGTTTGGACAATCAAAGCTGACTTTTATTGATAATGTTGTTAGCATTTTTATAATTTTTAAACAATTATCATTTTTTTTCTCAAACCAGCATCCAATATTCAATACAATTTTAATTGCAGTTTATGGTAGTTCAATGAGACTGAACCAGGTTCATTCATATCTTCTCCCCCTGGTCCATCCTCCCCTCTGTCCTCAAGCCCCCCACTGCATCCCATCTATCCAATCACTGCCTGTGCTCTGTTCCTCTGTTAGGTCTCATGCCATTCAAAAGTAGTACTCTTCCTCATTGCCCTACCTGATCATCTCACAGGCAGACATGCTGTCAATCCAATCAATCCTTTGATAATGGTATGTTATTCACTCAAGTGACTGACTATCTGTCTCCTAATCCAAGCCCTGCTCTGTCTAAACTTGTCACTCTGTTTCAGTCACCCGGAGTCCTTTGGATACCCTCGGAGACCTTCCACTAATTTGGGGTTTCCAAATTAATATGTTTGACACAGTGGGAATGACAGCATTCCTCCTATCAGATAAATTGAATCATTTAGATTTTTTTCAACAATTTCTTTACTCTCCAAGAATCAGTTACCAATCATGAACTCCCATCCCTCCTTGGTACACTCTGTACATTATACCTCAGGGCATATCATTTATCTCCCACCTACCACATCTAGCCTCCAGTGTCGATTACCTTCTTGATACTGTTAACTTGGGTTGTTAGTCAGATCTGGTGCTTTGAAATGCTTTACTGAATAACCAGAATGGTATCTCATTCTTCTATCATGACCAAGAAGTATCAGCAGCCTCTTTGCAACTATTTACTGCTGCAGCTCTCTGAAAAGGCTTAAGGGGATACCATCAGGGGAAATGGTTTATAAGAGTTTGGCCCCCTGAGTTTAGTAATCTAGATCAGTCTATGTAATCTATAGACCTTTAGTAGATCTATCCCATTGCAGTATCATGCCACATTTAGAGTCACATGTGGTCTCCAGAGACTGACCATTTTTTGTGATACTGAGGCAACACGCTCTCACTCACTCTTGTACGCATTCACCTGGCATGCGGGCTCTTGCTTGCTTGCTTGAGATTACGTTAGATTGTAGCTCATTTGTGGGTGTGCAGGGGCCGCTATCAATATGTGGGAGACTCTTGGAACTTCCAGGGGAGTTGGGATGTATGCACCCTGGTCTTAATCTCAAACAATGTGACAGTAAAATGTAAGTGTGAAAGTGCATAGTAAACTTATGTATTTGTGTTGTGTCATCTTAACAATAGGCAATTTTCATGTGTAAAGTAGACTTAAGGTATATAGAGTTAATGTTAGGTTAGGCATGCATTATGTTTTAATTAATAACTGGCTTGTACAAACATCAAACTAAGCAAGTGAAGAAGCATCTCCATTGTCAAAGGGAAATTGTCAGACTACCACTTTCACATTGGCAAGGATTATTCTATATTCCAACTGTTTGGAAGAAGCCTGCGAAGAGCCTAGGTTGCTGGTATGATCCTTCTTCTCACCTACAAAGCACTTAACGACCAGGCACCATCATATCTTAAAGACCTGGTAGTATCCTATTATCCAACTAGACCAGTAAGGTCTCAGGATGCAGACTTACTGGTGGTTCCAAAAATCTCTAAAAGTAGATTGGGAGCCAGAGCCTTTGGTTATCAAGCTCCTCTCCTGTGGAAC
>JAPZDY010000022.1:282553-296721 GCA_029783645.1 Ctenochaetus hawaiiensis
CAGGACAGGTGACGGCTCATTGTACAGCACTGCAAAAGCCAACCTAAGGACAGGCATTCAACATGCCAAGAAGACCTACAGAAGGAAGACTGAGGGCAAGGTCACAGACAACAGCCCAACAATCACCAATAGCAGCAGCACACTGGCAGAGGAGCTTAACAGCTTCTTCGCTTGCTTTGAGGCTGACAACCACAAGCACACACTGCCCACCCCCAACTCCAAGGCCCACACACTCTCCTATTGAGGGCAGTGAACCCAAGGAAAGCTGTTGGCATCTGATGGCATTGTGGGGATTGTTATCATATTATGTGCTGATCAGCTGGTAGGGATCCTCACTAAGCAATTCAACCTCTTCTTGGCACAGGCCATTGTCCCTACAAGCCCAAAGTCATTGCCATCTTCCCCTTTCTAAAAAAAAGTACCATTGACAGCCTCAGCAACTACAGACCCATAGCCCTCATGTCTGTAGCTATGAAGTGCTTTTAGAGGTTGGTCTCACAGCACACCATAGACTGCCTCTCTACTTCCCTCGACTCACCAATTTGCTTATAGAACGTTGATTAAGGATTGTAACCCCAGATTCTATGAGTGTAGGCACAGCCCTCTAAGAGCTGTTGTTATTGGGTTTATCCCTTTTGCATGTGCAGTCCTTAAGATTTCTTTTGCACCACTGTGCCCCTACAGTGGCCCCCCTCAGGTCCGTCTGAGCTGTTTAAAACACTGTAAGAAATCTGAGAACTGTTCCCAGCGAAAGCAAGCTTTTTCACAGCTGGCAAAGATGGGAAGTGAGGCCTGCAGCTTAGAGGGCTGTCTCTCTCATAGAATCTTGGGTTACGATCCGTAACTAATATTCTATTTTGTATAGGCTTTGCCCTCTAAGAGTTGTCGACATTGGGATAAGGGTGAAGCTGATGTGGTCAATGCTCTACTAGACCATCAGAGTCCAAAGCATTAACACATGGCAGTTCACAAGCACTTAATGCACAGTGCATAGCAAGGTAGTAAGTAATTGATCCCTGGATCTCCACTTACAAACTCTGACTGAATAATCAGAAAAGACAAGCCATCGGCATATGACAGATTAACACACACTTGCCGCTGTTAGAGCAGTGACAATAATTTACGCACTGTAAAGTGTCCTCAACACACACCCCTTAGAGGGAAATCAAAAGCTCATTCATGATTCTAGAGTGACGGAAAAGCTGTGCGCAACTGGCACCGGCACAGTAAAATTATGCACCACCTCTACGATGGTGAATGTGTGTGTATAGCACGTCCAAAACTGACAGCGTCTGACTGATCATCAAGCATGCTCAATGCTGAATGACTCAGTGCAAATGTATATGCATCCCATAGATAGAAACATATGACAGAGCATGGTGAAGCCCGTGATGCCACCATACAAAAGTCTTTTCACTGTCATTTCTGTAAGGAGGGCTGAGGAAGAAGACACAGCTCTTGTGGAGTAGACACAAGTAGGTTCCACCCCTGCAGTGGCTAATGCTTGTGTTAACGCCTAACACAGCAAGTGAGCCAGGCGTTATTTTGATAAAAGCTGTTCCAGGGACTGCTCCCTATAACAGACAAACAGCTATATGGTCTGTCTGATGTCTGCTGTGCACATATCATAATAGGACAGTGCGCGCACTAGACAAAGCCAATGTGATGTTTCTCCCTCCTTATCTCTGTGAGGAGGAGGGGACAAAAATCTAATGAAACAGCTCTAGATCTGAAAGAGCTAATTATGATTTAGGCATAAACATGGGTTTGGCCTTAGCATGGCTGAGCTCCTGTTATCTCTGATAACAACATAATATTGAGGGACTGAGAGCATGATTAAATTGCTTATCCTCTTTGCAGAAGTCAAAGGTAGAAGGGGTGCAGCCTTCAAGGACAGAAACTCAAGAGAAATTTTGGATAGCAGTTGAAAGGGGGATTTCCCAGGGTGCATAAAACCCGGGATAAATCATATTGTGGTGTAAAAGGTTGCTATTTCCTTACTCCTTTTAAAAAAGCTAAACCAGCTGGCACACAAAAAGTGATCACTCCCCAAAACTTAGGATGAAATGGCTGTGACATGTTTTGACGGTAGACAATGTTAGACATCTGTCTTCTAGCAGTCTACTGAATAGTATGTGGCACTTAAGTGGGCTGACCTAGCCTCCCCAAACAGTCTTGTTCAGGGACTAAGTAGAAAGATGCTGGTTTATCACCAGAGAGTGCAAGATTGCGGTGTCAATATGTGAGAGCGCATTCTTGCATTAAAGGAATTGCCATGGCTTCTGAGACAGAAAACACAATGTGTTCATGCACTCTGGGGCCACCAGAATGACTGTCAGTCCCTACTCCTGAATGTATGCTTAAGGAAGGAATCAGTGGTGCCAAGGGGAAAAAGTACTTGAGTACTTTTCCCTATTGTTTGGGTAAATATGGGGCTCAGCTTCCATTTGCCTTGAGAAGAATCTTGGCTTGACATCAGGTCTGCAGCCCAAATGTGGTTGCCTGGGATGTAGACTGGTCTGATGGAGTGCAGATTCGTGTTTAATAACAGCAAAAGGCTTTTGGCCTAATCCAGCTGCCAAAATGAGTGGAGGCCCTGGCAAATTATGTACAACTCAGCTGTTAACTTTCTGTCCTTAGCATTACGTTAGTCTGTCAACACTTTCAGCAGTTTATGTAGGGAGATGAGGGCTCACGCTCTCACACTAACACTACCACCACCACCTGCTCCACGCACTCTTGCACCCACCTTAATGCAATATCACAACTATAACCAGGTACCTCAAAGTTTAATTACCTTATTTATTTAAACATTGTGAAGAATAATTCTACCTTTCAAGTCACCTGTGTTTTTGCCTGTGGTTTTATTGATTTTACTTGTATCTTATTTATTTATTGTATGTCCATAATTTAATGAGTTTTAGTAATGTAAATGTGCAATTTACTATTCCTCCATAGAAATTAAAAACATGTAAACTCATCAGACAAGATGTTGAAAAAGAATGTTTAAAAAACTCTTCATTTATGACATTTTGAATTGTGTTTTTTACCTTATATGGCTTAGCATATGACCTTTGTGCTGTAAAAAAATATTGCCTTGTCTCAGTCTAAGTGGCCTTGCCCTAAATTAAGGAATCCATTGCCCCCTGAGATTACTCTTGATGCCTCAGTTGTTGCTGTTGATTAACCAAGCTATGTATAGCAAGGCCCCAACCTCAGTAGGTGAAGACTCTTAGTTTCTGTGCTAAGAAAGTGACAACAGTATATACAGAATCAATGAAAAGTTTTGCAGTAACCAAAGTAACCACAACAATTGAAGTAAACATAATGTCTGATGTTTGACACCTACACATACCAAAGTAAAAGCAAAACAGATCTTGTGTACTGTGGACTAATTTCCTTTTGAGTAGAGAGGATTTAACACTAGAATTTACAGTCATTTGTGTTAGTCTGTAGCATCTAAATCAGTGCTGGATGCATCACTCTTCATCTCGGTTCCACTGTATGAATCAGGATAAATATCTGCCTAAGAGCTCAGCAAGTGCAGCTTTATCAAGGGCCAGACTAATTGCTCTTTTCACTGATACTTTAGCAGCCAAGTGTAGAGAGGGGATGGAGCACAGAAAAAGTAAAGTGGATACCAGGTGGTGTGACACTTGAAAATCTCATTATGTTTTCAGCAACATAATGCATGACAAGTTGGTAAAGACAGGTGACAAAGAAGCACCTTCCTCACTTCCCTTCACCAAGAGAGAACCCTATGCAGCAGCCAGGAAAGCCATAAATGGCAACAAATGCAGTAAAACGGAAATATATGCACATATATTTTTTTTTTCACTGTGAGAGTTAATTATATTACAGTTTCAGTTTTATTGAGAGATTAACCCCATTAGTAAAATGTATGTCTTCAAAGAAAATCACATAAGTTAAGACTTGCAATATGATGATAACTTTGCCAATTAACTAAGGTATTGAAAGTTGTCTCTTTTGTGTGATCTTTGTACTTGTGTCAGTGTACCGTGTGTTCACTAAACATAATACTTTAACCTTCCCCCCTCCCACCACTGTCCTGTTATATTACTTTCACCTTTAGTTTAACACTTAATTTAAGAACCCCCTCCCAAACACACACACACACCCGCACACATACACACACACACACACACACACACACACAAACACACACACACACACACTCCACCCCATAGTTGCCCCAGAATCCATGCTCTGAACTGAGTGACAGACAATGCTCATTTAAAACACAAAAGCACATAGAATCTCATTCAGACTACAGCTGCCCTCTTTCAGACCTGTATTCTAAAGCCACTCTCTGTTGTCCCCTGCTCAGGTTTTTCCCCACGGAGGGAAATAAAGCTGGGCCCCACTGCATTGCATTTGGTGTGAGGGGAGAGAAGGGCTCGCCTGTCCGAGATAAAGAAGAAAAAACCTCTCCAGTGAGAGGTGAACCTTTTGCTTTGTCCCAGGCGGTTGACTGGGAAAAATACAAGGCAAAGTAGGAGGAGAAAACATCATGCAGGTGGGCGATTCGTCCCTAATGTGTTTATGAAAGATTCTTTGATAAAAGGGGGAACGAATGTCTGCTGGTTCCCAATAAGCTTTTTTGTCATTTTTCCCAAAGTTGCTGATTTAGCACCTTGCAGGCAAGCACCTTGTGTGCCACCAACCACTCCACTTACAAAACATACATTTGATTGTTGAAGGTAAGCCAAACTGATTTACCTATCTGGAATATTTGAGATGATGGGTCTAGACCTCTGTGTGTTTTCTTCTATGCCTGCTGTAGACTGGAATAGAGGAATTTGAGTTGTTTGCTTGCAATTGTGAGGCTTATCCGTATATAGGTTCATCTTCAGAGTTTTTTAGTGTTTATTAAAGTTAAGTTATGTTAATGTTAATGTAAATATTATTGCTGATTTACTCATTATTCAGTTCTATCCCCAAAAATATGTTGTGCTGTTTGAATATAAATAGTTTACAGTCAGTATCACAGTCAACAATCCATACATTCCAAACTCATGCAAAATGTCCTTTGACCCGTCTCTGCTAGATGAAGGCATAAAATTACATAAGGAATCCTGTGTTGTGTAGCTCGTTTACTCAGCACATGCATAGAATGCACACTGATATACAAAAAATAAAACTAACTAAAATTCAATAATATTTGTACACAAGAAATTTTAGTAGTATTTAGGTATTTTCACATATCATTAAGATAAGCACTCAAATAACACACAAAGAGTGAACAAAAAGAACAAAACAAATTGATCATTTGTTGCATGTTTGTGAAAAGCCTGACATAACATTGACATATTAATGACATAAATTTTAAACAAAAGTGTAGTGTTTTTTTATCTCTGGATCTTATTTATTACAAATATGGTAACTGATTACATAAAAAAACATTGACAGGGGAGAGCTCACAAATTTTACACTAAATCTTAACAATATTATTAAAAGCAGGTGTAGCATAAGCCTAGGCTAACTCCAGTCAATGGAAGCATGATTACTGCATGGATGATCAGGAATGGTTAAGACTTATGGAATTAAGACAATTTGCAAATGGTTATAAGGTTAATATATAACTGTAACTGCTATAGGGACCCCATTAACATGATTTTATACTTCTACAGGACAATCAAAAAACTTGTTCAAAAACCCTGGGTTAATAATGTCAAAGATGTCTTACTTTTTTACAAAATAATAGTAATGGGATGACTATAAAAATACTTGAACCCTCTTTTATTGATCATTTAATGTTCTAACATAATAAAACACTTTCAGTTAATTCCACAACAAGCTTCATTTGAGGTTTTAGACTCTTTAGTCATGTTTGTGGACTAGTTTTACATAACTGAAATCATTACATTTTTATGAGGTAGAGTTTTGCTGGTAAACAGTAGTGTAAATGCCATGGTCAATACTATTATAACTGTGGGGAAAGTTGCAAAAAAATTCACATAAATTCTATTCAGATCCTCAGATTTTGTAAAAAGTGGAAACTTTGTACTATATTAATGCAGATTTTAATACGACATGATTAGAAATTTTGTTTGTGAAAAAATACTGCATGTTTTTCAGGTTTATGTTTAAGCACAACAGGTGGCTGTTGCCTGTCAATAGTCACTCTCCTGTCTCCATGTTTGGTGTGCACTATTAGACTGATTGTACCAGTCAATCAGCTAGGGCAGACATTACCCATACTTTGTAATCAGTGCATCACCATTGGAGAAGAAGAATGCTTCACTAGTTCTAAAAAGGAAGGGGCTTTGAAGCAAAAAGGGAGGGGTTAATTTTTTCTTGCATGAGGCGCATTCTCTTTTTGCATTGTATCAGAATACAGTATGCACTGTTTGATTTCTGTTCCCTTACTACTATCTTGTCCCAATTCAGACCTTTTCTGGTTCATGTGGCTAAGATCCAATTTCCAGCAGAGCCACCTGACTATGAGAAGTGTGTGTGTCAAGTTGCTGAAGAGGGAGCATCTATAGTAAATAAGCAAAAAAGGGTTAAGTAATCCACCAGAGTAACTTACATGTATTTAATGGGAAAAAAGGCACACAGCTGTGCATAGGTCTGGAGATTTTTCAGGGAGTAAATGTTGTCGAGAATACATTATCAAATTCAGAGGAATCATAGTGACCTGGCCTATTGTTAGCTGTGAATGTGACTGGTTTCCATCAGAAAGGAGGATAAAACTTCTGGCTAGTGGGCAAAGGCGAACTCCTTTTCCTTATACAAGCCCACTTACCTAATGACAGCTCTTGAAGATGAGTGAGCAAATTATTGGCCATAGATTTTAAACAGTAATTTGTTTTATAATGTCATATTACTTTCATTATTTAATATCCTGCATTAGAAATGTGTCTCTATTAACCCAGTTAAGTAAGTGTATTGTTTCAAACAAAAATACAAGCAAAAGCGTGCCATCTTTGTTTAACCTAAATTTCTGTTACAGAAATTTAGTAGGACATTCTCCTTGAATGCTACTAGTCTGTGGTGACAGTGATCTGGGACTATTGTTAAATTAAAGTAAATAATTAATGAATTAAATAATTTACAGTAACTGCTGCCTTAACCAGTGCTGTTTGTTGCAACTTACAGAAGACGATAAAGTTAAGCTAAATGAAAAAAAAACTTTTCTATTCGGTGCTTTCAATTTCATTGTGCGTGTATTTTGTTTTATTTGGTTTTTGTTCATAATTTCACTAAAAAAACAGTAAAAGTGCTTTCACTGTCTCAGTTACTAGAAAATCTGCAGCAAACTTGCTTCATGCTTACTCTTTTAAATAAAATTTCAACCTGCCTTTTTACTCTATCCTCACTTTTTCATCTTGCATGCTATGTTAAAAAAAACAAAACTAATAAGGTGAATTTCCAGGTCAGGAATGTGCTAAAGTGTTGAATTGTGGATTGCTGTATGCAATGGTGGTTGTACCGCTATGAAAAAAAGCTTCTGAATTTTTAATCTCTTAAAATGAAGTAAAAATTTTCTTGAGCCATGTGCAGGATTACAGAAAGTTGTCAGTATTTTATCAAATATTTCACCATCACTCACCTGTCGCATTACTTAAACATTACTTAAGGGTTAGTTCTAAACCTACACATGACAACAGTATTTTCTGAATAGAGGTTGGATTTCAGTACTTCTGAGTAGGTTTGCAGTTAGGTCAGAATTTATTTTAAGTTCTGCACAAATTAGTGGGTCAGGTGAATAGTTTATTGGAAGGCAATTTATCCTGCACATCTCTTGCAGAAATGAAAAGGACTTGAAATCTTGCAAGATCGTGCCATTAAAGAAGTGGTGCTTATGCTGTTATGATGTGTGCTAATGTAAACAGAAATGACCTTTGAGACTGTGCTAAAATACTGATTTAATGAAAACATAGTAGTGTGGTGTAATCACAGCACACCCAGCACTACAGAGGACAGACCCTCCTCACCCGCCAGAGTTCCTCTACAAAACACCCACATGATACTTAATGGTATTGCATTGCAACCTCCTGACATGTCAACCTGTGTGGGACTACTACAATTCACAGCATCCCACAATTTTAACTAGTTTACAAACTCTTTTTGTCTTTTTGGAGTCGCACACTAACTTTGAGATACAAATCAAAAATTAGGTGGAATTGTCCTACAACACCTCATCAAGAAGACCCTGATTGCTCTTCTCAAAGAGACCTGGATCCTGTAGTGTGTGCAATAGGCACCTGAAATTTTTAGTCAGTCTGCATCAACTTAGAGCAACATACCATCCTACACAGGTTCAAAAAATTAGTGCATTCTGCCAATACAATAGCAGTGGAGAACTCAGTATATTACACCACAGACACAATCATTTTTCTCCATAGAGTTTGATCCACCAGCTATAGTCACGACGCTGATCATCACTTGTATCAGATGGACTTCTAACAGGTGAAATTAAGTGTAAATTGAAAGCCCTGAGTTCAGCGCTGATCTAACACTTGCATTGCAACTGAGGGATAACTATTTCGAAGAGATAAAGCTGAAGAATTATAATAGCAACACTAACATACACAACAGCAGTCCTCAAATATATATAGATGACTTGTGTTTGCAACTAAAGATTTTTACAGGATAAGACTGTCTAGACATTTGTAACAGGACTTTTTTGTTGGGATATTGTTGACCAGTGAATTGTTAGGGAACTTCATTGACCATTGAGAATGTGTCTGTCTTTTTTTGTCAGGGGTCTAAAAGAGGCATTCTTTATATCTGTTGTATTGATTACATCTTAAAATAGTTTGTATTAACTGAATTACACAAATCTAAGCATTTAATCAAAGAGTCACAAGTGAGAGCACCTAATGTTAAGCATTCAACATAATATGGAGGACAATAAAATCAAGGTTCTAATCATACCACATAATAATCTTAATTTTCAGTTTACATGGAATCATTTACCCTGATGCTATGAATCAAACCTTTATCAACTGTAATTTAGTCTCTAAAAACTCTTGCATAGTAATTATTACATAGATATTGTTTGGAATTGCTGATAGAAGGTTTTTGCTTAACAGTAGACTTTAAAGATGTTTTTTGATAATAACTATTGTATATGATCTCATGAATATTAACAGACATATTACTTAATAAGGCTTAAGGTGTGGTGTGACATTTAAGCAGTTTTAAGATATGTATTAATTTTTTCTTGATTTTTCTTTATCATTTTGACTGGCAGAGGGGGCATTTTGGGGCTTAAATCTAAGGCAGGAGAAGGTCTTTAAGGTTTTTTAGGTAAACAGTGAAGGCTTGAATCTGAGCACCAACCAAAGAGACAAGCTGCTACCATAATACATGAGCAAATCATCACAGACAACTGCCCTTTAAATGTACTGTTTTCAGTTTCAGTAATACTGACCAACAATCAAGGATCAATTGTCCTTAACTACAGCACAAGTTCAAACACAAGTCACTACACTGAAAGGAGTGAAGGTGACAGGCAAGCATGAGGCGCATAGGTGTGTGTTGGTGTGTGTTTGTATGTGAGGGTTAGAGAGTGGATACCTGAATTGTGCCCCTGATAGTATCTGACGGTACATGATGGGTCAGACCAGGTTCAAGCAAATATTTTGAAACTATGTTCAGATTTGGATAGGATTCAGCCAGATTTGAGTGAAAATGTTACAACTATAGTGACAACAATTGCATATGTGAATCAAACTCAGTGCGTCAGCTCAAAACTGAGTCGGTCTGGGTTTAGTTTCAGATATAAAAAAAGAATGACTGTCAGATACAGGCCAGCCTCGATAACTAATCTCTCAGACTCAATTCAGACAGAAATATGCTGCCGCAATCTAGAGAGGGTATGTCCTACTAACATGTATAGGAAGAGAAGAGAGCAAGATGGTGGCATGTCCACAGCAGTGGCTACGTCATATGAGAGTCAGGATGGTGGGTGTGACTGTGAAGCTCAAAGAAAGGGATTGAAGAACTGTATAAAAGATGTGCTTGCTTGTGCCTAACAATAAGATGGCTGGAGCAGAGCTCCAGTACCACACCATCTGTGCTCTCAGAGTGTGTGAGTGTCCTTGCAGATTTGTGTAAGGGTTAGTGTAAGAGAGAGAAAAGGCACTCAAATCAGACCAAAGAAAGTTCAACATGGCAAAAAAAAAAGAGTCTGTTTTATGACTATGGAGACATAGCAGGCGAACTGGGGCTCACCAGTCGTGGCACTGATCTTTTAACTAATAAAACACAACTTGCTAGTTTTTACACAGTGGCAGCAACCAACACAAAAACGCCCAACAGTGCTGGACGCAGTCAGTATAACATGCTATGTGCATAATAACAAGGATCAATCACAGAATTTCGGTAACAGTTTATATGACTCTGTGGTCTGTCAACTTAATAACCATACAAACAAGCTTACACAGCAATTAAGCTCAATTTTAAACACTATCATTAACTGTCCCTGACCAAACAAAAGCCTCTTACTTGAGATTGCTCTTAGTAGCAATCAGAGTATGTATGGGTCCACTGCTTGTGAAGTTCCTTGAGTTTGCATGGTAACGAGCCTGTGTGTCTTTTTTAATAATGAGCTGGTCCTCTGAGGCAGCAGAGAGACCTCAGGGAGTAGACTGGGTTGAGGGAGAGAGGGGGCATAAAAGTTATCCTTATCTTTCTCAAAGAGAACAGATGGTCTATGTCTTTCTTCTGCAGGTAGTGTGAGATTTCCAGTCACACATTCAACAGATCTTTTTCTGGATCCAAGAAGGTCTGTGGCTTTGGCTAGTGAGTAAAGAAGTGTTTCCTGGGCTAAATAAAAAAAGGGGAAAGTATGATCAGAACAGGATACATCCTTGTAGCAACTTCACATCACATGGAAGGGTAACATGAGGGGCTTTCCTGATTTCTATCTGTGGTGACGTCAGGCAATGTCTCCTGTTGGTCTTATTGAATAAAAAAAAACCAGGACACTCATTCAAATCAGATCTTGCTCATGTGATTTACAAGGCCCAATGAGGATTTGGCTGCATTTCTTTGTCCCTGTCTTTCTGGTCAGACTTTGTCTGTTACATGCAGACCTCTTTTTGTTTGGAGAGGTTGGTGATGCCAAACATTATTTTGTGCACTTGGGCAAGATAACTAAGCCCCAAATAGCTCCCAATCCATATGAGAGTTTGACTGTGTAAAAACAGAAATATCGTGGGGCACTTGAGATAGTTGGCACTAATCTGCAGAAAGGCACCTTGAATGGCAGCCACTGCTATTACTGTATGAATGAGTGTGTGAATAGGTGATTGTGGCATGTAAAGTGCTTGAGTGATCAGAAGTCTAAGATATTCTTTTTAAATGCCTTTCATGTGCAGTTCAATTAATATATTTCCCACACTTTCTAAACTTATTTGCACTTATTTTTTGTATTAAAAATTATTGCACAGTTCACAGGGTCACTTTGCAAGTGTGCAAAAGACATTTGATGTATTTTTTCCTAGTAATCCCTGCTGTTTCAAATGGAAAAAAGTCATCTCAGTCCCTACCTTGGTATTATTCAAAGCTAGGAGTCATCTGACCTGCTAATTATTTGACCTCTCACTGTTTCAGCACTCTTATCTAAATGTTTTTGAATAAACCAACTACTGCTTATTTTTGGGGAAGGGCATCCCAGACAGGAATCCAGATTGGATTGACCATTTGATTGAGGGGCAACAATACCAACTGTAAACTGTGGTAATTCTGTTACCAAGAACTTATTTTTTTACTTTATTAAGGTAATGTTTTGTTTTACAATTTGATATACTTATCAATCAGTTCAACTCAATTGAAATGTTAACATTTGACCACAGAAAGTTTTATAGCCATCCTTTACTTCTTAAGTTGCTATTGTGAAGTACTATAGAGGATGACATTTGTCACGCAGGCAAGGGCATAGGTTTGATTTTGATTCAAAATAGTGGTTCACATTGGCTGCCTTAGAGCTTTTTGCATTCAGGATAGATTTCTTACCACTAAAGACTCTTCTGAAAGCCTAACCTCCCCATCAGGCTGTTGGAGGTAGCAAGGAGCTCACACTGTCAGTATCTTCATTTACTGGAGAGATATTGTCAATTTTTTTTGAAAAAACAAAAAAAAGGGGATTTCAGAGAGAATCACACAGAAGGGTCTGCGATGTCTTTGAAGGATCTAAACAGATTTACAACTGACTTAGTCGCAACAACAGTTTTACATTGTAAGGATAAAGTAGCCTCAAGCTCATGGATGACAATGTGGCTTTCACTTGTATTTTGCTTAATTTATAGAACAAGAAGTAGAAAAAGAAAAAAAAGCGCTCTTATGTTTGATACCAGTTTAGGACCAGGGTAGAACACTTCTCTTTGTATAATAACTTTGGGCCTTATTTACTAATATGTGCCCAGAAATGTTCTTACTCTCTGCATCAAAAAAGTGAGTGTGCAAAATTGCCATCTGATTCATGACACATGAATACAGGTGAATTTTGTTCTCAAGACCTTGTGTTTATTTTTTAATCAGAATCATTCTAGACCAGGGGTCAGCAACCTTACACACTCAAAGAGCCATTTGGACCCGTTTCCCACAGAAAAGAAAACACCAAGAGCCGCAAAACCCCTTTGACTTCTATAATTAAGATAACGCTGTATATCTTTTCTCTTTTTTTTTTTTTAATTCTACGTAACTAAAGTGTGTTGCATTCATGAAATCAATGAACTGGTATAGAGAAATAGATTTTTTTTCTGCATGCAACAAAAACATTTTGAACATTTTGAACTCCGAAAAAAGACGCTGGCGATTGAGTACACAACAGCTGAACTGATGTCTTTAATTTGCTGTCTGGTAAATGTTCTGTTTTCCTCAGAAACTTTTCTTTTCTTGGATTTATTCATGGTTGGCCTACCGGGGGTTGAAAAGTTCAATAAATTGTGTCCTGGCGGATGTCGCACATGTCGCGGTTGTGACGCATATTTTGAGCGACAAAAAAAAAAGAAAAGAAAAACTGAAAATAAACATGCTTTATTTTAATGTTACAAGAGCACCATAATCTTCAAATCTAGAATTATATTTAAAAAATAAATGAAATAAAATAAAATAAATTTAAATTAAAAACCCATTTATTTTCCAAAGACACACGGAGCCACTGCAGAGCGGTGAAAGAGCTGCATGCGGCTCCGTAGCCGCAGGTTGTCGACTCCTGTTCTAGACTGACGGGCCCATGTCCGCTCTCTACAATTAGCACAGCATTAGCATTACTGCTATGACTCTATTTCTCAAAATAAGGACATCTGTCAGGTGGATTATGAACAGACAGCTGAAGTAAGGAGAAGTTCAGAGAAACAAGTTTAAGGATATAGCCCATTAGGAGTAAAGTTAGGCTTCTTTGTGAGGTTCAAGTCAGTTACCAACGTTGAAAACTGTTGACCCAGAACTGTCATCTCTGTACTTCAATATATTTTCCTTTAACTGCTTAGGCTTATTAGTGCCCTGGATAACATGTTTACTGTTTACTTCAGGGGTAGCAAAGCAGACAGAGCTGCGCTTGGTGATCTTTAAGAGGTTCAACTGGGAATGAGGACGTCCACATAGTTTTATCCCAGTCTGCACTTTTCAGTGTTTGATTTTGTTTTTAGGAAAGAGAAAGAAACATGGCCATTATACTTGTTACCTGAAGAGGCTGGGCGGAGATATACATGGGCCCTTGACACAAAGCTTAACCATGACAAGCCTGAAATCCACAAAACCAGCATGAAAATGAAAGACACTGAAAAACAGTTGTAGTCTTTGGAATAAAGAATAAAGAGGAGTCAGGGTCTATTCAGTGCTGTCAGATGCTATGCTGTGATTGGCTGGTCTGGCAAAGGGCTAATTTCATGTAATCTATAATGTTTATAGATAAGCTGGATACTCGATATAGTGCTATCAATGGATCCTGTGACCACAGTTACATGCTTTGATAATATAAACCACAAAGTGCTGCTGCTTCTGTGACCTGGGTGACCTGTGAGATTTCAGGCTTGAAATCTCGGCAGTCCAGCTGCCTTGCAAAGTACATAATCCCCAGCAAACCACAACAGTAGGTAAACATGTTTCCCTGTACTGGCTCCCAGTACAGTATAGGATTCATTTTAAGTAGGGCTGTCAGTCGATTAAAATTTTTAATCGCGATTAAT
>JAPZDY010000022.1:302503-315417 GCA_029783645.1 Ctenochaetus hawaiiensis
TGATAAAAGACGAAGATGATAAAAACACGGTTTTAAAACGCTGTTAATCTGTTTATCAAATTTAAAATCGCTGTCTATGGTGATGCCAAGGCTGGTGACTTTAGAACGCTCATACTCTGTGAGGGGTCCCAAGTTGATGAGGGCACTGCCAAACACCATAACCTCTGTTTTTTCCTATTGAGTTTTAAAAAATTCTAGGCTAACCAAGCCTTGACATCACATAGACAGTCAAATAGGGCTGTCAGGGGGCAGTGGCTGTTCTTAGAGATTGGCATGTAAATCTGGCAGTCGTCGGTGTAAAGATGATAGGACATGCCATGTCTCTGACAAATCTCTCCAAGTGGGAGAAGATATAATGCAAAAAAGATAGGTCCCAGGATAGATTCCTGGGGGGCCCCACAATGAAATGGGGTAGAGGACGAAGTGGAGTCCCCCAGTCTGACAGAGAAAGACCTCTCTGACAGGTAGGACCTGAACCACTCCAAGGCGGTCCTCCTGACACCCACACAGTCCCTCAACCAGTCTAAAAGAATTTTGTGGTCGACCGTGTCAAAGGCAGCTGTCAGGTCTGAAAATAACTAAGCATGTATGCACACAACTGCCATAACTAAAATGGCAGAACTACCCGAATTAGTCATTAAAAAGAGATCATTAAAAACCTTCAGAAGTGCAGACTCGGTACTGTGAAATGCCTTGTACCCAGACTGAAATGGGTCCAAAGTGCCATTACCATCCAGAAAAGGCTGCAATTGTGCAAAAACTCACTTCTCTAGAAGTTTTGCTACGAAGGGTTATTTGGTAATGGGCCGGTAATTTGACAAAAGTGTTGGATCAAGACCAGGTTTTTTAATCAAGGGCTCAACAACCGCTTTTTTACAAAAGGAGGGCACAATGCCAGAAGCCAAGCTGCTGTTGATGATCTCCCTGACAAAAGAAGCAGTAGTGCTCCAGACCTTCTTAAAAAAGTGAGGAGGGACTAGGTCTGTGGGACAGGAGGAGGGTTTAAGTTTGTTAACTATCCCTGTGAGCTCCGACAATGGCACAGGCTCAAAACAACTAAAAACAGCAGAGCACTGAGTGGCTACTGTAAGAGACAGTACAGAAGGGGGTATAGTGGCTCTACTAGCAGCAACTTTATCATTAAAAAGGTGATGAATTTTTCACAGGTTTCAAATGTCATCTCCAGTAAACTGGAAGGATTCGGATTAAAAACAGAACTAATAGTTTTAAAAAGAACGCAAGGCTTGCTGACATTATTTAAAACCAAGGGCTCTAATTTCGTGGTGCAGCGCAGGGTGGCGCAGGGTGGTGGAGCGAGGTGCACCCCGCACAGTGGTAATTTCGTCCGGCACACCACCGTGCACAGCCTATTTGACAATTTGGTAGACCGAGGTGCGCCTAGATGGGCCTGACGGCACACCAGGGGGAGGTGTCCACAGATTCAGCTTGGCGCATTGACAATTTAGTGACAAAACACTGCGCGGAAGGTGCGCTGAAAGCTCGCCAGCTCCAACCTGGTCTATTCTCAGCGCAAGTGAAGCGCGCCCGGCGTAGTGGTAATTTGTCTGACAGGTGCGCAGTGCGCACACGTCATCAAAACTTCACAGGCAGGTTTCCAGGGTGTCAGGCACATTTCAATGCAATGAACACTCACAGCAACCACTATTTAATTTAACCATCCAAACGAGCATATACATTTGTATCTATATTAATTGTCCCGTCACATCTGATGTCAGATCAAAGACGTTTGTCACGTGTAATGGAAACTCAACCTGACGGCAGCTGGAAGTGTGATCGAACTAACGAGTTCACATCTCTCTCAGCCTCTCAGGTAATATGGGCAATCACAGGATTTACCTGTGATTGCCCATTTTACCTGTTTTAATCTTTATTCTTAACGTGATATAAAAAGAAAGAGTACATTACTGCAAGGAGGATGAGGAGGAGATACAGGGAGATAATATATCACCAAAGGTTCTCCGATTTGACGATGACAGAGCAGGAATGCAGGTGGATCACGAGCATGATGTCTGGATTAGCCTGCTGCTGTGTTTAATGTAATTAATTGGCCCTTCTCCTTACATCATTGAACCGTTTTTTACATTGGGCAGTGGTTCTCTGAATATCTGGGCAAACTTGATTGACAATATTAGTAACTTCCTCCCAGGCTGTGTTTGCATCATCAGCCCATGGAGGTCTGTTCGCATTACCATATATTCAGGTACTGCGAGCGGTGTAGGTGCGGCACAGGAAAGGTGCGCTGCACCTATGCCTGGTCCACGAAATTAGAGCACCAAGTCCGAAAAGTACTTAGTTTTTGCATCTTTAATGACACTCTGAAAATTTCTCCAGTTATCTTTAAGAATCTGCCAAGAAACCTCCAGATGGTCTTTCCTCCACCTGCACTCCACTCTCCGACACTCACGCCTGGCTGCACGCATAACGTCGTTGAGCCAAGGCTCCTGTTTTGGTTTAGAACGCATGGCCTTGATGGGAGCTATACTGTCCAGGACATCAGAGCAGGTAGAAATAAAAGAGTTCATCAGCTGGTCCGTGTCTGTGAATGCAAAGAATGCAGAGTTTAACAAATCCTGCACCGACACAGTAAAAAGAGGAGAAAAAGCAGCAGCAGTGTCAGATGCAATAACACGGCCATGGCACACGAAAGGCAACTTCCTCTCAATAGTTAAACTAAAATCAAACATGACAGGACTGTGATCGGAGAATACTGCATAACCCACAACAACAGTGTCAACAGGAAAACCATAAGACAACAGAAGGTCCAAAGTGTGTCCGTGCACTTGTGTTGGGCCAGAGACATGTGTCAAATGAAAAGCTTCAATCAGCTCCAAAAACTCTCTGGCCATGGATTTAAATGGACAACACACATGCACATTAAAATCTCTGACAATCAAAATCCTGTCATAACGAGTCAGAATAAAAGCAACAAAATCTAAAAAGTGCTTAATAAAATCCTTGTTGTGCTTCGGTGGTCTGTAAATGACAGTACACATCACTGGATCAGATGAGAAAGTCCAGTCTGATATCACTCTGTGATAAATGCAGTTCTTCAAAACAGTAGCTATACCTCCCCCACGACCAGTGGCTCTTGGTGTGTTGATGAAAGTGCAGTCAGGAGGTAACAGCTCTGAGAAGGCAGTGGACTCACTGGTGTTTATCCAAGTCTCCGTTAAAAACAGTACATCCAAAGAGTGCGATGTAAAGAAGTCCTGCAGGATGAAAGTTTTATTCATAACGGATCTTGCATTGACGAGTGCACACCTCGTAGAAGCCATCACAGCCACACGAGCTGCCCGGCTCAGCGGCCTGAGGTTGCCTGGGGATACATCACTTAAGCCCAGGAACAGAATCATCTGCATAATTAATGATTGTCCAATTTGTCTTATCTGCCCTGACACACATTTGTGTAAAGAATAAACACTAAAAAGAGACAGCACACACACTTGGGATGAACCAGTAGAAGAACATTAATGGTCAGACAAAATACCATTTACCCTGACTCTCTGTGTCCTATTGGTAAAAAAGTTAAGAATTCAGCCTACCAGACTGTTACTGAAGTCAAACTGTTCTAAAGCCCCCTGATCAGGACATGAGGCTAGATTGTGTTAAAAACCGTCAAAAAGTCCACAGATGAAAGTCTGCCATGCATCCTATTACTGTCCAAATGTTTTAAAAGCACATCTAACAGAGTTAGTGTAATGTTCTTCACTTCTTTGTAAAGGCCTGTATGCAAACTGTATTAAATCCAATGCATGTTCACTATTCCTCAAAATCTTATACCTGACCACTTTCTCCAAGATTTTGATTAAAACTGAGGTCAGAGCAATTGGCCTAAGGTCATTCAAGTTTTAGGGCAGCTGGACTTAGGAACATGGACAACAACAGCATCTTGTTTGCAAAGACTTATTAAAAATACAATGAAATACAGGAATTCATTAGCCCAATATGTAAGTGAATCAAACACATATTAACAGGACCATGTTTCTTTTAAAACTTTTACAGAAAGGAAGGCTTTTTCTGCATCCTTTTGATGAATCTTAAAGTGGTGATTGTCCTGTCTCAGGTTATGACTCAGTTCCTGCATTTTGTTACTAAAATCAAAGGTATCAAACTGACAATAAAACAATGAAAACAATTAGTCAAATCAATGTCTGAGTTTAAACCGTCCAAGGCATGAGTGCTATGCTCTGCCGATTGAAGCTCTGTCATTTTATAAACTCATCAATGTTGAAGCAAGATTGTTTGCAGCTGTCTTGTTCTCCAATTTTAACTAGTAGTTTTGTTAGGCTATTGAAATTTCAGTCTTTAGTTCCTGTGTAGCTAAATGCTGGTCAGATGCTGTGCCCTGTTTACAAGCAAGTCTCTTTCGCAGTAAGCAGTTGTGGAAACCAAAAGCTTGTTGTTAGGATATATTTTCACCTGCTTACAAAGGATGATCATAAAAGGCTGCAAAAGGTTAAAATCAACCAGAATGATGTTTGATATACCAGGTGTGCTGAATTGCAGTGTCTGCACAATATCAAAGACGGTGCTGCAGGCTGAGGTGATGCCTGCCTTAGGATGAAAATACACTGTAGTTTTAAAAAAGTTGAGGAAGCTCACAGGGCAGGTAAAATTGCACATTGCTACAGATAAAAGTTCCACATTTGGGGTACAGATGTGCTCTCTCACAGTCACAGAGCTGCAATTGTTTATTAACATACAAACATATCCCAGCTCCTTGAGTCTGTTCCCTTACCTCTGCACATCAATCCAGACGGAGTAAATCTCCAAAACTATCGATGGTCAGGTTGATTTAGCTTTTACTGAGATGTGGCTTACTGAGCACAACTGCAAAGTGAGCAGAGGGATCAGGCTGAGCTGCTGTTTCCTCAAGAAAAGTCTCATGTCTCCTCATTTGTCCCACTTCCTTCTCTTGTCATTTTTTTTTGGAACTTTTATTGTTATTCATAAACACGACAGGTCATTATCATTAATGCTATCAAAAAAGCAGAAAGACAGGCCAAAACGGTTAATATTCAAACCAAACAGAAAAATGAAAACAGAAAAAAATTAAAGGAAAAAAGAAAGGAAAAATAAAAGGAAAAAAGAGAAAAAAGGAGGAAAGACAAAAGAAATGTATTTTTAGATTTGACATTGGTAACTCACGGTACAATATATCTGTACATCAGAGATTGCTGACATAGCTAATTTTTCTTTGAGATATTTACTCAGTAATGACTATTGTTTTTAAAAATAGGTAAGTTGTAACTGGACCATCATGTGCTCCATCCCATAAACATGTTTGACTTTTTGCAACCACTAAGCTTTCATGGGTTGGTTCATCCAATTAATAGTGAATGTTTTTCTTGCAACCATTAGCAAAATATGTAATATGTGATGCTGAACTATTGTAAATAATTGTTCAGACATCACACCCAGTAAAAACAGTAAAGGGTCCAAAGGTGTATCAAGTGCAAAGATTTTCTCCTGGTCTTTCTTGATATTTTCCAAGAAAGTCTGTATAATCAGACAGTCCCAGAATATGTGAGTGTCTCTCCAACATTTGTTAGTGGAGTTGTCTTTATACACACTTACAGTCAAAGGGGTCTTGAAGAATCTCATTTTAACCTTCCAGTCAAATTCTTTCTAAAGCTGACTTTTAATTTCCCTAAGTTAGAACACTTGAGTTTCCTTTGCCCAGATGCAGGTCACCGGGGGCACCCTCTGGAGCCAGGCCTGGGGGTGGGGCTTGGTGGCAAGCGCCTGGTGGCCAGGCCTGCTCCCACAGGGCTTGGCCAGGCACAGCCCGAAGAGGCAACCTGGGACCCCCTTCCTGTGGGCTCACCACCCGCAGGAGGGGCCAAAGGGGTTGGGTGCTGTGTGAGTTGGGCTGCAGCCGACGGCAGGGACCTTGGCAGTCTGATCCTCAGCTGCAAAAGCTAGCTCTAGGGACATGGAATGTAATCTTTCTGGTGGAACTCTATTTCCTCTGGCGGCAATATCCAAACCTGTTGGTGGACACTGGCAGTGAGGGATGCTGTCAAGTTGAAGAAGGAGTCCTGTCGGGCCTTTTGGCCTGTGTGACTCCTGAGGCAGCAGACAGGTACCAGCAGGCCAAGCGGAGTGCAGCTGCGGCAGTCACTGAGGCAAAAATCCGGACATAGGAGGAATTAGTTAAGGCCATGGAGAACGACTTCCAGAGGGCTTCGAAGAGATTTTAGACCACCGTCTGGCATCTCAGGAGGGGGAAGGAGTGCGTTGTAAACACTGTGTTTGGTGGGGACGGTGCGCTGCTGACCTCAACTCAGTACTATGTGAATCGGTGGAAGGAATCCCAATCCCACTGACATACCTTCCTCAGAGGAAGCAGGGCCTGTCCCAAGGACACGGGAGTGGGCCTGCCCATCTCTGGGGCTGAGGTCGCCAAGGTGGTCAAAAAGCTCCTCGGTGGCAGGGCCCCGGGGTGTGTTCCAACTACAGGGGGATCACATTCCTCAGCCTCCCTGGTAAGGTCTATTCAGGGGTACTGGAGGGGATGGTCCGCCGGATAGTCAAACCTCGGATTCAGGAGGAGCAATGCGGTTTCTGTCCTGGTTGTGGAACTGTGGACCAGCTCTACACCCTCAGCAGGGTCCTCGAAGGTGCATGGGAGTTCACCCGACCAGTCCACATGTGTTTTGTGGACTTGGAGAAGGCCTTCGACCATGTCCCTCGGGGAATCCAGTGGGAGGTTCTCCAGGAGTATGGGCGTGGGACCCCCTGATAGGGGCCATCCGTTCCCTGTACGACCGGTGCCAGAGCTTGGTCCATTGCCGGCAGTAAGTCAGACTAGTTCTCTAAGGATTGGACTCCGGCAGGGCTGCCCTTTGTCAGTGACTCTGTTCATAATTTTTATGGACAGAATTTAAGGCGCAGCCACAGCGTTAAGTAGGTCTGGTTTGGTTACCTCAGGATTGGGTCACTGCTTTTTACAGATGATGTGGTCCATTTGGCTTCATCAGGCTGTGACCTTCAACTCTCGCTGGATCGGTTTGCAGCCAAGTGTGAAGTGGCCGGGATGAGAATCAGCACCTCCAAATCCGAGTCCCTGGTTCTCAGCCAGAAAAGGGTGGAGTGCCCTCTTCAGGTCGAGGATGAGATCCTGCCCCAAGTGAAGGAGTTCAAGTACCTCAGGGTCTTGTTCACGAGTGAGGGGAGGATGGAGTGGGAGATTGACAGGCGGATCGATGCAGCGTCTGCAGTAATGCGGACTCTGCATGGATCTGTCATGGTGAAGAGGGAGCTGAGCCGAAAGTCAAAGCTCTCTATTTACTGGTTAATCTTTGTTCCTACCCTCACCTATGGTAATGAGCTTTGGGTAGTGACCGAAAGAACAAGATCGTGGGTACAAGCGGCCAAACTGAGCTTCCTCCGTAGGGTGGCTGGGCTCTCCCTTCGAGATAGGTTGAGAAGCTCGGTCATCCGGGAGGAGCTTGGAGTAGAGATGGATATAAGTTAGAACATATATTTTCCCAGACATCATCATCCAATATTGTGTTCAGTTCCAATTACCCATAAGATAATCTCAAATTTGTAAATGCCAGTATAATGATGAATGGATAAATGAAGGCAGGGCAAAGTTCTCTATTAGTAATGGTCTCTTTTAATACCATTTGCTCCATTAAAATCTCTCCCAGTAAAGTTGGAAAGCTAAAGTATGATATTGGTCCATGACAGAGGGTCACTAATTTATTTGTTCATTGCCTCCATTTCAGGTGATATCTGAGAGCACAGCCTACCCTGAGGTGGGGATGTTCCAGGCGGGAAATCAAAGGTACAGTTGTATGGCTGATGTTTAATAAGAGCAGTGGCACAAGACTTGCTGAACTCAAGTCTTAGGTCCAAATATTCAGCTGGCACTGCAGACAGGTCAGGAAACTCCTCCTGAGGCTCAATGTCACCATTCTGGTGGCAAGGCTGACAAAAGACTCTGTGACAAACAGAAGGTGCTCCAGGTGGTATATGTAGCCTTATCAATCTGAGGGATATGTTTGACCAGCCAGGGATAACCCAAAATGATGGGAACCTGAGAATTGTCTATCAGATGCAAGGAGATCTTTTTACAGTGGTTGCTAAAAACCAGTCAAGTAACAGGTTTGGTATAGTAATTTACTGTAGCAAGAAGTTGGCCATTGAGAGCATAGCTTGCATTGGCTTGGGGTAGCTTCTAGGTGAGGATGCCAAGTTGCCTGACCAGTGCTATGTCAATCATACTTTTTTCTGCACCAGAGTCCAGCAGCACAGCAACCTCTAGTTGCTGATCTCTTCACATTAGGGTGGTGGTTAGCAGAGCATGTTTGATGGAAGATTTGGAGAAGAATAAGATGTTCACCAGTAACTTCTGACCTACTAGCAAGTGTTATGTTTTAAGCAATTCAATTCAATTCAATTCAATTCAATTCAATTCAATTCAATTCAATTTTATTTATATTACAACAAAATTGTCTCAAGCCACTTTACATATAGAGCATGTCAAGACCACACTCTATAAATACATTTATATTTTAAATTTATAGGAACCCAACAATTGAAAGCAGGAATCAACGTTATGCCCTAGCTGGTCACAGTAAAATCAGGGGCGTGACGCAGTGATGTTGTTTCTCTGGAGACAACTTGGGTCCAGTCCACCTGCATGGACTCAGGATCAGAGGAGCTTGAAGATGGCTCTGCTGATGCTAGTGATCTGCAAGGAAAACACTGAGGGTGCTTGGTTGGCCTCTCTTTCTGCCTCAGTGTCAGTGTGGTATTGATATGAATGGCTAGGACGATGACTGAGTCCAATACGGCAGGTAATTCATGGGTTGCTAGCTTATCCTTTACATTTTTGGAAAGTCCATTTAAAAAAGGCATCCTCCATATTCCAGGAACAATTGGCAGCTAATGAGCGAAAACAAGTGGCATAATCAGAGACTGCCTTTCTCCCTTGGCATGCCTTTAGCAAGACTTGTGCTGCCTTTCTGCCTCTGACAGACCTGTTGAACACCTTATTCATTTCTTGCATGAAACTTTCCAGGGATGCACAGACAGGTTCATTAGCTTCACACACAGGAGTTCCACACTCTCTTGTTCTCCCATCCAAGAGAGTGATGATGTAGGCAAATTGGGAGTAATCAGATGGAAAGGGGTATTCCACAACAGAGAACATTAAGATAAAAGCAACACCAAAGGCTGGGCTCACCACTGTAGTGACCAGGAGGCAGATGTGGCTGATGGCTGAATTGCGGCACCAAAAGAACAGGTGGCAGCAATGGTGGAAAAGCTGCCTGACTGGAAGGTGCTGCAGCCTGGCGCTGCAGTAGTCAATTCACCAGATGATCAACACTGTTGGCCATCTGTGGCCATCTCTTTCTGATGATTGTTGAGTTATGTGCCTTGTTTGTCTACAAGTGAGCAGAGGTGTTTAAATTTTGCTGTTCCATTGCTGACTGGATCATGCTGACACAAATTAGAAGACCCTCAGGCAGAATCACAGGGCAGAGGCAGGTGTAGGGCAAATGGTAAGTTTACCTTTGGTTTTAGGCAAAGCAAAGTACAGCTGTTCCAGATACCAAAACCAAAAATCCAGACAACCATGCAGGGTTTTAAAGGCGTCAGGCAAAGGCAAAAAACAGGAAAATAGGCACAGATCAAAATCCAATAAGCAATACTTACAACAGGCAGGATACAAAGCAGGCAAGAGCACAAACTACAAACTGGCAGACGACAAAGGCAAACTGAACAGTATAAGTACAGAACGAAAAACAAAGTAACAGGTTTGTGGCAGAATGAACAAGCTGACACGTGATAGGCTGACAGACAATACAAGAGGAGTGCCAGTGGGCATGGATGTTGTACTGGTGGGAAAGGCTTGCAGGTGCTGGAGAATAAGCAGACAGGTGTGGTTAGGAGAAGTACCGGGAGGGTGGGATTAAGAGGAGCATGAAACTCCTGTAGTATCCAAGACAGATGTTATGAAGTTTTGAGACCTACTGCAGTTGCAAGATACCTTTTAAATTTACTGTAAATACTGTACTTATGGTTCCATGGGCTGGTTCTTTTTAGCAATACCCTCATCTTAGTTCCAAAACTATCATCAAATTAAACTAATCAAATGTTAATTATTTTAGCTTCTCTAATTAACACAGTCACATTTTCTTACACTGATCAGATAGTAATTTTGGATGGCTGAGAAAACATTTAAGAAACACAGTGACATTTCTTGATAGCACGAAATGTCAGATGTAATAAGTCTCAGTGTGGCTCTACAGTATGTGGGCTGTCATTTTTAGACCGGTCTCCAGGCAACAGACCATTATTTTAGTCTGTGGATAGACACTTCAATCTAGTTTTGCTGCCAAATAGCTTTGAGTGACTGCATAAAATAACTCTGCAAACATGTTCACATTTTTCAAACATGTATAGCTTGCACGTTACCAACTTGGATGTTATTTTATGACCATCCTTCTAGTGGAAATATCTCTTAAATGTTCACTTATGGTGCAGCCAGTGTATGTTTTTAATACTGAAACATATGGTGCATAACTGGGTGGCTTAACATAAGAAGGCTGAATCCCAGGAGCATTCCCTGCACAGTTATTTGATTTGTTCTTGCTGCCGCAGCCCAGGCCTGTCTAAGTGCTGTACAGAGGCATATGGCCAGGCTGATTACAGGCATTATCTCATTCACTCTTGTAAGGGACTGTTGTGCCATCTTCCATTTATTTAATTAGGCTTTTCACATATTAGAAAGGCCCATTTTGGGCTGAAAATGCAACATATGGGTTGAGAAAACATATATTTTGGGGGTGTTGTAGTGTATTACAAATATATTCTACCTTCTTTTCTAATGTGGAGCAATTTGTCAAGCAATTAGCTTCACTAATTAAATTTTTGTAGCACTAATCAAACAAATATGCTAAAACATTCTTTACACTGTCAGCCTACTGTCTGTTCCCATTTAACTTGATGGCTTAAAAGAGCCTCCTACTCCTGGCTTCCACTCCACTAGATCACCTCATTTGCATTTTATATTGGTAAATCAAATTAAGCACCCGTAGCTTTTAACATGATTGACTGCAGCCAGGGCTGCTCAGATGGGACTTTTTCTGCAAAGAAAATTAGACCAATTTTAATGTGCAGAGCAGATAGCCTGGCTCCCTTCACATTCAGAAAATCGCATTCACTCAGCTAATTAAAATGATTTTTTTCCCCCTTTTTGTCTGTGTTCACCGAGGGGCTTTGATAGATTCACCCACCTGCTGTTATACTGTACATACTATGTGTCTGTTTTTTCCCCAGTGGATACCTTTTAAATGCCCGGGTTGTGTTATTCACAGGCCTCCATACATACTTACTGTTGTATTATACTATAGGTATAAACTTAATCAATAACCAATCAATACATCACAGTTTTCACTGTTCAGCCCCCACTTCTACAATTTTTCAAATGGTATTGACATACTACTATGTCTGAATAAGAACAGCAGACATTTGAAAATAAACTCTCCATCATTTAATTATGGTGTTGTACAAACAGTTATGAGTCTTATTTTGGTTCAGTTGCAGTTCATGGATATTTCGTAATCAAATGACATAATTGACGGATCAATCAATAATCAGACCTTTATTAAGTAAAAGGGGTGGCTCTCCAGGGGTGTTAGAAAATATGGTTGGAGCTGACATAAATCTCCAAAGAGACAATGAGTTTAGTGGTAGATTTCAGGTTGTTTAAACTTTCCCATGAACACAGTTCAAAAAACTTCCAGCTGAGTAAGGATATTATCAGTGCCTTAGAATACTTGTTTTATCAAAGGACTAAATGTTTTATTTATTTTTTGAATTAAAAAAGTGCCTTGTAACAGCTAAAATATATATATAGTATTACTCATGCAATAGGAAACCTAATAAGAAAAATTTGAAATAAGTGTAGCAACCTATCATAGCACTGAAGTGTTCATACAATCAACAAGTTTCCATACTGATGTCATGGACACATTTCAGTTGGTACTCAAGGTAAACTGAAGACAAAAAGAGCCATATAAAAGTTTCCAATAGAATGTTAATAAATAGAATTGGCAGAATATATAACTGAACTCAATAAAATGTTTTAAAAAATCTAAATGTTGTTGCTTTAGTTGTTTGTTTGTCTATAAAGAACTGGCTTTTACATCCATTCAATTGATTAGAATTATCTGGGGACGCGGAATTGCCTTTGTAAAGTTTAACTTTTTTTTTACTGTAGCCATTCTAATGGTACTGCAGGATTACAACAGTTCTTTTAACTCCTATAATAACAACTGTCTGTCAGGCTCCGTTTAAATTCTTAAAATGCTTTGATAATTGTAAATTAAAACCCATTATATCTACCCTAGAGAAAAATGTTTGTTCTCTCAGAATATTTTAAAAGAGGAATAAAAGTTATGTGAGATGGGATAAAGAGCAAGAATATGCTGTTCTTTAGGGACTGTTCCCACTAGAAATAATAGGTGCAGCACAGTGCCAGCACCAGGCGCTTCCCTGGATCGTAACAGTCAGCTTAATTGCAGCTTTTAGGATCATTACTGCTCCCATGTGAATGTCAAAATGAAAAAGGCTGGTGGGCCTTTGACAAACAGGCAACAGGCAACCACCCACTGCCCTGCAGTTGCAGTCACAAGGGGCAGGCTCACAACTAAAGGAAAAATACAGGCCTTGTTTGTTGACCTGGCTCTCTCAAACCAGAGAAAAAAATGTACACAAAAGATATTGAAAGATATGTATATGTAATATATGTTAATATGTAGCTGTATATATTTTTTTCATATATATATACATACACAGTATATATATATATATATATATATATATATATATACACACACACACACACAAATATATAAATATATTTTATAATA
>JAPZDY010000022.1:321096-333421 GCA_029783645.1 Ctenochaetus hawaiiensis
AATTTTAATCGACTGACAGCCCTAATTATTATTATTATTATTATTATTATTATTATTATTATTATTATTATTATTATTAGTCCTGTTAAGATTAACACAAGTGAAAAAATGAGATTAAAATGACAACTTAATGAACCTACAAAGTAAAAGTAAAAAAGTAACTGGTTAGTAAGTCACTTATTGTACTAGGTACTTCCTAATTTCCTATTTTTAGGGTGAGTGGTCTAGTGCAGACTAATAGCACTGGATGATCCAACTTTTTTAGCAGAGATGGTGGTCTAATCAGTCTTAACATCAAGGTAGGAAACATTGAAATTGCAAAACTTTTACTGGCTAACTACATTTTCACTTACACTTTATGCAACATACTGCAACATGTTTGTGGAGATTAGAGGAGGAGTTTTTTTTTTAAAGATTTGTTCTCAGTGTTTTTTAGGAGAGAAACCACTACTCTACAATATTTTTTTAAACTGTTATCTTTTTAAAATTTTGGTATAAAAAGTGTAGCAAGGTGCACACAGGGATTGTTACTTGAGCTATATCTTGCTCTTTTTTCTTCTTTCTACATTATCATGCTGTGACCTTGTGGTGTGTCCCTTTCTCGAGATGGTCTCTATTCCCTTCCCCACCTTAAGTCTGCCTGTAATTGAGCAGACTGGTAGTATTATAGGTATAAATGACAACTATAGTGAAGCGAAATGGTGATTTCTAGCTCAAAAATGTACCAAAATTAAGAGTGCAAAAAGTGCAGTTCTAGAAAAAGGAACCTGAAAATTGTATGTCATTTTAAAAAATACCTACTGTTCATTACTTGTAATGAGTTACATACCACCCCTGATACTCATGCCCTAAAACTCACTTAGTGGATCCAATGCTGCTCATAACTGCATGGCTGCAAGGAAAAATTGAAAATGCATTCTGAGTCAGAAAGTATTAATGCATGGCAGTCTTGGCTCACTGGCCTCCTTAGATAGTGATTAAGGTGTACCTTTTTTTAATTTTGTATCAGAGCGAGCTCCTCTGGGCATCAGCCTTAATGGTTAAAGTAGAGTCATGTGATTCCACTGCTTTTCACATAGATGACATGTGTATAATTGTTATGTTGTTTTTTTTCCCTTCTCTCTGAGAACAGAGAGCCTCACTTCTGTGTGTCTACTTGGTTGCAAACCTTTCATTGGTCTGGTCTTCTTCACCAGTGCCCTTAGAATATGCTTTGCAGTATGATCTGAACTACTTTAGTAACAGCAAAAAAGTCTTGTACATTTCTGGCCACTTGTATTACAATAATGTCGTTTGATGGTTCTCTCCAACCTTCCTTATAAAAGGTAAAGCTATTTAGTTAGTTTTTACATCACTTCTCAGAGTGCTTGATTAAATGTGGGCCCATGAGTTAAATTGAACACTAGAGATGTACAAATAAAGAAACAGATTTTACTATTTTTTTCTCCATTGGGATTCAATTAGAGAATAGGACTGGGTTTATTGTGTGTTGCCTTGTTTTCAACAAAAATAGTAATGGAAATACCAAAACCAACAGTTTGTTTGCCCATCTATCAGTGCCATCAATTTAGTTTGCAGCACTTTAATGTAAATATTTAAGAAGAAGAAGAAAAACCAGGAGAAGATGAACAACAATAATAACCACAACAGTAATAATTTTGATTTACTATTTTGATCATTTCCTAAAATATCAGGACCTTGATGTTTTTGACTACCTTGATGACCTACCTTTGACCTTGATGTGCCATACTCAGTTAGACTTTTCTCAAGTGGTCAAATATTGTCATAACTTACTACAACGTATTTGACTTGCATCACATACAAGACACACATTTTCTAACCTGAATATGGTGCTTTCCTAAACCTAACCAAGTAAATCTTATACCTTAACCTATTAAAACTGCAGCATGAAACACATGTCAGAAAGACTCTCTTACAGGCATCTCATACAAATGCTAAAAGATGCCTTGTGCATTTGTATAAAATGCCACATGACAAAACACAAGTATTTGTAAGTACAGTCAGGGACTGTTATCAGCTGTGGGTTAATATCTGTTTGGTGGCACTCTAATGTATATTTTGCAACACCATGAGCCAGATGGGAAAACTAAATATACGCAGTTCTGTTTTAAAAGTCTAATCATGAAGTTGTGCACATGAGAAAGAGCCTGATTATCGCTCCCACATATAGATGTAGATATTACTTAATTACTCAGACACAGTGCTGCAGTATTCTTCAGCCTTCAGTGTCTCTATAGACTTATCTATGGATGGGTGTAGTGCCCTCAGTGCTGATGAGTGAGCTTGTTGCTCTTTTTAACTCTACACTCTCTGGCATCTAAGACTCCGTCACTCCTCTAATGAACAAGCGCTCCAAGGCACCCTCGGAACATGGATTAATGACTCTATCTGTGCCCTAAAACGCTCCTGTAGGCATGCTGAGAGAAAGTGGAAGGACAAATTGCAGGTTTTGTTTCGGATTTTGCAGGATTGTTTACTTGAGTTTCAGAGTGTGGCAAAAGCTGCCAAAACTAAATAAATCTCTAACTTTGTCTTTAATAACACTGATAAACCTAAATACTTATTTAATGCTCGTTTCTCTTGTTAACCCCCATGATATTGATCCCTGCTCTCTGTAATGACTTTCTCAACTTTTTTTGTGAAAAAATCTCTGCTCTATGGTTAATACCATCTCTTGCTGCCCTTGATCTCTCTGATGTTTCTATGTGCCTGGAAGATTTTGACCAGTTCAAGCCCTTATCATTGTCTGATCTGTCTGATTTTTTGCATAATCTACAGCCTGTTTTTGTCCCTCATACATTATTCCCTCTCACCTTATTAAAAAGGATTTTGATTCTGTTGGTTTGCTTATTCTGTATTTGATTCAAGCCTGTTTTAGCTCAAAGTATTTTCCAGCTACTTACAAACGTGCTATGGTGCAGCCACTGTTTATAAAGCTTAATCTCTTGACCCCTATGCTCTCTCGAATTTCAGCTGCCTTTCATACTAAGGATCTGTTGTCACATCTAGACCAGTGTGCAGGGATTAAAGGTGTGACCCTCATGTTGCTCCAGTCCTATTTGACTGATAGGAGCTTTTCTGGGTGATTTCTCCTCCAATGGGTCAATGGCCCCTTTTATTTGTGGGGTCCCCCAAGGCTCCATTTAGGACCCATTTATTATTTTCATTTTACATCTTGCCTCTGGGTTCAATTCTAATAAAACATAATGAACCTCTCCACTGTTATACAGATGATGTCTAGATCTAACTTCCTTTTAAAGTAAAGAGTAAGGACTCTCTGCAGCCTCCTGGCATGTCTTGATGACATTAAGATTTGGATTGAAATTAGTTTCCTCAATCTATATGATAGCAAGATTGAGGTTATTGTGTTTGGACTTTCCGAATGCTTTAATGACTATGTCAGTGCTCTAGGTCCCCTTGCTATATATATTTGTTCTTTCATTAAAAGCCGTTGTGTGGGACCTCAAATCTGATAGATTTGCTCTGTAGTCAAAAGTGCCTTCTATCAGTTTAGAATCCTGTCTGAAGTTAAGTCTCACCTTTCCTCCACTGCCTTGGAGAGGGTTATCCATGCCATAATTTTGTCTAAACCAGTGCTCTCTGCACTATTTGCAGCTGGTACAAATTGCTACTGTTCACCTTCAACTGGATCTAAGGAGCGTGACAACATTACACCACTTCTGGCCTCCCTGCACTGGCTTTGTTGTTTGTTTTGAAGATACTTAATGATCTGGTTTCTCAACACCTTGTTAAACTCCTCCATGTACACACACCAGCTAGAGCACTGAGGTTGGCAGATTAGATGCTGCTCAATATACCAAAGTCTAGGCTGAAAACTGAAGGTGACCGAACCTTTGCAGTAGCTGCTGTGAAACAGCTTGCCATCGTATATCTGCCCAGTCTTTGGAGATTTTTAAGTCATCACTCAGACTCACCTTTTCTCTCTGACCTTTTGACTTGGTGAGCTGTAGCATTCTCTCGCACTGTTTGCGCTGTATACTATTTTGTACTTTGTTTCCTTATGTATTTGTATGTATTTTTTGGATTTATTGATGTAGTTTTTGATGTTATCTTACTAGTATATTTTTAGTTTTTAGTGCTATTAATTCTTGAAAGCACTTTGGTTGACCTTTGGTTATTTAAAAATGTGCTATATAAATAAATGCGATGTAGACCTGACCTTGATTACTTATATGTGTGTTAATAACCCTGCTTGCTCCACTAACTGCACTAAGACCTCTTCAAGGAAAGGACGACAAAAAGAACAGGTTTACGAGTGTTGTTGCATCTGTGAGAAAAAAATTATGGTTAACATGGTCTTTCGTACATTTGAAGTGCACACATTTTCACCATAAACTCAGTTAAAATACCAGTTTGTGTGTAAAATTATTTTCATTTATCACATCCCAGTGTATATGGGCTTAATGTATCATAAACTACAGATTGTGTGTTCACGGTAATAAGGGAACACATGACCCAGTTCAGCAGTGTGGCTCACTGGTGTTTTTCATAGTTTAATAATGGAGCTATTTGGTCCCAAAGAATGTATATACCATGTGTCAGGCTTTGTAAACAAACAATAAACCATTTAATTACTAGTATTTTCTACCTTACCTTGTGTGTTTTGCATAGCATGACATACTTAAAGCTATTACAGCTGTCAGTACTTCTTATTCTCTCAGATGCAGCCAAGCCAAATAGTAAAAAGTGAAGCCCAGTCAGGTGAGTTTGTGGGTCAATGTTGACTTAGGGTTAGGGTTAGTTTTACACCCATCTCGCAGTAGGTTAAGTTGGTTCAAAATAAGGCGTACTCTGCCTCCTTATTGTACAGTTTATTAAGTCAGTATTTAGTTGCAGTTAGCTTGTTTAATGTGAACCTCTCTTACTGTGAGCATGTACAGTTTCAGGTATTCTAACCTCATTTTGTATTTGAGCCATCTCCTGATAAGCAGTTTTCTTCTTGTAAAAATCATCAGACGTAATTCTCCATCTCCAATAGGTTTTAAGAGTATCCCACTAAACGGCAGGGAGCTTTCTTGCCCTCTATTAGTTTTTGTGGAAAATTTTGCTTCGTTCCTAATCATTTTAAGAAATTTGCTATCTTTAAGTAAAGAATTTTTTAAATGCCATTTGCAGCTTCTAGGGCTTTGTGAAAATTTGGTCAGACGGAAATGGATCTTGATCTGTATTAACTTGACTAGCAGTGTGGACACTGTCTGCATAACTTATTAAGGGCTAAAACATTACAAAAAATCACTTCTGGTAGAAACTTTATGAGAAGGAGAAAAAAAACAAACACTTTCTTCTATCTGGATGCATAAATCTCAATATGACTTTTAAACCTAAATCTGAGGCTAGCTGTCAAATGGCAGATGGCTGTCATGCTCTGATCACTCTTTGCTCTTCTGTAGTTGCATAGCTCCATAACAGTATCACTGCTGCCGCTCACATTGTTAAGGTAAAATATTGAAGGGAGTGCCATGCTAAATGTTATGTGCCAATATTTACATGTTCTTGGTCTACATCTTAAAAAAAAAAATTGCTGACTTCATACTTTCTCTGGCTGTTGTTTAGAAGACTGAACAACTGAATGGTAATTGCACCTTTAGGAACTCTAAGAAATTTGTTTAACCTTGCACTTTCCAGTGTGAAAATAAATCAAATTAGATTTTTTTTTGTCAAATTTAGCTAAATTTGTACATCTGTAAGCCTTTTCCTTTGCCTTCAGCCCCTTTATTAAGTTTGACTAGACACAGTTTCAGACTTCCCACTACTACCCTAGCAAGCTTTTGAGAGTCAGGCGCCAGATATCTGGGAGGGTAAGTTCCCTTGCTCTTTTCCCATTCCAATTCAATGTGATCTCATCCAAAGGCCTGCAATTGTTTCCTTCGGTCAACCCAAGGTACAGTGCTGCTTTTGTTCCATCTCTCCATCTCTCTGAATACAGTCCCAGAGCCAGACAAACCTGTAGGGTATGTTATCAGGATTCTTTGTCCTGATTCTTAGCTTCCCCTGCCCAGATCCCCATCTGTACAACAGAGGAGAGGCACCACTGTAGGCACACTCTGTCTCTGCGTTTCCATAAGTCACTCTTGGGAGACTCCACAAACTCAGCAAAAAATAACTAGTGGTTCACAATCTTAATATAAAGAAGAGTCTGGTTTCACAGGAAATTCAAGCATACTTCAGACTGTGTGAATTTGATCAGGGTATCATGTTTTACCATTTTTTTCTAAAAACTTCGATCGAATCATAAACCTGCCCTGAACAGACCAAAACACTTTTTTCCACATTTTGGGTGACTCTCGGGTTACATATTTATGTAAGTGCTGACCTTTATCCATAGCACACCTTAGTGTGACAGATTTCTTAATACGATTCTCCTTCCTCACAGGTAGCCATTACTTTCTTTTTATTTCATAATGGCTACTTTTAATACTAGAATTAGGTAAAGTAACTAGTAGGACTATTTCTACTTTTAAAAACAAAGTCATTGTTATTTCATTATGACATGTCATAATTATTTAACGGTTGTGTGGAATAATTCAAAGTGCAGAATGTGTGTATTTCATAATGATGTAACAACAACATTACACTGACAATAATACCAAAATATTTAACAAGTACTTATCAAATTGCCAGGAAAAGTATTGCCTTTCAGTGTTTCTTAAAAACTTGAATATGTTGAAACTTTATGTTTCCATTTTTAACTTGATGTTGTGGCAAAGCTGTAATTAAGGTATGGTTAGGTTTAGATACAAAAAAATGGTCAATTTAAGGTAAACACAAGAAACTTGTGCTTGTAGCAGAGTATGTTACAATTCATACTTTGGATCTTCCCTATTTAATTCAGTTTTTAGATTTTCCATATTTTTTCAGCGGAGTAACTTCTATTATGAGGGATCACTGATAAGGTTGTGCCCTATGGTAAAGATGAGTTTTTTACATGTACATGCAGTGTAATTGATTAAGTGATTAAGCATATAGTCTGAAGAGAATAACTTCTGTGGTATTCTAGTTTTATTTTATTGAAAAATGTAGGTTAGTACTGACAGAGAAAATGGACAAAAATAACCTTCTTGTAGTTGTAGTGTCACCTCAAGGGCTAATCCAAAGAGCTCCATGGATACATGTAAGTGACACAAGTATAGGGTTCCGCTTCTGACATCATGATGAAAAAGAAAGAAATGATTGCATGAAGACTGATCTATCATCTAGTTATTGTAGATTTCTCACAGGGTGTACAAAATAGTAATATTGTACACAGGCAATACACTTGAACTAATATAGGCTAATATGGTGCAGCATCATACATTGTCAAAGCTATTTTTTGTTAGTATAGTTTTATAGTCAACAATAAAAAAACTAGCTTATTTGTTCTAACATCATCTAATGACACTCATGTTATCCATGACTGTTTTTACATGGTGGAGAACTGACCAGTTAACAAAAGTTGTTTAATTAGATTTTTGTGGTATAAATTTCATCATGATGTAGGATGTTTTTTTTCAATACTTATCAAACATGAAGGTCCACAAATGGGTTAATGTAGTTTAAACTTGGAACAACTTCACTTACCCAGTGCCACCATTATTGGGATAGTTGATACATTCTTGAGCACTATCTTACAGTTGGGGAAAGTTCCTTCTAACCTTTTAAGGAAAAAAAGTGTTTTAAGTTCTGTCATTGTTTCCACTGAAACTGTCTCTCACTCTGTCCTTCATATGTGACTGAGGACCAGTTGTGTTAATGTCCTAAAATTTGGATGTGCTCATCACTTGTGCACTCTGGTGAAAAAGCACAATAAAAAGCTGTACATTTAAAGTGTATTATCATGGTCAGCCTTTTGTTCAAATGCTCAGTGTGACTTATGACACCAAAATTACAGTGCTTTACTGGATTGCTCATGACCCCCCCCCCACCACCACCACCACACACACAAACACACACACACACACTGCATCTCTTAATAATGAGACATGGAAATACCAGACAGACAAGCCCAGTGTGAGGCATTTTCCTTTGCAAGAAAATGGCCATACAGTCGTATTAAGACATGAAGATAAAGCCTTCACCCTCGACTTTCTCTAAGCTTCTCTGTCTGTTACAGTATGCCGTCTAACCTTATCTTGCTGTTTGATTGTGAAACTGTGCCTACTCAAAAAGTGTTTGTTTTTTTCATTGGTTATTCCATTGACGTATGCAACAATAATGATTTGTTTCATTACTGCCCCACGTTGATCAAGTCCTTAAATCTGCAAAACAATAGTTAGAGATCCAACAGAGATTCTCAATAGCAGTGATTTAATCTGGTACTAAGTATGGCAGTTCTCATTTGGCTATATGAGTTTCTGTTCTTATTGTTGGGGAGCAACACTTTCTGGTAAACAGTGATTTGCACAGGTTTTTGAGTGAAAACTTCACTTAGGCAGCCAAAATGAAAATTGTGGCAAAAATTACCTAAAAGAAAAAAATGCTGCAGACTCTGACACAGAGTTAACTCCATCAGCTAATGAAAGATCTTTAAATTGAGTTGCTGGTTAACTTTCCCAAATTATAACATGGCATTTCTTTGCCTGTGCTGATGGAAATAAAACTTAAACATGCATCAAAGTTTTCTCGTCATTATTACTTTTAATATCATTAATCATTGATGACATATTTTAGTTGGTTTTGTTAAGCCCAGTTGTATACTGAACAACTGCGTAGAAAACATGCATCACTTATAAATATTTTTTATTATTATTATTTCAGTTTTTTAAACTAACAGTGTGCAGATTTGTAGAAAAATCAGTTTCACATGTGATGTACAATAGACATGTTATATAAAGAATAAAGTCACTTGATGTGATGCTTTAGAGCACTGGCGCTTTCTTTACTCAAAATCGAGCACTAATCGCCAGTGTTGTGTTGAGACATTCTTCTTTTCTACTTTAACACCTACAGCATATAGCTCCAGGACACAAGCAGACCAGTGGAATTCAGTTTAAATCAAAATTAGACATGTTGTAAAAACTATGTTGGTAAACTAAAACTGTTGGATTTAAAGACATGCACCATGAATCTGCTTCAGTTAAAAACATTTTTAACAAAAATCATATTATTTTCAATATTCCATCTTAGCTGGTTTGTTGGTTTTCTGAAGTCTTAGTCAACATGACATCTGTTGGTAGTATCCACAAATATAATTTTGTCTTTAATATGTGCTACATTTTAAGAGACTTTACACAAGTGTATTTATGCACAGAGGGGATCCTAGAGACAGAATTTGATATTTTTTTTTAAAAATTAAACCGATTAGTAAGCAAGGACATTTAATGACTATATGTCCATTATGGCTCAAAATTCATTTCAGGCGAGATGACATTCTGCAATATCCATCAGCACTAAATGTGCACAGGACAGAAGGATACTATGAAATTGGTTAAGCAGAATTTAGCACAGAAACAATGACAGTGATTCAGACAGGTTGGCACTGTCAACTCATGACACCCTGGGAAACAGCATTCATGTGATACTTTCTATTTTTTAAAGAACAATCTCAAACAATTTGCAGATTTTTCAAGTTTGGAATAGAAAGCTTACCTTAAAATCTTAGACATCTCTCACTGCACACACTTAAACCCCAAGAAACTTAAGCAGTGTATAAAACCTGTTTCTTACTCGATCATTACTCGGTCAGGTAACAGTTATTTAAAAGAGATAAACAATTCCCTGCTTGTTATGTTGATTTAGCTCATAAAGATTATAAAAGAAAAATCTTCATAAACTAAAGAAAATGGTTGAGGCACTTTTTAAATACTAATACTTTAAATGAAACCGATTATCTAATCTTGACATTGTGACTTTCATCTAAGAGAACAGAAACCGTACATCTGATGAGGCGTATGAAAAAATCTAAATCACATCAAACCCTTATATTATTCTTGCAAACACTTAATTTGTTTTAATAAAACTTTATTTATAAATAAATCTAAATTGGCAGCTACAGGGTCAGGAATCAGGGAAATCTTAATTAATATCTTTTTTTAAAAAATATAAAGCCTAAATAAAAGTGATAACGTCTACCTGTCTGTCGTGTAATGATGAAAATATATGACGGAATTGCAATATAGATAAAGACATTTCGTTCCTAACATTTCTCGAAACGGATTCATTAGCTTTAAATAACCTAAGTACAATGTCAAAATCTCAATTACTTTGGAAAAAATGTTTTAAACAGTCAAAAGTTTTGTTCAGGTCGATGTTTTGCAGCGGGGCTTGCTCTAAAGGAGGTAAACTGAGACAGCATCTGCACCAACATGACAGCAAATTAACTACAAAATATCTATCAAGCCATTTAATAGATCTGATGTTAACTTATGAATATTCACAAAGAATTATAAACCTTTAGGCCTAGGCCCTGCGTCAAACACGCTTCGATATCCTCGTTTATTAAAACAAACACGAAACATTAAATTTTGATAGGAAATACACAGACGAATCGTTTTTTGTTTCTTTTTACTTCAATTAAGAAAGTTACACAAAAGGTGGCAAATTTGTCGACAATAAATAATAAATATTTTTTGTTGTACGGGAACAAACGAAACATTTTTTCCAGAGCTAACGGTATTTGTAACTTATTATTAATTATACACATCTTTGGAAAGAAAAACAAAAATCTCGGACGAACACTAACTCACTCAGATGTCCCACGAAGCTTGTGGCAAAATAGAGGTATACCTTGTTGCAAATGCTTAAGTACTTGGGTCATGAGGGAAATCGTGTAATTAAATGGAGAAAGGCAGTGCCGTTCCCCTCCGAATGCTCTATTTTATGATGAGGTGCGAGTATGGAATTTAAAAAATTACCAGTCATTGTTTTCTACTCAAAGTAGCGCACAGCAAGTTGCAAGTATAGGAATCATGATTCTCTCCCACTCAGAGGTCCCATTTATCAATGGAGTCAGGTTCGTGTCTTCTCATTTTGGCAACTGTAGCCAGCGTGAAGGTGCAGTACTGGCCATGATGACGCATCCGTCTGAGTGGACATTAGAATGGGTGGCTGCGGTTAAATCCCATGATTGTCTTCACAGTGTCAAAATACAACCAGGGGGGTTGTTTGGTGCAGTAAGGGGTGGGGGTGGTGACCAGGGACTGCGTGTTCAATTCAGTCTGTCCATGTGGCGTCCGCTCAGGCCTCGATGGGACTGGATACCATGCTGTTCGGTGTGTCTGGAAGCTGAGATGACATGGACGCTACTTCGCTGCCAGTCGAATTTGAACCTGGTCCTCCCTCCGAGAAACTGACCTGAGGGACACATTAACCAAAAAAATCTTGTTACCCCACCTTGGAGTTTGTGTCAGAGGCGAGTGGAGGGTTTAAACATAACCCTGAAGAAAACTGCGCAACGCGGTCATACGCAGGTTTAAGTCCATTTATTGTCAGTTTTACAGTAGGCTGTAACTTCTTGTGGTAAATCATTCCGCTGAGAATATTGTTTAATGTAAATAATTCGCAAAAACACTACACGGAATTATTTAAATTTGGTAATCCATCAGAGTGAACATCGTGCTTATTATCGGTGTCGGGATTTGAGGAGTTGTTATTTTTTAATGTATTTATTTTTTTCTGGTTTTAGGTTTAGATGTTTTTTTAAATAGGCTACGTGATACTGGATTTGCAACTAAACTATAGCCTAATTTAGATTACTACATGAAAAGAAGACTTGATGTCCTTTGTGAGGGATTATCTTGTTTGATTTATAGCCCAAGTCCCTGTTTTACAAAATATTACGAAGGCGACAAAGAATAGGGAAAAAGAAGCTGCTTGGACACTAGGAGAATATACATCCAAACTTTTAAAACACTTTGATACTGTAGTCTCATAATTTATGCTGTGGTAAATGGTCCTGACAAAAAAATCAGCTGAGCTCAAATGTGTGCATGGGGGTTATGTCTCATTAGGTTATAACCATTTTATCATTAATGACTGATATCTTAACCCTGGTCTTCCCATCAATATTTATTAAAATCCATAACAGTTTACTTGCCTACATGCAACTCTGCTCTCCATCAGCCAGAAAAACGGATGAACTGTATGTCACATTCCAGTTTTTGTCATTAACGCTCATAATCCACATAAGGGGCAGAACAACGTTGTCACTGTGTTCACCGATAGCATCTGATAGCATCATTTTTTTCTATGTGATAGATATTAATCAACAATATTAAAAGCGTCTTTAAAGATTTAAAAACCAGAATTGACCTTTGTATACATTTTTCTCTTTTTAATCGTTTTAGAAGACGCTGAGAAAACATGAAAA
>JAPZDY010000022.1:474816-512839 GCA_029783645.1 Ctenochaetus hawaiiensis
TTAAAAAACAGTCCTGACTGCACTGGAATCAATTTTTCTGTTCAATTATCCGACATTGAAAAGCATTAAACCTGCTCATCGAATAGAAAAGCCTCCAAGACACAAGAGGGGTAATGCCCATAGTGTCTGTGTATGTATCTGTTTCAATGTTAGTTTTCTACCTTCTACCTTGGTTTTCAGAGTGTCTTGGAACTGTAGTTTTTTACTGGGTTGTGGGGAGGAGATCATAATTGAGTTTTTATAGCAACAAAAGTTAGAAGCTAGCCACAGTCATGAGAAATATACTGTGATCATTTATACCTCCAGTGTTCCTTTGATAAAAGACAATATTGGCCTAATATTTAAACACACCAAGAGGGGGGTCTCACCCAATTCAAACCTTCTTCATAAGCAAATATCTTTCTTGGCACTTTACAAGGAATACTTTAACGCATGTCTATGTCCCTCCAGCATCCTTTAATGAACTTATTTACAGCCCTTGGAAGATGTGGACAATTGCCTAATATGATCTTTGTCGTCAGCTGAGTGTAGCAGAGCCAATATCTCTTAATTAAGTCATCAGCCAACCTTCTAAGTGTGTGTTGCACAAAAAGATAAGCAGTAATAGGTGGACTGGAGCACAGAGAGAGGATGGAGACGGACCAAACTGTGTGTTGTGGAAATCTTGGATTGGAAGCAGAATTCCTGCTCCCACTTTGTCTTCCTTGTTCAATTATTAAATTATTAAATTGTTAAAGGAATAAAAGAATGTTGTTATGATTGCCACATGCATATAGCTATGCCCGCATAGCTAACAAAAAAGCACAAATTTCATTAAAAAAACATACACACACTATATATAACTCTATTAAGTGTTTCATGTTTCATTGCTTAATCACCATTAGAACTGGGCTTACATGTGTTTTTGTGATGCCTGGAACTTGTGTATTTGCCATTTCACAATGAAACTTGGGTGTACAGCTAAAACCCGGAAACTGTACTTAATTTTTGTGAACAAAAACAACAATAAAAACACAGAAAAAGTTAAATTGAATGATGTGGGAGTGAAATTGTAATTACTGAAATTGCAATTATTATGACATGGAAGTGCTAAAAGAGTTTTAGCTTTTAGTTACGGTGCAAGAGGGCATTGTCTATTTAAACCAAGAACGAGTCTGGACTGAGACCAAGGCAGGCTGAGACCAATGCAAGACCAAGATGTGTGTGAGTCCCACTCTATGTGACCCGCTTAAAAAAAAAAAGAAATATGAAATCCGCTGGCACCCTTCAAACTAATCTGAAAGATCCACATTTTCCATTAAACACACTCAGAAATGTTATACCATCAATCTTACACAATACAGTTTTTTCTGCAAGTATCAGGTTTTCTGGGTCACTCTGCCTGTCCCTAGAAACAACTCCATTCTAACATAAAAAAACGTGTTTTTCTTGTGTAGGATAAAGAGAACACCATGTGCATTTCGTTGTGCTACCCAGTGTTGTAAAGCCACAGATAAAAATAACTTTGAACATTACAGTTTAAATGTTCAACAACCATTTATTACCAGTGTTCCAATATTCAAAAGTACACATGAGCCAACAAAATTGCATGTGCTCGAGGTGACCATACACTGAGAGAATACTTGGCATGTAATATACACACAAAAGCCCTCAGAAACAGAAAACACACTTCAGCACACATGAACAAAAGCAAAACAACTCAGTCAAACCAGCAGAGGAGAGGATCTTCTGTTTGCTCCTTCTGCTCTGTGGCTTTCATCAGTGCCATTAGATGGGAATGTGTCCCCAGGCATCTATACACTGCACCATCCCTATGTGCCTCATATATACAGTCATCCCACTCCTTCATATATAGAGAGGAGGAAGGTGGCAAAGCCTGGCGTATGACCAGCTGATAAGAGCATAATATCATCCTTGTTTTGGGTCTCTTTTCTACTCCTGTCTGTCTCCCCTCCACTCCTTATTTAACACTTTTTCCTTACCATTAAGCCTTGTGTCTTTATCCCTCTACCCACTCCCATCGCACTTTCTATTTTGGTCTTGTGAACACGTCTCCCTCTCGTCACCGTGTTTCTTCTTTGTCCTCCTCCCCCTCCTCATGTCACATGGCTGAAAACATGCGGAGAAACTCCAGAAGCACAAAGCAAAGCACTGGCATAGCAGTTGCGTGGGACCGTGGCAAGATGGGGCACAGTTGAATGGTGCTCAGTGGAGTCCAACTGTGATGTATAATTTATGTGATAAAACTCTCAGACTTTTTATGTGTTTTCTGTCTGAAAACACTGGACAGTTGTCTGAGGTTTAAAACTAAATGAATGCATTTAATAACTGCTTTGACTGCCATAATAGAGGTTATCAGATGACCACTTATTACTGAGCAGCATGCCATGCCTTCTCTCTGAGTGTAGGGAATCTTCTTAAGAGCTCGGTTAAAAAAAGAGTGTGTGTGTGTGTCTGTGTGTGTACAGTATTTATGTGTATGATTCTGCACATGCAACTTTGCTCTTATCCTCGTGAGGACTGAATCTAATAACGTGGATGAGGGATCACTCACAACTGCAGATATATTGTACTGGTTTCTCAAATTTATGGAGAAATCAGGTTGTAATGAAGAATTTTATTAGGATAAGCAGGATGCAAAAGCAAAAGTAAAGATTACAATTTAACAATGAATGAATTCAGTGTTACAGTGCTTGATGTAGTATAAACCTTTTTTTTTTTGCAACAAACATTTTAGTGTTCCATAAAGGGAAAAGCACAGATATAACTAATGACATTTAAACAACAGCGTCAATCCAACCACTTAAATAAAACCAGCCCCAAATTTAAACCTTAAATAAATCCACTTATGCATTATCTGTTATGAATCAAAATGTCTGGTGTGAAAACAGAGTAAAGCAACATTAAATCTCTTTTTCCCAGTTTACAGTTGATGTTAAATATTAACAGTTTGATTTAGGGGAATTAGGGGGCATTAATCTTTTAATTCTGTTTTTTTTGTTTCCTTTACTGTAAACAGCTACATGTGAAAACAACCATGATGAGAGCAGCAACACTGCAGAGTTGGTTGATAATATCCTAAGGGTTTGTGTCTACAAGGGACTCCCTCCCTCCCACCACACAAAGTCCTTTAATCCATTGTTGATACAAAATTATTGATAAGCACAGCTTTTTTGAAAAACAGTCAAAATTCAGAACTTTTAAACTTTGAGCTGTTGACCAAAAAGAAGATATTTAAGTGCTGACCTTTAAGGGAACACAGAGCCAGAGGGCAAAAACAAACTTTTAACTGTGAGGCACCTTCAATTGTATTGAACCCTCTTGGTGTGAGTATAAACTGCTTCTTAAAAGATTAATTAGTTAACACAATACTGAGAGACCGAAGATGAAAGTGTCTTTTAACACACTATCTGAACTCATCGTCCTTTAAATAATTAAGCTAAGCTAAATGGCTAACAAGATTCCAACATGCTTAAACATATTTTATTTGCATCTTATCTCTTTTAAACAGTGGTGTGTAAAATAGCAAAGTAAACAGCACAATACACAGAAAATACGGGTCCTGTAAGAAAATATGAGAGAGAAAAGAAGCTTAGGGAGCTGTTTTGACTGACTACCCTCACATAGTCACTCTTTCATCAAAGCTCTGTATAAAAGTACTTTAAGGGAATGTTCAGACTTTGCACTTTCTGTTGTGACCAGGCCTTAGATTGATAAATAATGTAAACATAGCTGCAGGCAGAAATAATAGGGTTACAAGCAGACTGCAAAAAGTCACAACATTTAAATGTTTTAGCAGGATTAAGCCAAGATGTTTGAGATATTTGCAAATCATAAATTTGATTATTACAGCAGGTAAAGGTTAACAGCTATCATATTTGCCTGATCAGTAGGTTGAATTTACAACCTAATTGTCAATTTGTGCTACTTCTAGATTGTACTGTTTTTGCTGCACAAATATTTTAAACAGAGAAAAGTAATAATTGAAAGAAAATTAATTATTAATGTATTTGCCATGGGGTGATTGGGAATTTTACTTTGGACTTTGCAAAAGTGCCACAGGATATGGCATATTTGAGTGCCACCGTAAGTCTTACTGCTACATGAAGTACTGGGGCCCTCGTATCAGAGAAGCTAATGGGGATAATGCTAAGAGTGAGTATTGGAATTCAGTACAAAACTGTTCAGCTGATTATGAGATAAAAACCTTACCCTTTTTTGACAAAACCTAGAAGCAGAAAATCCCAAGACTGACTAAGCATCTAAACACGTGCAACAAGTTTGATGCATTTTAATTACAATTTTATGTAATATTGTACTTTCAAGAACAAAAGATCACAAAATTTGACATTTTTAGAGAAGAAGACCATTGGAACAAAGACCAAGAAGAATTATGACTGAGGCCCAGTCTTTTTTTAGAAAATTGTGAAAACTTAAATTTGTTTATCACAGCGCCACCTTGAGATCAATGAGTGTCATTTCTTGAACTGCCTGAGTATTGGGTGGAATTTACAACCTACCCTCTGATTTGAGTGAGTTTTTATTTTACATTTTGCACATATGCATTCAGCAAAACAAAAGAGGACAAAGAAGACAGAACAAAAAAAATAATCAAACAAACCTGACTGGTGTCTACAGCAAACAACACTGCTTGAACCCCTCAGAAAAGAGCTTCTAAGAGTAGCAGAGGATGCCTGGACTCCTACTTCCTGATTACTGCCAAATGATAAAAGTTTTTTTTTGGTATGAGGAGAATCTAGCAAAGTACTGGCCTGATATGTCAAAATGAAATACTATCCTAACCTTAAACTTGGGATGATGTATTTCCATTTTTGTTAGGGCTAGGAAGTAATTAAGAATTATTATATGTTCTAACCATGTACTGTTTTACAACTTAGTCAACTCTTGCTAAAATGATGATACTAAGCAAGTTCCTATTACAAAGTTACATTCCGTGCCTGGTGTATTTGGTCTGTAATGTGCAGCTGTGGAGCACAGCTCATTGCTTTACACATTAGTTTAAAAGTCGCAGTGCTGGATACTCTCCCTCCTACTCATGCACAATGGCTGGAAGACATTATGTCCTGCTTAAAACTGGAGAAAATTAGATACTCACTTCAGCAGTCAAATAATAAGTTCCAGAGAGTGTGGGGACCCTTTCCTAAAAGCAATGTGGACCCTGTGAAGGTTTGACCCTTGGATGTAGGTTAACTATGCTGCACATTTCTTACGCACTCCTAGTGCAAGCTTTTGGTGTAACAGTGATCTTATGTTGAATGATCTTGAATTAAAAGTCGTAGTGCTGTGAAATTGTAGTCTTGGTAAAACTTTTTTGCATTTCCTCCTGTACGAGTTCAGTCTGCTCGAGACACTGCAGCACTCTGTCCATCCGACTGTGGTGTGCTTTGACATCCCTTTTGTTTCAGTATTGCATATTGTGGAATTTTTATTGGAAGAAAGCACAGAGCCAAGCAGATCGAGAGATGATTGCATTTTCATCCTTGTGCCCTCCCTACTCTCTTCCATCATCCAGGCTGGGAGGGGAGTTTTCACTGCTGAGTGCTGCTGCTGCTGCACGTGCTGCCTCATATTTAATTACTTAAGAGTGTCGTAGCGCGGAGGCATATAGGCCACAGCAACAACACAGCAATTCTGTTGAGCATCACCCCCCCCACCCCACCCTCCCCCTGTGATTTAGCTTTGTGTATGTAGACAACACAGTGTACATGTGTATGTGTGTAGCCCATTTATTTTTCTGCATGCTGTTTCACATGCAGGCTTGCAATGTGGGAGTCTGTGTGTGTGTGTGTGTGCAGATGGCAAGAAAGTCAGGTCAGTCAAAGTGCTACTGGGTGGGAGGAGGGTGATTATAGGCTTTACTGTTTTCCCATGTTTGTGTGTGTGCTTGTGTGTGTGGCCTATATCTTTATGACGTGTATTGTTAGGTGTGTATGTGTGCTTGTAAGTGGCCTTTATCTTGTGAGACATGTGTATTGTAAGCAGGTGGGTGTTTTAGCAGCAGTAGAATCTGTGTCTGTAGTACAGCTGTGGATTTTTCTTACATTGTGCCAGCTACACTAAAAAATGATGAGTCTATATCAGCTACTTGAGATTGAGCAGGAGATTATTTTTGAAAGATAAAATAAAAGTTGTACTTTGATTTGAATTCACCCCAGTGTTTGTATAAGAAAGTATGTCAAACCCTACACAGGCCCACCTTTTCAAGAAGCCCACATTGTTTGATTTTGTTCTTATACAATCTATTTACATATTTTCACATATGGAAGGACTAAGAACAATGATGTAAGCGTAAGAGAGCAGATAAAAAATTAATACAAAATGATGAGAAATAAAGGAAGTGCAGAACATTTTGGTAGTTAGGCAAAATTTTGACAAGTCGTCTCTGCCTTTGTTAATCTCTAAGTTCACCTTTACATTGCATGCTTCAAGCGACAATCAATTTCTTTCTTCTCATGTGCCAAAGATCAGGTATGTATTATAAAAGTGTACGCACCCAAGAAAGCATATAGATTCTCATATTCTTAGACTCTTTTCAGGGCTTTTGTATGGAAAACATGAAAATAAAGATATTATGAATCAGATATCCACCGGTGTGTCTGTCATTGCAAATTGCACATCACTGAAATGCAGTGATTCTGCATTTTAAGGGCATAAATGCATGTGCATGAGCAAAGTACTCCTTGTGCTCACTGCTGAAAACATAGGTGGCAAAAGTGAAATGGCTCAGGCCAGTGGACATTTGCCAGTTACCTGTCTTTGAAGCCTTTGGAGCAAAGAGACTGCTAGATGAAAATACAGAGTTTGTACAGAAAAAAAATTCCAATCTTAAGTGCTTGTGGCTGTGCCACGCCAACACAAAATCAAAACTCAGTTTATTTTTTCAGAGAATTCATACAGTCAAGATAAATGATCTAGAAAAAAACAAAGAAGAAGGAGTTCCTTAGACACACAATAGTAATTAAATGTTAGTGGTGCACATTTACAACTCATTCATGTTTTAGTCTGGCTGCTGAGTGGTAGAATTAACACAACTGAATGCACTCCTTTGTCTTACTCAGAGTACATTCAGTCAAAAGAACCCAAAAGGCACATTCACTGAGAAATTCTGGCAGCTTTCCTCAAGAGAGAGGAGGAAGTTCTGCCCAAAAAGTTGTCAGATTTGTTATTATGTGTTTTTTGGAAAAAGCCACTTAAAGGGCTCATAAAAGTTGCCAGTTCTAGCAAGAAAATCGTTACATTGGCAGTTAACTGTTTGGGAATGAAGTGACTTCCCACCCACACATATATTGCACCAATTAAAAATATCTGCAACAACAACAACAAAAAAATCAAGTCCTAAACATACATTCACGAATACAAAATTGTTGTTGATTGCCCTTTTATGTGCATGAAGTGGATTTTTTTTAAGGAACAATGTCTGAAGGTTAGAGCTTATTTGTGAATTAATTAAATTGAAGTTCCCTCTTTCACTGGTCCTAATTGAACTGGTGTTGCCAATTGTTCATGCAATATGTAATGCAATGTTCAGATTACAGCACATGATGTTTCGTTTCCACCATTGCTAAAAATGAATTCACTTATGGTTGTGTAAGTTGCTATGGATGTGTCTTCATTTATTTCTTGGCTTTTCTGCTTGCACATTCAATGTTACAATCCCCTATGGGGCCTATCAGCTGTGCAGGCGAGGCAAGCTGTAGCTTTCACTCTGTTTCTCAGTCCTCCAGTAAATATTCAAGAACATATTGTTACCCTGGTGAGAGACAGCTGTTACAGTATAGACTCAGGACACTAACAATAAAATCACCTCTTACAGCCTTCTGTGAAGGTGTAATCTACTTGACTGATAGCCTGTAGTGACAGTTTTCAATAAAAATACAAAACAGATGAAAAAGCTCAGACATGCAGGTTATGTGGAGAGGAATCCTGTGATATCTTAACTCTTTGTGAGTCACTTCTCTGTGTATGACAACAGCAGTTGTACAGTAGAGCTCAGGGTTAACTGCTCCACTTGGTGTGTTTCTACAGAGCAGCCAGAGCATTTGGAGAATACCTGTCCAATACCAATCCAGAGAATCGCAACGGAGCAGGTAAGTTTACACCGAACAGTTGCACTTAATTTAGATTTATTGTTCAGATCAGATTTTTGTTGTTGGTGTTGTTGTTTTTTTTTCAAATGTGGCCTGTCTCAGATTCCGGTCCTTAGCTGACCTGCATGCACAAAGAGCAATAATAAAGATGTCACATGTAACAAGCTGTTATACAAAAACAAATATGGAGGCAACTAAAGTCAGCGTTTATAGTTTCATTTAGAAGTTGATGAGCAGGAGAAGCAAGCAGAATAATGATCAGATGATGATGAGCAAGAGAAGACAAGAGCTGCATTTGTAATTGTGACTTTTTGTGGAGCTATGGCTGATATTTTTGCAGGAATGTGTATCTGGAAGTGAGCCAAGGGCTGTGAAGCTGTAAAAACAATTTTACTCAAAAATTTAGAATATAAGGGCTGCTTTTAACTCCATCTATCAGCTCCTCTCTGCAAGTGTCTCAAGGCAAGATACTCTGTTTAGGCAAGTTGGTGACAGTAAAGTTGCATGAGTTCTGGTATGACTTTTGGCACAGAGGTCGCAATGCAAGACGCTTGATTTGGATCTGATACAGGATGACAATGTGAAAGTGGAGCAAATCTTATTAGAAAATATAAAGTCTTTTAGGGCTTGTGCTGCATACATTGTGATTAAAAAGCTGATCTGAGTTACAGGAGGAAAAAAAAAATCAGATTTAGGCCACTTGTGCCCTCAGTGTGAATGTAGCCTAACATAGTCCCACACCAGCCATTACAACCACATTCTACTAGCAAATTTGTATCTATTTTCTGGTTTAATGAAGTGGTGCATATTATTACTCAAAATTCTGACTTAATCATTTGTCAACATGTCTTCTGAATAAGCTATGTTAACTTAATCTTCTGTTCAGAAAGTCAGCAATCCAGCTAGATTTCGAGCTGTTTTGGCTCACAAGTACTAGCATATTCCCAGCAAGCTAGTGTTTAGAAATTAGTTTTTAAGCTACAGTAATTTAGCAACCAGTCCCGTGAGCTGTCACCATTTAACGTTACCTAGCTTCTAGCACCATCAGTTTCTAACACCATCAACAAGGATACATCAATGTTGTTGCTGTGCTACTTTCTAGTATGACACAAGCTTTATACTTCAAGACAAGAACCTACTAAACAAAAATCCCATTTAAACAAAAAATAACATATTTTAAAAAGTGTTGGAAGGTAAAGGAACTACAATAAGCCTAAACTGAGAGCCGATTGCTCTCTGCAAGTATGAGTAACTCTCTGCAGAACCATATCCCATACTTGTTTATTCACAGCACAAAACAGCAGCATTGCACCTGTTCACTCTATGAGAAATAGCAGCCTGTCTTCGTTACCCTTTAGGATGTCAGGGCCTTTGTTTGCCAAAGCCCCTTATGCACTTAACCAGCTCTTCCAGTTCCAAATCTTTCGTAATTCCTCTCATTGCTCTTTTCTTAAATTCAGCCACCAATCTGGTTCCCTTCTCACCCTTCCAAAAGTTTTATTGGCTTGCAAATGTTTACTGCTCATCTGCCAAAGCCAGAATCCCCAAAGAGCAACCAACTATCCCTACATTCACATTTACAATTACGGTTCTTATCTGATAGTAATTCATAAAAGCTTTATTTTTTATGGACAACATGATAAACCTGTCACTTCTTTTGATAGTTACTCTCTCCACCCTCTTTTTCTCTGGCCCTTTATCTTCAGATCATTTATTGTCTGACACCTTCCCCAGCCAGGATTGCAACTCCCCAGACATTAGCCACTTGCATAATAACAATCTGCCACCACAGAGTCGCTGTTTGCCCATAGCTAAACCTGACCAGTCCAGCCAGTCCAATCCTAGTGGTAATCCACAGTGTCAGCCTCAGGTGAAAACAGTACAGGCTCAAGCCCCCTTGGGCCCCTCCAAACGTCAATTCTCTGTTGAGCGTAGCCTTTCCACAGAGGAGCAGCCAGGTGCCAGAGCCCAGGAAGGGAGTGTGGTAGTAAAGCCTGCCAAAGTTTATACAATCACCAGGGAAGGAGGCATGACCCTAGGGGGGCGTGGCAGTGAAGAGAGCCTTGAGCTGGAGGTGCTAAAGGGCTCCAGGGAGCAACCCCTGTCCCAGGCCCCAGATTCTGTCAACCACAACTCGTCCTGCACCAGTCAGCCATCTGCCTCAGCCACTCGCAGTAGCCATCACCGTAGTAGCTATCACCGCAGCAACCATCACCATGCCCACCAGCATCACAGTGGCCTGCCATCATCATCCCAGCCACTGCAGAGCTCAGGGATTGCCAATAACATCCGAGACTGGGGGATGAGGAGAGGGGGGTCGCGGGATGACTGCACCCCAGACTGCGTGGCCTGCATTCGGGCTCCGTGTCAAAGCCACCGCTCCCTAGACCTGGAAACCTCACCACGGGACGGAGGGAAGCCTCGTAAGAAACTGGAGAGGATGCACAGTGAGGACAGAGCATCTACTGAAGACAGAGGTAAAGAAAGATGGATGGGTAGATTGGTGGGATTAGGCAATCAAATACATTATGTCAGCAGTGTATTGCTTCATGGAATTAAGGAATACTCTAAATTTAAAGTAATAAAACTAAAACAAGGTGTATTTCACCCATTTTGCTTTCATGTTTCTCTTGTCATCATTCACTCACTAGCCTTTTGTGTTTATTGGAGGGCTCTTGTTTGAGTGTATTCTGCTGGCTAAAACCACACCTTTCTTTTGTTTTATGTGTTTACAGAGGATAATACTAACAGCTGGTTCCCCAAAGAGAATATGTTCAGCTTTCAGACAGCCACCACCACAATGCAGGCGTAAGTATGGCATGGAGAGTCTGTCCTCACCCCTCTGTGTCTTACTGCAGTGTCTTACTGCACTATTACTGAGTTGGTAACATATTACTGGACCTTTTCTTTTTAAACTTAAAGCTCAAATGTAGTGTTTTATTTAAAAAAATGCCAGGCCCTTTTGATTTTATTTTCATAATGACCAATTTTAAAATGGCCTACCTTTGACTTCAGACTTTTAAAGTCTGACTTCTTTAAATAAGATAAGGTGAAAGTTGCTTTATTTATTTGAAAAGTAAATGGAAATTTTATGTTAAATTCGAGACTAAAACTATGCATATGCCCCAAAAATGAAATGTCCTTAATACTTTCAGTTTGTCAGATTTTTAAAGCTATGTGGACCTTACTGATGATCATAGCAGTTGATTTGTAATTTATTGAGTTGCTATAGATTTGTTTGCCGTTTCATATGCTGTTATGACCAGACCTTTACTTGGAATTGTTGACATTATGTTGCTCCCAATTAATGGTCCAAACAAAATGTCATAGGTGTGTCAATTTCTTTCAGTAATCTTGCAAGTAACCAAATTTAGAGAGTAGACAAAGTGCTGGTCAGGACAGTTTTTCATGCTTCCATCAACACAAATACATACAAACCCACACAGACACACACTCTCACACAGATACACATAAAAACACAAATGCCCTTTGTTCTTTGTGACACTTAATTATCACCTTTCTCCCAGATCTAACAATTATGATTATGGTTCTAGTAGTTTTTAATTTTTTAATTTTTTTAAAAATTTTACTTTAAACTATAAATTTAATCTTTAGATAAAAAAGGGTTTAGATTCATATATCTATATTAAGATTTCATTAAGTTTTAACTCCAAAAACCGAGATTTGGTACGTCCCAAATTCAAAAACCCTTTCCTGAAAAAGAAACCTGTAACCTCCAGCACAGAGTGGGTACAAAGAGTGACAGTTTGCATTAGCACACCTAATAATGGTGTTTAACACTGCCAGTTACAAGCTAACAGGCTAACAAACAACATAAATGAAAGTTTGTCTTTGTGCTGTCTGTTTTCTGGCTTTGATTAGATTGAGTAGATATGTGCATCATCTGTTTATTACTGTCTCTCACTTCTTTTCAGCATTAAAATTCAATATGTATTCTTAATAGTACATCACAGATTCTGTATTGCTTAAATTTAAGGTCTATTTTCAGGCATTTATAACCCAAGGTAAGTTGTTTTGCTCGATGTATCCTCTGTAGCAGTAAAACTTACAATATAAAGCAGTCTCTCACGTGTGTGGAGTACTGGGCTGCCTCTGTTGCTAATTATTTTACCTTCTCTTGTCCTCTCCTCTTCTTCTCTCCATATGTGGCGGCTGTCCAAACAATGCTGTAGAATATCGTGAGTAACTCTTTTAACTGCCCTCACTATTTGTCATTGCTCTTCCTTCTTTTAACTCTATCAGCTCAGTAACATGTCACTAGCTTTTTTTCTTATTTGCTTTCCTGCTATTCAGTCTGCTGTGTCCTTTACCCCCTCAACCTCAGTGTCTGCTGGACTGGTTGTTGGCAGTTATAGATTAAAAAGTACTGAAAAAAAAGAAAAAAAGGAATGGAATGAAATAAAATGAACTGACAGTCAGAAGTACTTATTTGATTAATGGCACAGGAATAATTTACACTCATAAGTTGCACTAATAGGTTATTAAGTCAGAGTATTTAAGTTTCTTTTTTTGCACCTCATCTGAATAGAGACAGTTGCTTAATTGAAGTGTTTGTTTTTTGTATTAAACAGCAACACAATGCCATAGAAATGATTTATTGTAGGCACGTTCACTATACTTGTTAGAGTGAACCTTACAGGCAGTTACTCTTCAACCAGGTTCATTCACTACCACTGTCCAAGTAAATGTGCTGTAATAAGACAGGGACATATGATATTTAATTGGTTGGGGAATTTGGGGTTATGTCCAAAATCCAAAAGCAGACATTTTCTACAGGGCAAACAGCGAGCAGTTTGAGTGTTAGGAGAAGGTCTAAAGATAAAGCACAGGAAATCTGTTAAAGCAATAATATATATAAGACAAGCAGATAGTTTGATGGGTAGCAAAGCAAATCCAAGCACAAGTAAGATCTCTTTTACAATAATTAGGGCCAAACAGTTACTCTTTTTTAATATCCAAAGTTTCAGTTAATGCAACTTTAAAATTTCAAAACTGCCATTAAAATAAATAAGTGAAGTTCTTACAGGATGTGAATGGTGAGTGTTTTTTGGGCTACTGTGAGTGTTTAATTAACTAATATAACAAACTACTGGCAAATGTATTAAGCCAAGCTAATTTATGTAGTTCTCTCAGTCTAAATCCCTTACTGGTAATTAAGCTCTCTCAGTGCTGTTGTGTGTAGTTAACTAATTACACTTTTTGGTTTCTTCAAACAACACTGAACACACTACACTGAAATGGCATTAAACTGAGGTAATACAATGGTTATCGTAAATCTTTAGTAACAGGAAAAATACTCGTGATAACAATGGATAGCTATAGAGACATCAGCTAATATTAAGCAGCTACTAGCAATTTTTTGTGTCATTTTGTATGAAAAAAGCGTGACAATACATTAAAATGACATTAATCTAAGATGGTACATTGATTATTGTTTTAATTCTTCAATTATATTAACAGAGAAAGTACCTACATTAACATTTAATAGCTCCAAAGACACATTTAGTTAGATAGCTGCCAAAACACTTTGGCTACAAGCATTTTTTTTGTCACTTTTTATGAAGGAAAGCACCTGATACATTGAAATGACATTAAATTATCGTTATTTTTAAATCTTTACTATCAGCAATTGTGGGAAACTACCTCTACTCCTCCATTTTAAGTGTGGTTCTGAAAAATCTTCGCATGAAGGGGTATGTAGCCCTTCCCTTTCGCCCCACCTCTCCATCCCAACAAAAATCAGGACACCCCTACGTGAACGTGCAAAACAGATGGATAGGGCTTAGAGGTAGGGGCAAGGGGTGAACTGGGATTCACCCAAACTCTCACTTAATTATTTAAAATCTTGATAGTAAATTGACATTGTGAATTTAGCTTTAAAAATAACAACAAAAGAGTGGTCAGTCTACTGTTCACACAATCTTTCAGTTCAAGCCCTTTAGTCGCTGGTTAGCAGGTAGCTTGGTAGTTTGTGTTAGCAGTAGTTTAACCTGTCGTTAAATAAGGATAACATTAGTGTACTAACAGCAAAAGTTTAGTTTTAGGTCATTTGTCTAATATCAGCACCTTGTCACTGTGAGAATATAGTAAGCAGTAGTATTTAATTGTAACTCTAAGTAGAATACTTGTACTAACTATTGCATGGTAACGGTTTTACATGTCATTGTGATTGTAAGTTTGAGTACTGTAATATAGGCTACCCTTTTGATAGCTTACTATCTACTAAATTTTTGCTAACAGTCTTTTTTTATTTTCTGGTAAAAAGGGGAACGTAAATGACCCAACTCACAGGTTTAAAAATAGCTGGGCATTATGAGGAGCTAAATATCAGAATTACCTTATTGGATTTCTTTAATGCATATAAGTTTGTGATTATTGGTGGACTTTATTATGCTTGACATGCTGTAGACCATTTAATAGGACAGAATTTTAACATACAGAAAATGTTGTTACTGCAATTCATCACAATAAATAAGCATTGGTCAAAAAATTTGATCATTGAGCCTTGTTGCTCTGCCCCAGAACTTAACTAATATAGCAATGAGAAAAACTTGTATTAGATGTCTTATTTAAAATACTGACAACGTTTAGTAAGTTAACGTCACAAAAGCATTCCCAATGTGAAATCAGAGACATGTAATCACCACAAACAGGATTTTTACTCAAGAAAATTTCATCAGCCTACACTGTACTTTAATTTATTTTCAATTGAATTTGGCGGGAAATCTGTTGGATTGCTTTATAGGACAAAACAGCGAAGAGGGCTCTCAGCTTTTAGAGTTTCTAGTGACAGCAGATGGTGGAGGAACAGAGAGGCAAAAGGAAGAGTCACTTGCAACACGTTTCTTCTATGTAAGGCAAGAGTAACAGAAAGTGATTGAGGAGAAAAAAAAATGTTACAGCAGTGACTAGGCAGAGCAAAGGCTTTTGAATAATAAGTACTGAGACACCAGTAACTTTAGCCCACAGTTTCATCTCAAAGCTCATCAGCTGTCTGTCTGCTTGTCAGTCAAAGCAAAACTGTCAGACACTTAGATCATTTCTGACATAGGTTGTCAGAGATGATTCTCATTATATCTGACACTCTGTCAGAGTCATTATTGTCCCCTTTGGGAAAAAGCACACTTACACTAAAAAATGTCCACACTGGGAAAATTAGAAAATATTAACCTCAGACAGGCAAACACAAAATAATGGTTTAAAAATCATTTTTAAATGAAACTTTATGAAAGGCTCAAAGATGACTGTTAGTCATTAGTACTATGATGTCTGGAACTGGTACTTGTGACACTGTAAGTCACATTGTATAGAATTTCCTGGCTTCTCCTCAGTGTCTCCTCTTGTAGATCCTAATCGTGCATCATGGTCCTAGTGGGCGTGTGTGGATGTGTGTGTGTGCACTTGTAATGTCTATTGCCCTTGGTGGATGAAACGACTCTGTGTTGCTAACTCAGCAGATTTAACGAAACCCCTCACTAACCCTTATGGACTTATAACCTCACACCTTAAGCCCCTTTAATGTTTCCCCACCCACCTTAAATGGACCATGCCCGAACGCAACTAGACCCAAAGGGTTTGAATTTGCTCAGTTTTTCTCACTTCTGAGGCATTTCAGTCAGGCCGAGTTAAAAAACAAAAAATAAATAAATAGCTCAGACTCAAAAGGGCTATAGAAAAAAATAATTTGTGAGTTAATTAAAGTAAGTAATGTTAGGGTTATTTACCTCTTGGGTCAGTTTGGGTTCAGACAAAATTCTTTGGTAGTGGGTCACGAGCAGCAAAAACAAAGAATTTTATTTTCCACAAAACCACTTAATGTTGTGACATCCTGGCAGGGCTTTCCGAGGCATTGCTGAGAGAAAGAGGCGGAAAAGAGAGCAGGAGGCAGCCACCATGATGGAGAGGTACCGTGTCCTGGCTGTCCTGTCCTGTCCTGTGTGGTGCTAAACCCTCCCTGTTATACCTCTTCTATTACATTGTAAACAAATTCACTTTGCGACAAGTCTTATCAACAGTCTTATATCAAATTTCTTTTTTTCTTAACTAACCTCTTAGGTGATTTTTAACACTACATATTATAGATATACATACATACTCAAACAATGTCCGCAGTTTTTACATACCTCAGTGCAGAAAGAATCAGGCACTTTAATTTACCTTTTTGAAATGAAAAAGCAACACTCAGCACAAATGTTTTTCAATATACCATCTTGTTTGTGGCAGGCTTTTAAATTGAAACATTTGCATTCACTGGCTTTTATTGGTGGTCATTTAACATCACACAACATCTGACACTGTTATAGTGATAGAAGTGGCACTGTAAAAATGTGCATTGTAGTGAATTTACCCTGATTGGTACAGCACAGGTCATTTCACATCTCATCAGTGTTTTTACCTGCAATTTATCAGGCATATATGAGACACATTTTTTTATTGAGTATCTATATATTTGGCTGATGCTGTACATGTAACATTGTACTGTGCCATTGTAAAGGAAAGTGCTCATTTCTGACAGGCTGGTTGTTTGTCTTGAATAGCAACAGACAGGTCAGTGCAGTACAAAGAGATAAAGTTTTAAATGATTGTTAATACAATTGAAAGGGTTCAGAACAATTGGACTCTATTCAAAAGGACAAAAAATATGAATTATTTAGGTGGGTGGGTAAAAAAAAGTAAAACTACTACTAGTAGTGGTAACAATAACAATCACCATTAATCAGGATATTTTTTAAATACATTCAGAGTTGGTCTTAAGCTACTGAAAAAGTAAAAAAAAACATTCATGCAATTACTTTAAAAAATAATTCCAAGACTTAGTCTGCTTTTTACCTGTTTTTCATCACTCTCAATTACATCTTAAAGTTGTCTAAAGCAAACAGATTGCTCAGTTGCTGCGTCACGTCATGAAAACTGCGCTATCTGTATCACTAAGGAGCAAAATCTATTAGCTGGTGAGGACTTGAGCTGAAATTGATTTTACAACTGTTTAAGACCTTTGTGATACCACATGAAAATAAATTTAATACATATTTGAAGGTCAAACCATCCTAATCCCTTTGTTTTGCTTAAAGAACATTAGCTTAGCTACTGTAGTTGGAAGCAGTAGTGACAGTGCGGTACAATCTGATGATACTGACTGAAAGTCAGAAAAAACCTCTTGCAGATCAATCCACTGTCATAATAAAAGTTTTTAGTTTATGGGTATTGGTGTAATTATCTCCTGAAAGCATTCACATACTAAACAATTTAAATACTTAATGCTTTTAAACCTCAAAGAATAAATATAAACCAGTTCATACTTCTTTAACGTTCTAATCATCTCTTTTTAAACTAGATGTTATTGTTATTGTGTACTTGCATTCTGTAGCTAAATTAAAGTTTTCACCTGAGTAGCGTCACTTAACCTCAGAGAGAAGATTGAAATGTTAAGCTTCTTAACAATGTAGTAAGAACCGCTAAGCAACACAGATTAAGTGATGACACATTCCACAGTGCTAAGCTCAAGTCACAGTCTCCTTTTAACATGTTATGTAATCTTAAATCTGAAAGCATGATGACTTCCTTTTCTAGATTCTCTGACTCCTTTATTCTAACAGTTTGACAATGACATTTCTGACTCATGTGAAATAGTCATACAGACACATAAATGCAATACATTATGTCTGTTTGTCTTGCATCCCTTCCCTACTGATGCTGGTCATCTCAAGTGCTCATAGAACTAGGGTCACAATATTGTAACCCTAGATCCGTATCACACAGGTTTAGAACTGTACAGGATTCTCTGGGTATTGTGACCCATAAAAGTCCACCCTGCGCAACCCGTCACAGAAGCCATCAGACCGGTGTAATGATCCTGATTTACTGTGGCTTAGTGACTGTCACCTAATTTGCAATAAGTGGAAACAAAAAGGAAAAGAATCGTTGGACTCTGGTGGCAAGAACAAGCTGTTGCATTAAATCTAATAAAACAATATAAAACAGCCACTTTACTAGCAGATAATGATAGATTGTTAAAATGATAGAATGTGACCAACTGGCCAAGCTAGGGGAATAAAATTCTTTTCCTTGTGAGTTAGAATTTCCCAAATGTTGCCCTGAAGGTGACAGTGGATCTAGCCCATTGGGCTTGGCAAGTCTTGGCAAGACAATTCAGCCTGATCAGCCTGTCCCTCTCAGGAATCAACCCTAGAGAGGTTCATCCATGGAGCAGTGATGTCTGTCTGTGATTAAACTTTGCCGTTGCTGAAAGATGACGTTTCCTTCTATAGTGAGCAAAACTCATTCAGGTAGTGACATTCTGGTTGACCAGCTATATATATACAAATTTAAACTGACCACAATGCCACTGGAAGAGAGTACTACCAGTCTACTGCTACTGCTAGTAGTCCAGTAGAAGACAGAGACTGCATGAGTCAGAGTATTCCTTATAATCTTATAATCTCCTTATAATTTAGGGCCATCACAAACCTCCTAACAGTATACAGTAGTGTGTTTGTTCATGTGTTTGTGCTGTAAATCCTGTAGGCTGTATGCTGCAGGTTTAATTAATGTTCGTCACAGAACACTGGAGTGTAAACACAGGTCTGTCAATACAAGGCTGTAACTTACTGCTCGATGGCTCACACTCAATTTCAAGGAATCGGTCAATATTTTGAATTACACATCACTGAGACATAACGTTGATTGTTTTAGGCTGTGTCGGTTTTTTTGTGTGCTCCATATTCTTCAGATGACACAGGCAAAGCATTTTAATGAATTTGTGTGTGTGTGTGTGTGTGTGTGTGTGTGTGTGTGTGTATACAGGATTGTGGTGCATATTTTCACAATGTAATGCTTGAAATAGAAACATACATCTCAGTTAGTTTCCCAAATCAAATCATGCAGGTTATAAAAGCAGACTTTAGGACTTGCAAAGGTCACAGTTTGATTAAGATGGTTGGGTGACGTAGTCGCAGACACACATGTATTCATGCACACACACAGACATGAAATTTGATGTGGTAGTTTGAATGTGTGGGCGTGAGTGAATATAAAAGCTCTTGTCACTCAGAATAAAAATACAACCATGGCTGAATGATGGATCCCCCTTCTCCTCTGAGTCATCCATCTATTTTAAGCTCTGCTTTCACAACTGCAATAAACACTGATGTCAACTTATTTTGGAATGCCTTAGAGCTGCAATCTGAAGACAAAAGAGTATATGTGCTTTAATGTAATGTGACATTTTGATGAACCTGCTGCTTTTTAATAATTGCAATAAGGCTGTTTTGTTTCAAAATGACAATGATCTGCATTATGGGGTGGTGCCAACAAGCTAGAGTTGACTACAGAGGTGGTTCTGATTATAAGTGGTGAGCTGGAGGACTGTAGACCCGCCATATTAGTTTTCATAAACTATTCAAACATTTACATAGCTTTGTTTTTGGTTTGTTCATTTTTTTTATACATCACTATACTCTACAGAACTCCCATTTAGTGACTTAAACCAAAATGTGACTAAAACAAATAAATGTCATACTTTTATGTTTTCTAGTTTTGGCACACAGGTGTGGACTATTAATACCTTATGTGTAAACTAAATAAAGCATATCAAAACAGTTGCAGATCAAAACTTTTACCCTGTTCCTGTTATGCATGAATAGAGCTCTGTAAAGTAATGCGCATGTAGCAGTTGCATGCACAAACTATCTGTTACAAGTTGCATTGCCTTATCATCATCAGCACCTGAGTTATAAAAGTTTTTATGAAATTGGTACGAGTGGATTTGCAAGTTCCTGCAGAGGCAGCAATGAGTCTGTAAGGATCTCTATCAACAACTATTTGATCACCCAGTCTTCATGTCCAGGATTTGTGTGTATGAGTGACATACATTTGAATCCACATTCATAATTTCTGGAGTAGTAGAGAGACAAGCAAGGGTGGTTTTGACACTTTTTAATTTGCTTTTTCTGTGTTAGAATGAAATGTGTTTTACAGTGATGAATTTTTGTTTTGTCAAAGAAGTCTGGTGATTGGGTGAGTGCAAAAAAAGAAAACAGAACCCAGAACATTATTGGTACCCATCTATTTAGTTTTAAGGATATTGTTGTGGTAAAATACCCACACCAGTCACAGGCTGTTCACTCTTCATTTATCCAAACTTGTTTCTTTATCCAATTTTTTATTAGAAAATGACAGCAAACGAATTACAGAGGGAGGATCCCCTACCTGGTATTTGTGGCCACACTACTACAGCATAGTCTTCTTCTTCCAGGGCTCTATCTAAAGGGATGACTTTGAAAGACACATGTACAACAGAGACAAGGCCTAAATCATATCACTGTATTGGGTTCCATTTGGGTGATACGCCTGAATTTTCTCTCAGTAATTCTGTATTAAATGTGCTCAGCGACCGGTGACACACTGTTTGCTCTTGGCACATTATGCACACGCAGCCATCAGAGCTGTAAATACTCTGAACTGTCATGTACTTAGACTCATAACTCATGAATACAGGTTTTTGGGACTGCCTCTGTGTGCTTCGCTCCAACTGCTCTTAAATCATCAGTTCACTTTGTGAGAGTGTGTGTAATTGCCCTTGCTGTGCACACCCACACATCATGCAATGTCCTTCTCTTTTCACACCTCCTGCTCTTCTTGCAGTTTTGGACAGTGTAAAATTATCGTCTCTGCTCTCCAACAGCAGAAGATGTGTTAGGCACGTGGAGTTTAATGGTTTTACTCTTATACACATCTATATGAAGAGAGAGAGAGAGAGAGAGAGAGAGAGAGTGAGAGAGAAAGAGAGAGGAAGAGAGAGAGAGAGAAGAGGGATAGAGAGATAACAAAAGCTGGTGTAAGTCATCTTGAATCTTAGGTCTACTTGCACTACATTAAACATCACAGTCAGACAAGTCTTGATGAATAATAAAAAGCTGTGTTTTAGACGGCACGTTGTACTATCATCCTGCTACCACTCAGGGCTGTTTCTCTATTCCCTTTACTCTCCCTCTCTTCTTATTCTGGCTCATCATTATTCTGTCTCTGTTTCCTCCAGTTTAAGTTTCAGTTTATTTTATGCTGAAATGTTGGTTTTAACAGTGATCATAAAGTGCTCTGAGAAAAAAAAAAATCAGGTATTTTTTTGGGGTCAGAAATAACGGACAGAAGTAATTCCAGGAAAACACCCAACTGTGCAGGTAGAGAAAGGGAAAATGAAGAGAGAAGAGATTCAACCAAAAGACTGGAATTCACTTGTATATATTCCAAACTGATGATGGAACTTTGAAAGTCAGTCTTAAAAAGCTGCATAAGGTGCAAACCATTCCTACTTTATAATATAATTTTTTTTGACTCAGCCTAAGTGTTTTATAAAATGTTTGATATGACAGGTCTGAATAACTTCACAAGAAAGTGGCAGAGCAAAAATTTCTCTGTGTCCTTGCCCATTATGAGATGACAATTACATGTGGACTTGCTAGTGAAGCTTGGACTACTCGCAGTTAGAAAAAGGTGTGATCAAAAAATCAGACTGTTTATGCTACATACAAAGGAAAAGCTGTAGAGAACAGATTATTATTTTCAGAAAAAATCATTATTTTAACACATGAAATGAACAAATCTGTGCTATCATGCTAGACTTCAGACTCTGCTTTTGTTGTGTTTTCCATATATCTGTCTGTGGGTTAGAAACATAACTTTCCTTCACTGGTTCTGTTCTACTAGTCTGTGGCCTAATCTTGTTGTTTCTGTCTACCTCTTCTCCTTCTAAAATGGTAGAAATTTCCGCAAACACCTTCGGATGGTGGGCAGTCGCAGGATGAAGGTCCAGAGTAAGTCCTTAAGTGTAATTTTAAGCGTGTGTGTGCTTATGCCTTTATAGTTTTTTTGCATATGCACCACAGTAAACCATCAACAAATCAGAGCTAAAGATCATTTGAATTTGTTTAGGCTGTATGCATGGTGCAACAGCTCTGAGTATGTTTACGAATCAAACATGTAATAAAAGCTTTATACCTACAGTTCTTGTTGGTGGTCATTTAGACATTTTTAGCTGAGCCGTCTGTGCTAGTGTTTGTGTATGGACTGTATGTGTGAAGCCATTACTCTGCACTCACTTGCATTGGCTTTTGACAAAAGAACAAATACAGTCACATTTGGGTAAAGTGCAGGATCATTATATCAAGTCAATATGAAGTTTACCTGCAGTTATTAGGAAAAACTTCAATGATTACCTTATAGTATGAAATTGTAAATACTAATGATGGCCCATGCACTTAAAAGTTTGTCCTCAACTGTAGTTGAAATTAATACAAAACTGCTCTTGTATTCAAAGATAACTCTTTTTGACAGTAAATCAAACTAGTAACTGTACTCTGTAATTCAAATCTGGTACACTGAGATTAACTGATTGAAGATTTCGTTTGGGGTTTGCTCAATTTTCTTCAAACATGGAGTTGTAGTTTTAGTACAACTGAAAGGTGCTATACTCACATAAAATTCTACATATTAGTGTCTTTAAGACACACTAAGACACCAAGATAACCAAAAGAGCACAGCATAGAAGGGCTTGGAGATTAGAATTACATCAATAATATTAAAAAAAGGTTATATCTGAAATCAAATAACTAAATAAATATTATTATTAATAATAAATGTTAATAATATTGATAGTATTTACAGGGATATATGATTTAGTTTCAGCGGTTCTATTTGTATATGGACAACTAGGGTCGTTGATCCTTTTGAGAGTGTGTATATATGCATGCTTGAGTGAGTGACTCTCTTCCTCTCAACTCCATCAGCCTTTGCCGACCGCCGAGCCAAGAGTTTCAGCCGCTCTTGGAGTGACCCAACCCCCGTCAAGCCTGACTCACTGCATGACTCCAGAGACAGTGAGTCAACACTCTCGATCACTCACACACTCAAAGAAAAACACAGACACCAGCTCTACAAAATAGCTACAATGCATGCACACTTTTAACAGACATATGAACTCAAACACATAAGCACAGAACTAGAGGGACAGTGTATGTGTTGTTTACACAAATAAAACACAGCAACTTGTGTTTAAAATGCACATAAAACTGCATGCAGAGCATTATGCATATGAGAGAATACTACATGCAGTGGACACAGACTTCACACACATGGACATACATAATGCCAGTGCACTTACAGACACATTAAACCACTGACATCAACAAAAACAAATTTCCAATACCCAAAGACAGCCATAAACACAGAGGCATAGACAGACTGATAGATGCTCTCTGATACACACATGTAAACTCTTTTTTCTTGTTTTTACTGTCAATGTGTATCTACTTGTGTGTTTGTTTGCAGTATTTGCTGCTTGTATATCATAATTCATATATCTGCACTCAGCCTTTGGCATAAGCACAGCCAGCCTTATCTTTCAACCTGTCTGTGTGCCTGCTGCTTGGTGTTGTAGCTGTCTGTCCGGTTGGGTGCATAAGAGGAGTGCAATTGTGTTGTTTTGTGTCATCTGCTGTCTGATTTGAACTTCTCTGTTCCTCCCCCCTATGCAGGACAAAACAGATAAAACCAGGTGCATCACTCATAAATGGAGCACCCACCTCTTTAATCTTGTTTGTGTGTTGTGCTTTCATCTCTCCCTTTGTTCCTTTGCATGTGTGTGTGTGTGTGGGTGTGTGTGTGTGAGCCAGGTGGTGAGTTTCAGACCTCTTCAGGGACACTAGATGTGGGGCCTGATGAGGATGCTGACTGGGAGGAGGAGAGAGAGATGGAGAGAGTGGCGTGTGAAGGAGAGGACTTCATCCCACCTAAAATCATGGTGAGGATCTCAGCAAATGAGTTTAAAATTGACTTTGGAGTTAAATGCAATATCATCCATCAAGTTCTCACCACTGATGCAGCCAAGGGTATCAAGTTGTCTTTGCATGTTTCTTTCTGTTAACAGCTGATATCCTCCAAGGTGCCAAAGGCCGAATATGTTCCCAACATCATCCGAAGGGATGACCCCTCCATCATCCCCATCCTTTATGTGAGTAGCAGCCATTGACAGCTTCACACCACCACTGTATTTAGGTTAGAGGCATTCAGTGCTGAATTTTATACTCCTCTACTAGTTTTAATAAAACAAAAGAAAAAAAAAGAGATGGTTAAATAAGTAGTATACAGCAGTGCTTACCCTGAGGTGCCAGTTTGCCTCAGTGAGTCACCAAAAAAACACAAATTTGTTTCCTTTACAGTGACTGTTGTCAGACACCTCAGATTCAGCCTAACCCGCTCTAGCTCTATTATTGCTCAATTAAACTTTCATAAGTCTTTACTGTACTTTAGCTTGGCAGTGCGGCTGAGGCTGATTATAATTTATTAGTTAAAGAGATGTTCTGCCGTGCTCGTCCATCATTATGTCATTTTAAGAGAAGGCTTACTCCACAGATTAAGTACTTTGCTCCTACAACCTTGTCAGATAATTTAAAAGAAGGTTAAAATCAGCGCTATAGTGTTTGTAACCAAAGACAAGGGGCCCTATTTTAATTATCTATGATGCATAAGGGTCTAAGGGGCATGTCCAGCTTCATTTTGCTAGTTTAACAGCTGATAATCTGGGTACAAAGGAGTTGTATATTCAGTCAATTAATCATAGGTGTGTTTTGGGTGTGACATCAGTTAAACCAATCAGAGTGCCATTTGCCAATTAGGTAAAGTTAGTGGTAGAAGTGAGCAGTTTTCATCGTTTAAAATGCAGAGTGTATGTATGTATTTGGTTTGGAGATCTGGATACGACTGCAGCTAATGGCCATGAGCCACTAACCTCATGTAGAGTTGAGGAGGGAGCGACGTGGGTCTGCTCAACTTAACTCTTTTCAACTTCACACCATCAAATTTTTTTTAATTTCAAATTTTAAGTCCGGCAGTTCAGTTGCAGGTTTAGCAGGTTGTTATTATTATTTTGTTTATTTGTTTATTAGTTTTTCAAATTTCTGGTCAGTTAGGGTTCACTGTAATACAATAATATTTTTTTTTAATCTTCTATTTAAAGGACCACGAGCATGCCACATTTGATGACATCCTCGGTAAGTGTGACATGTGTATTGTTGTTTTTTATAACACAGCTCTCAAGTGAAAATTACTCTCCTAGTGTAAATGTGGAAAAAATGAGGAAGGTCTAAGTTTCAGCTTGCTGGAGTGCAGAGATGACTCAATGTTTTTGTACTTGTGTGTGTGTTGTGTGTGTGTGTGTGTGTGTGTGTGTATGTGGTGTCTCAAAGGACAGCCAATTTATGTGTCTCACCATTACAGCTGAGTGGGAAAAGTGACACCTCTCTTTCTCTCTTGCTATCTCCCTCTCTCTGACCATCAAAACCCAGAGGAGATAGAGAAGAAACTTACTGCCTACAGAAAAGGCTGTAAAATCTGGAACATGCTCATTTTCTGCCAGGTGAGTCACAGAAGACATAGAGAAATGTTGCAAGATTATCGAGTCATCTTTTCCTTTAAACTGTTTGTAATATGTCAGCTTAGTACTCTCTTAAGAGTTCTAACCTAGAGTATGAAGAATACACTGACAGATATATCAAATAAAATCCATAATTATAAGATGTCTATATCATATATCTTAGCGCTTTATCTTTTGCCTCACAAGACTTCACAAAATTTTGAGGTTTATGTAATACTTTGTGACAAACTCAGGCTTTTTGCAGCTTAAATTTGAAAAACTCTTTTATATTTAGCCTTTAATAGAGTTGCAGGCCAAATATAAAATGTTTGTTCTACAATAGAAAAATGGTAGTAAGAAATGAAGCTTGATGTTGGGTCTGTTAACAGATATCCCTCTGCAGAATGCACTAATTCCTGATTTTACCTTCCTGGATATCACCAAGGGCATTACCCTGCATATACCATGGTTGCCTGCAATAGAAAAGGAATTCAGACAATTTTTATTTTAATTCGTTTTGCAATAATAGTCTAAGGTTTCTACCTGGTAACGGCTAAGACTTGACAAACAGAAACATTTCTAATCTGCTAAGCTCATTCAGCTGTTAAAGCTAATGTTATGCTCCTAAGTTTCAAAGTCAGTAACATTTTGTACAGTGGATAAGTAAGCGAATGTCTGACAAGTTGTCCATTATCGGGAATTAATGGACAACATGGAGGTCAGAACCATCAGACACACAGAATTCATGAACCTCCTCATGCCTCAGTGGCTCTGATGAATGAAGTGAAGGCCACATGGGTAAAGCCTCCACATCATCCATTAATTTCTGATAATAGACACCCTGTCAGACATGATCCCTTTCTTATCTCATTCATGCAGAGAGTCAGACTGCTCAGCCAGCATTAATTTATGGCAAGTCCTTACTGATGGCAATAAAATTTTCACCAGTGAAAAAGTTAGTTCAAGTTTATCTATACAGAAAATCAAATGTCGCATACATTTTAAATGTAGTAAATGCATTTTCACTTAAGTTTGATTAAGATTGATCTTTGATTTAATTTGATTTTTGATTTTTTAAGTATTACAGCAGTTACAAATATCTATATTAAACTGGCACAGATTGACAGAGGATTTTAATAAGCAGAACTATCATTTCCTTAGTACTTTCCATGAGTACTTTCTAACACTTCTCCCTAAAAGTTGTCAAGAACTTGACACAAGAATTTTGCTTTCTTAAATTCCCTCAGGCTAAATTCATTCTAGGCTTTCTGTGCTTTCTGGGTGAAGATGTTGAGCTGAAATCAACAGTTTTCTGCTGAAGAAAAGGGACAGTAGTGTTGACGCTCTGTGGACCACTGAAGCATGAGCAAGACAAGTGCATGGTTGTTTCTTTGATGTATGACCTCAATATAACTGTCATCGGAATGAATGAGGCTCCATCTTTATACACCCATGCAACAGATGTTGTTAGAGCAGTTACATCCTGAAAACTATAAGCAACCACAAAGTAAAGGCTCCTCTGTCCACCACATTGAGGCTGCTACCAGAAAATACACAGTTACTGTAACTAAACTTGTATATCTTTCAAACACAGGTCAGTAGGGCTACTTATGTCAGCTGGCTGGTGAGGTAGTTTTGTGACTTTGGTTTATTACTCAGCATCCAGTGAAGATCTAGTGTGAACAGTGTTAGCTAGCTTCTGTTGTCTTGGTTACCACACAGAGAGGCTTTCATTTATTTTACTCAGAGTTGTTTGTTGGATTGCCATTTTAAGTGTTAAAAAAACAGAAACCTTGCCAGATTACAAACAAAACATAACAAACAAACTGCAAAATAAAAAAAAGAGTTTTGACAAAAAGCATTCTAAAATGAAATAAAAAGAAATAAAATATCAAATACTTTTCTCAGTAATATTTCAATGTTATTCCAGGGGATCTTAAAGTATTTTTTGCACTCAGATTGTATTATCATCAGGTAATCACTTCAGTTGCAAGGAGCTTTTCGTGTTTGTTCGCACCACCAACAATATAGTGTGACTTACGTGTAGATAAAATAAAAAGTATGGGCATTGCAAATGAAGTGTATTGCTCGGCCTAAATTTACCACTGATCCAAACAAACAACATCACCGTTGATACTGCACCTTCTTGGGTCCTTAGTAAATTACACACCTGGCATGTAGGGCATAGATGCAGAGTGAGAAAAAGAAAGAGTGAAGTACATAAATGTATCAGAAGCTCAAAAGGAGGTTAATAAACATTCAGCTCACACACATTCAAATATATTCTAAGTTGCTTCAGAGGTACAGATGTGATATTGCAGGGGTCTGAAATGAGATGGTAAATGAACAAGTGTTCTGTTTTTTTTTTCTTCTGTTTTGCTATATGTTGATAGTGTTTCCCACCCTCATGCTGCCCTCATTTACAGTCTTGTTAAATAATGAAGCACATCACCTACTGCCTTCACGATGTTCCGACATGTTTTTCTCATGCACACAACTTCAGTTTACAGTTTCAAACCATTATCAATTCTTTAGACAATTTCAGTTGCTCAGCACATGAAGGAATGAGATGACTTTTATATTCCCAGAATCTACAGTAACAGTAACTTCTTTCCTCAGGGGGGTCCAGGACATCTGTACTTACTGAAGAATAAAGTTGCAACCTTTGCAAAGGTGGAGAAGGAGGAAGACATGATCCAGTAAGACTTATTTCTTTTTGTAGGTGCAGTCAAAATTAATTTGTTAATGGTTTGGGACATCACCAACCACAGGAGTTTAAATGTTTAGAAAAAAATATATGGCATATGTTCTTTGAAATTGAGCATTTCAGTACGGCCATGCTCTGCTAGAAACTTGAGCAATTTAAAAAAGTAAATCAGGGGATGGTTAAGTATTGCAGAATTTTTTCCCTTACACACACAAATTTGTGAATTATATTTAAAGGCAGGCAGCACAAAGGCATGCAGTAGAAACCTCCAACCATCAATAATCTCCAAATTGAGTTCAAAATGTTGACGGTCTAGTAGTTCCTCATACATCTTTTCAAAGCATCATTCAGTTTTGAGCTTGGCACTTAAAATAAACACTGAGAATTTTTTTTCGCACCTGAAAGTCTAAACCAAGATTTGTGTTGTGTTACATTGTAACACATTTGGTTGATAGAACTTCAGAACTTTACTACATCCGATTGTCACCACCTACAATGAATGCGTGTATCCACACTTGGCATTGATTACTTTGTAGACAGGCAAGTGCCTGATGTAGATGGGTTTATGATTCGCCCATTATCCACTTATTAACATATCTGTGAAGCTTTATTTGTGAAACAGATGGTGACATATGATAGGATTGTTGGAATATAATTCAATTAAAATTTTAATCTCCTTCTCTCCCCACGTCCTACCATGGCTCATTTTTCACACATCTAGCTTTCCACAAATAAACAAGAGGAGGAAAAAGACAATGTTACCTGGCCAAAAAAAGGCTGCACCTTTCACAAAATACTTTTTCACTGGAAACATACTTCACTATGATTAAAGACCATCTCTTTTCATCAAGACCGAATGTCTGTTCCAGACCATTGTTCAGGAGAGGTTTCACACCTCTAACTTTTGTTTGGATCACACTGAAATATTGGGGAAAAAAAGGTGTGAAACCCTTCCTAATTTCATTTTCTGTGCTGCTTGTATGACTTTTTTGTTGATTTTCTTTTTCTCCTTTTATCTACCATGTGTCCAGGTTTTGGCGGCGGCTCAGCAGACTGATGAGTAAACTGAACCCACAGCCAAACCTCATTCACATTATGGGCTGCTATGTGCTGGGGAGTGCTAATGGAGAAAAGGTAATTGTCTTTGAATTCTGCGTCGTTCCAAGCCTGAAGAACAAAGACTCCTACATTCCTATAGTTAGTGCGAATGTATATTTAATGTCTCTTTATGTGTGTTACAATGCACTGAGACAGTGAGGAAGATGATAAACACTCAACACTTTGGAATGACATCTCCTTTATGAAGCTACACACAGACACATGCACCCACTCACCCTGCAAATTACACGCTCACACATTTACTCACACACTCTCGTACCTCCTCCAGTACCCCTGCCATGACCCTTCCACCCCCACAGAGCTTGATACACATTTGCAGACACACTCACATACAGCATATGCACATGAACATGCCCACACACTAAAATATTCATACTTTCTAATGAAGCCCCATCTAGAACTACTGTATTACCGTTTCTTGTGATTGCTTACTGCGATACCAATCATTGTTCTGCCCTTTGGTGCTCAAAAGTCAAAATGTAGCATTTTTTCTGCCCACTTCACAAAGAAGACTGAAATCAAAATGAAAACAATGCTTGAGCATCAGACAGAGATGCAGGATAAAGGCCATTTAATGCATACTGTTTGTTTTGATTACCATTTGACCTTCATTCTTAGAAATCAAGTGATTAATGCAATATGAAGCTGTGAGAGCAGTTAAGACACATACAGACCTATAAATATATCATAAAGCAATTACAAAAAATAACTATCATTGAAAAGACTGTAGCCTCTGCAATGCAGTTTATGCTGTAGAGTGCATTTAGCCAAATATTTCCTGACAAAACACATGCAAATAGACAAAACATAACAGAGTACAGAAAATGTCTTTACGGCTCTCAAAAGAAATGTAGCACATCTTTAAAAAAAATGCAAATATATAAAACCACACTGGCAAATTAGGTTCACAAACCAATTTAAAAACACACTTGCAGTATAAAAAAAGGTTGCCAATACAGAAAACACATGTACATTACAGAGACAGAAATAAGTTGCAACACAGACGTTTCCAGAGGACACAAAAAAGGTTTATCACTATGGTTATTAGCATTAGGCTATTGATAAGCAAAGCAACTTGTCATGCATTGCTATTGTCATACATCAACAAAGCGCTTTAAGAAATCCATTTCTACATATTTGACAACCATGTTTTCATATTAATCATATTTCATATTATGTAGCATTAAAACCAATGCACAAAGCAAATTGGACTTAGGCAGTAAGAGTTCTAACCAAAACAGACAAGTAATGTCTTCTGCTGAATGTAAATCCTCAGTATAATAGCCATTATCACAAAGCTGTGTGTATAATTCAGCAGAATACGTTGTATGTCAGGCACATTTCCTACCACACAAAACTTAACAGAAACTTTACCAACACAAACTTTAATGAACTTACTTAACACACAGCACTGTGCACAAACAGCCAGCATTGGCAACATGTGCATATAAATGACTGTTCTCCCATATAAACTGTGTCAACAGTGGCAGCAACAGCCAGAATAATGTCAATCACTTGATACAGGAGCCGTTTTTAGATTTGAAAACCCACACACAATTTGATGATCAAAAGTTATTTCAACATGCAATCCTGCTGTGTTTCTTCAGCAATCTAGGCCATCAGACTTTAATGGCACTCTGTTTGCTTCGATTCACTGTGTTGGGTGCATTTTTAGGTTTCTCTTTCATGCCAGTAGCTTCTGTTCCAAACAGGTCAGCAGCTATTTAGCCTTATCGGGGTCGCACCAACCTAGTGTTACTCTAAAAATGATTTTCCCCACAAAAGCAGCATTATTGCTACTGATCTATCAATCACCAAAAAAATCACAGGTTTATCGATTAAGCTCTGCATTGATATTATGCTCCTCTGTTTGAGTTTGTTGTCTGGTTGGACTGTATGGAACACAACACTGCACTGAAGCTGTGCCATTATTCAGTGCCAGAAGTTGTTCACCTGCATGCCACATAAACAGCACCATTGGTATGCCAGATTCTTCGTCAAAAAAAAAAACAACATCCTGAAACCATGCTAGAATAATCTAATAACACCACATGCATAAGCCTGTCTTCCACACAGGTTCTTCCAAAATAGACTTCAGTAGAGACAGACTTCAAGGTAATGCACTTAAGTTACTTTAGGTTGTTAACTGCGTAGGGTTAAAATTGCGCTGTAGGATACCAAGTTAAATGAGTCATTTCACCCTACTGCAGTATGTATTTTGAACAGAAAAATATATATCAAAATTAATAGAAAATGAAACAATTTACTGTTGTATGTCAATCCCCGGTGCCTAAAAAAGGAACCATATGTCCCAGATGTTTCTTCCCCACTTTCCCACTGCCCTCTTATAGATAACACTCTCATAGTGCTGACTTCAGATTCAGTTTTAGTTTCGTTTTAGTTTCCAGAGTGTATTTGAACATTTAAGTTTAGTTTCAGTTTTACATGTTAAGTTTTAAGTGGTACAGTAGTTTTAGTTTGTTTTTATTGGGTCAAGTATCATTTGTTGAGTTGTATGTAGCTAAATATGCAAAATAAATGCATAAATAAAATAATGTGTCTTGTGTGTACAGTATGGAGGTGTCATGAATGTTCAAAGTGATGAGCTATTCATCAGAACTGTGTAAATTAGATTAATGTGATGAAGGCTAGAAATAATTAATATTGACTCAAAAATAACTTCACTGACCAGCTGAGGTTCATATTTCTCTTACCATTTGTCAAAACATAGTAGAAAACATGCTGAGACAAACGGACAGGATGTTTTTTGCGTGACTAAAATAAAATAATATATTTGTCGAATATACAATATGGTGAACATAAGTCAAAAATTAGTTGTAGACAAATTGTCTTGTTTTATAAATGTAATGTTTATGTAGAAATCAGTTAAAACAATAGCCATTTGTTCATGTTGGGAAGTAAGATGCACTGAGGACATGCAGCTGACAGGTCGGTACAGCGATGCCAAACAGACATAAGATTAAAAACAGCTTAATGTATTGCAGGCCTCCTGTATTTCCTTTAGACACAGCTGTCATTTTGTTTCAAGTGTGTTGGAGCCTCTGTAGTTTTCTTCTCTAAGGGGCAAATGTCATCACAGACAGAAATTTCTTATATATCAAACTCAGTATTAAAACTGTAAGGCTGATGTGAACAGCACTGCCACTTGCTTGCTTCTAACTACAGCACAATATGATGTGAATATGGAACAAGAGAAGGTAATAAGGGTTATGGCAAATGTAGTTTTAATGAGGAAATCACAAGCATAAGCAATTCAGTGAACCTGCCTGCCATCAATCTCCTCTACGGTCTTATTTGTTTACAATGATTACAAGCAGAAATGCATTTAAAAATGATATATTATTTTAAAATGTTGCCTATAACACATTTACAAGAGTCATTCTTTGCTTGTGCCTTGGCTCTGCACCTTCTAGATATGAAGCAGTCCTAGCAGTGCACTCTAACAATCACTGTGACATTTGGCATCTTCTCCACAGTGATTCAGTACAAGTCACACAAGAGGGAGGATGAACGGGGAAGGGCTTATTTGCTGCAGTTAACAATTTCTCCCTGATGCTGCCTGTGTGCACTCCTGCAAGCTCAGCTGGAGAGCCACTATTTATAGACTGACTGAACTACCTTCAGATGATGCTTCATTCCACTCCACCCAGCTTTACTCCTTACAGCACTGCTATCAGCCATCTTAAACTGCTAACATCATGCAGAAGAAAATATATTGTTTACTTTGAAAGGAACAAAATCTTTTGCAGATTTTTATCTTCGTCAGAGTAAATCAGGCTTATAGTAATGGTTCTCAGGAGTTCTCAAAATATCATCATCCTTAAATAAGCCTGAGTCACCTGCATGGTTCTAAGCACATTTATGAGGCAGAAGATGTCAGTTTCAAAAGGTCAATTATTCACCCAGTTTTGTGTTTTTAGGCTTTAGATCATTCTCTTTTAGACAAATGGAGACTTTGCATGATTTAAATGACTGAACAACCAAATGTTCTCATATGAAGCACAGTATACTATGAGAACAGCTTATGGTTAAGCCACCTTAAATATAAAGTGTACCTTATTTATGTTTTTTAGCTGACATATACTCAAGCTGTAAACATCTGATTAAAACTTACTGATCAAACACAGCCCATCTGTTTCACACTAATTTCATTGTTTCTGTTTGCATCACAGGTCATGTAACGGCTCACATTTCACTTGCACCACTGTTCCCTCAATTTAATGACACTGACCTTACACAAGGTATACAAAAAGAAACAACAACATCTTAAAGGCAATTACAAGAACCTTTATTTTTTGTTGATCTGCTGGCCTCTGTGGACAAAAGCAGCAATGCTTTCTGCCAGTAAGATCTCGACCTGACTGGCATGTGCTTTTGTTTTGAAAACACGTAAAGAGATTGTAATTCTTTTTTGTAAAACCTACCCTTTTTGCAGGATCCATAGCAATGAAGAAATGTTGGGCAATCCAATGGCTATGTAATATGTAGTGTAGTATGACAATGATGAGTTAAAGTAAAATTTGTTTTAGTAGTATTACTGTTCATGCATTTTAAATGTAGTCATACAGCTAACAGTCTCAGTTGCTCTGTGATGGTGATATTGTCAAGAAAGGTAAAGTTATCAACATCCCCAGATATTACATATCTGTCCAGGGGGAAGAGGGCCAACTCAAGCTTGCTTTGGTATCCTTTAAAATCCCACAGTTCTGTCCATCTGTTGAACCAAAGTTGAATCATTTTGCCTCTACTCAATCACTGTCAGCAATCACTTTTAGTCTTTTCACACTTTATACATTTTTTTCCCACCTGTCTCAGTTCCAGCCATAACCTCAAAATACAGAATCAAAATGAATTTCTGTAAGGAATTATATAAAAAGAATTCATCTTCACACTGATGGTCTTATTTGCATATGTAGGTGATATCTAGTATCAGTGGACATTTAATAGCCAGTTAAAAGGTAATTTTGGAACAATGCAGTAAATATGAAATTACACAAATACTATCTTCCTATACCCAAAACTCCCTTCAGGATCATTTGCTCTGACCCCAAAAACTGCTTTCTGTTTAGGTATACTCACTTCCTTCAACAATAGCACAGTGGTTAATTAGGTCAGACTCACTGCTCAGATAAACATTATTACGCAGTAACAGTTGCCTTGCCGGCACTGACCCCGACCTTGAAAAGTCATGCTCTATTGATGACCTGCTAGCCTCGGGGAAATGTGGAAGGTAAGAACAAGAGCAGGTGGCATATGAAGTTATTTATTTATGACTAGAACCTATTTTATCTTCCATATGTCAAGTGATACAAAATTACATAAATCAGGCAATCACTGGTTGCCTCTCAGCTTTACAAACACAGTTTAATGGACACAAGCCCTTGTAAAACCACATCATGTTGTTTTTATACTTATGTTTCATGTTAATCTGTGAACTTTAAGGCAGAAGCAGGGGGGTTCATAGGATGCTGATTGGTCTGAAGCACTGTAGTTTAGACAAAGTGTTTAGGTTGATGCCAGGCGAGATGGATTTGTGTATCCAGCTGGTCTTCACAAGGTAAATGCTAGAGTGAATTTCAGTGGTGAAAATGTGATAATCAAAGAGGAACAGAAGTTCAAATAAGACATTTCTTTGCTAAGAAAAAGTTCCTATTCTCTAAAAATATTTTTAATGTAGAAAAAGATGAGGCAGTTTAAAAATGATTTATGTATTTAACACTGATTTAGAAAAATCAAGAACAACTTTACAAAACAAACCTAATTTGTTATGCATAAAGATGCACATATGTTTCTTCTCTGCTTTTGGATGTGAAGCAATATGATCTATCATTTAAGATCCAATGCATATTTACTGGAGAGAGATTAAAATCCTAAAGCATTTAATGTTTTATTGTGTTTTTTGTAAACAAAAAATTTAGCAGGATGCATATTCACGACTTTGTATCTTTGTGTCAGGTTATGTTTAGATTAATGACTCTTGCAGTCTTGTTCATGTACCATTCTGCCTCTCTCACTCATCATTTGTCCGTCTTGCCACTAGACTTTCTCTCCCGTCAACTCTGTTTTTACACACACCTGCCCACTGTTCATTCTAAAGTTCACAGGTAGTCATTAGACTACCTGTCCTACCTACCAGCTGTTCCCATTTTTCTTCATCAGCTCCTCTGCATTTATACCTGACTTTGTGTCTCCAGTCAGTTTATCTGTTTTCGTTCCTGCTCATGTTCCTGAGTTCTTCCCAATGTTTTAGCATCTACATTTGGATCAGCTGTATTTGCCTGCCTGTACTCCTGTTCATTCACCCATCAGCCTGTAGGCAGGTTGCTTTATCGATTTTTTTTTCACCAATTTACACTGCATCTGTGTCCCTACATCTGGGTCCTCTCTTACTGAGTTGCAACCAATGTGACACCTAGATATCTTCCACCCTGCTTTGAACTGGCCATTAAATGAATATTATTTTAACTTAAAAAACTGTGGAAAATGTTAGGTTTTCCAAAAAGGAAAAATATCAAAAAGCATCTCTTCTTTGAGCTGCCAGATGCACAGCATAGCCTTGTGGAGATGAAACTTGTGAATGTTATTTAGCTGCTTGGCTCCATGTGTGATGGCACCTCATCTGGCACTGGACCAACCGTTAACAGGAGGGTTAGGGAGGACATGCTGGAACAAGAGGGAGGAAGAGGCAGGAAAAGTGTGTAGAGGACCAAAGGGAGGAGTGTTATGAGGTCTGACAGGCTGTCAGATGCTTAAATAAACTTGGTTGAAGATACATGCGATAGGAAATTGAAAAAATACAGATGATGTCTTCATCTTGTGTTTTATGAGCAAATGTCAAATCAAAGTGTAGAAGGTCACAATAGCTTAGTAATTTAGGAGCACAGACTAATGCTGTGTCCCATTTAAGTGGTCATTAATTTAACCCCTATATTTCATTGTGTTTGTTGTTTCATTTTGATGGTTCATAAACACTACTGAATTTGCAATGATATAAAATCTAAATGTACAACGAATACTGCTTTATTTCATGACATTAGGCATTTCAAAGTCTCCTCAGATACAATCAAAAGAAGCTTCGCCAACATCCCAAACCCAGCATGAGACGGTTTTGGTCTTTTAGGACGGCCTGGGTCATTAAGTTACAGACCTCAAGTCACAGATGTTTGATTTGCTCCGATTCAACTTGGCTTGTTGGTCAAGCTTCATTTCTGTCTTTAATAGATTAGACATAGTGTGCAGGGAAACAGAGTAGTTCTAATTCTTGAAAATGATTTAAAAATAAAGCAGTTATTTGTTTTATGTTTTTTTATAGTAATATTTTGTTTAATATAAATTACCTTTACACACACACACACACACACACACACACACACACACACACACACACACACAAATACATCTGCTTTCTCTTTTCTGTCAGTCATTCTTGTTCCTTTCCTCTGCTCTCCATTGTTTCTTTGTCTGTTCATCTGTCTGAAGATTTCTTCTGTCGGTTAGATGCCTAATAAACCCACCACAGTTGTGATCAAATGCTACAAACAGTATCTGTTTTGGTGGTTGGCTGCTGCTGACACTAATGGTAGCATGCACATCATCTTGCAAAACATTTTGCTTAATTATAATTATGTAATGTTGTTATCCTGAATTTGTTTAATGAAAAATTTAAAAAATAGTGGCAGAATTCTTATATGTGACATCTCCCTCTTTTTTCTGACAGGTGCTTCACTCATTCCTTGTTTTGTTTTTTGTTCTTATAATTCATTTACGAAGACACTGTCTACCTGACAGTTAGTTAGGGGAAGACCACTATGCTGCAAGCACTGGGGGTCAACTGTAGGACTATAAGGCATACCACCGTATTTTGCCAATTATATTATTCTTTTTTGATTTAAAAAAGAAAAAAAAGTGTGCTCTTAATGAGTTACAAACAGTGTAATGACCTAAAGTTAAAAAGAAAAAATATTTTGTGTTACTTTGGTGGGTCACCCAGTTTAAGTTGACCAATGCCCATAATGCCCTTTGATAGGTCCAGCATTTTTGCGAGAGCTTCTGATGACACTACAATAAATCCTCTTTTAACTGTCTAATTTTGCATTATCATCATCCCCATCATTCATCAAGATGAGCTGCAATAATGTTATATTTAGACAGCTTCTTATTTGTAACTGTGGATTTTTCTTGGAGCTGAATTTAATATTCATTAGATATTTGACTGTGCTGTAAACAGAAAGGTTCAGAATCCAATAGAGGCAAGTGAGAAAAAAAGTTCTGATGATCCATTTTTTAAAGTCCAATGTAGTGTTTTGTTGCCTGTGTTTTTGAAACAGGAAAAAGTAAGACAGTTTTCATAAAATACCTAAACAATTTTTACATCTGTTAAATAGGTCAGACATATTGGTTTGCCCAGTGAGTTTTTAAACATGATCGTGTTGTGATAGTACTTCTTTTTCCCATCAGCCCACGCTCATCAGTGGGAGTTTGTGAACCTGAGCACATTTTCAAAAACAAGGTGATTGTGACTCATTGTCACAGACCAATAAGTGCACGCTTTACTCAGGGAAAAATAATGTTTTCACTTCTCCTGACTTATGTTGCCAATTACGCGTTACCAGTTTTTTTGTTTTTTGTTTTTTTTGCCAG
>JAPZDY010000022.1:512939-530251 GCA_029783645.1 Ctenochaetus hawaiiensis
ATACGATGTTAGAGGTTTGGGACCAAATGCCTCTTTGTTTGGCACTTATCAGTTTAGAAGGATAGGGAGTTGGCTCTTGTGGTGGTTTGGTTTATGGGGTCTGGTGGAATGGTAGAAAAAACTTGCAAAAGCCTCTGGCCAGTAAGCTCCCTTAGTCTGACACAAATACCCTTCCAAAAACCCATCCTCCAAAATCAATTTCTGCTTCTTTCTTTAAGGACCAGGTCACCTTTGCTGGCCCCTTTTTCAGAGAGAAGAGCCTCTTGGCCTATTTAAGATACACATACACACACAAACACACACATGCACACACAAAATTTGTGCAAATAGCAAACCTTGACTTTGACCTGAAAATATAAAGTTGTAAAACCTTCGGTTCCAAGCAAACTCTGCTATTCTGGGGGTTTATAAGACACATGAAATAGTGTGAGAGATGTATGCACTTGGTCCTCACTTTAATTCGTTCCAGTTCATATGAAGGACACATTTTAATCAGCCATGTGATGGTCACACTACACACATAACTGCAATAGTCCTTTTTTTTCTTTTTTTATTGCCAATTATTGATTTAAAAAGCCATTTCAACACCTTCATGCACTATTTCACAGACACACTATCTGACTGAATCATGCAGATTATTCATTGTAATCTAAAGGGAACTGATCTGATGTCATAGCAAACTCCTCTGTAAATCTCTGGCCTGCTTTTTCCCTGCCAGGTTTTGACATTTCCAGGCAGTTCATCAATCAAAGGCTCAGTTTGTCTCATTGTTTCTATGTTAAAAGAGCAGGGCACACAGCAGCAGAGGGGCAAAGACTATGGACATTTTGTAGGTAGCAGTATTAAGTTTGTAGAATTGTGATTTTGTAGTCTGTAAGAAGTCAGTAAAACCAGAGTGCACATTGTGTTGAAGGCATAAAAAATTAGCTCCAGAGCTAGTGTTGGAGTTTGTCAGTGTACTTGTTGGTGAGAGTAGAGTTTTATTTTCAGTGTTTTTTGACATAGATGAACATGGGGACATGTAGATTTAGTGTCAGCAGTTAAGAGAAACAAAATTTTTCAATTCATCTTTAGAAAACCTAAATTTGAAACCCATTATGTTGAATTCCACATTAAAATTCCTTAAAATAAGCCACTAGGTCAGGTCAACAAGGGAATTGTGTGTATGAATTAATACACACAATACAGCATCTAGAATATTTTCACTTGGTGGTCATGGGTGTGTAAATGTTTTCAGTCTTTAATAAAGTGTAGATATTCATTTAGATATGATTTTATATAAGGTTAGTGACTGCTAACAGTAATGTGGAGCTAATCACTGTACAGACAGCAGAGATTTTAATTGTCTCTAGAAGATCCCATCCTTAACTGCTTCCCCTCACCCTATCTGACTTCACAGTCAACACTGTGGAGTTCTTACTTTGCAATTTTTATGCAGTTCATTACCATACATGGGTGTTGTACTTCTAACTCCTCCCAGTAAATAACAAGGGTGGCCCTCTGGAATGTACTAGTGCAATTTTGAGACCTGTGCAATGCTCAGTTTTGAACCTTTTTATTTTGTGTCATATAAAAGACTTTATAATTTTGATAGGAGTTCCAGCCTAAAGACTTCCACATGCAGGCACCTACAATATTCAGTTACAGTCAAATGGCACATACTGGCAAAATGAGATGACATGTCTCACATTTTGATACACTCTTTCTTGTTGAATGACCAAATTCACCTCAACTATGGTCAGAAAAGCCTTAAGACTTTGACTGTGTTTATTAGTTTTCTTCAATTTTTCATATGAAGTTGATTTTTCACCATGTAAAGGGTAGTTTTTGTAGCTACAGTGTGCACCTGATCTGCCCCCGATTTCATATTTGACAAGAATTCTGTCCAAAGTTTATGAACATGCTGATCATGAGTCATAGTCATAACAACATTTACAGAACATAAACCTTACATGACAATCACCCTTTGATCCAATGAAGTCTTCATGGTGAGGTTTACATTTAATATATGAAACATAATGTATAATTAGTGGGTGTTCTTAAGCTCCACACAATGAACATGGGAGGTGACACTGAACTCCATAATGCAGTCTCATAGCACTTTAGAGCTGTGTCAAAGGAGTGGTGTCCAGAAACATGGTTGTGGCTGTCACAGACCCTAATGTCAGCAAGGACCCTCTGATCCCTGCTTGCAGATTAAATTAATTTTGACCATAAAGGTACAAAAAAATTATGGCTCCCATAGTTAACAATCAGCGGCATCTTGGATTAGCTGTAGTGAGGTATTTTATTTTAACTGTTAAATTTCATTTTAGCAACAAGCATTTGTTTCAAAAAATGTTTTTTCTTTTGTTTTCAAGGCTGGATACCAGTATTGATAATTATGAGCTTAGAAAATATGGTATAAAATATATGCATTTCAGTTTCTTTCCACCGAAGACAAAAAAAACAACAAAAAAAAAAAACAAAGATTTTTTTGAACTTCCAAATGTTCTTGAGAGCAAGGAATAACAAAACACTGAAAATATTCCAGCAACGGCTAAAAAAAGAGGGAATTTGAAAGGTAAAATCTGATTACTTAAAAGCAGAGTATTTGTAAACAAACATTACCAAGCACTTGAAGTAACTAATTCTCACTTTTCTCACCCAATATTTTGGACATCATCTTATCCAGAACTTAGTCAGCAGAAGTCTTTGTTAGAATTTGTGTTTCAAGAATGACTGTAGCTGCTTATTTAACTTACAATAAGTTTTGAAGGATAGTAAGATCTTTCCTTTTCTCTATAATTACTATCCACAGGTAAATTTTATGCAGTTGAGGGTGCTATGTAGGTTTTTTGAGGTGTAAGCTTGTGGTAGGGGATAACAGAATAGTCAACTAGCTGACTGTCAAAACCACTAGCGATACAGTGCATTGTTGTAGACTAATCACTCGTGTGTGGTTTAAGCAGTGCGCAGTAATAAAGCTGTGGCAATGTGTCTACAGCAGATATGCAGCTGGGAGCAATATTGGTAGCTGCCGTCATAGCTGTCATGCAGGCCTTTAACACTGTGAAATGTGGGGCACTAAAGCAGCAGACATGATTCAGAGGAAGAGGCCAATCAGCAGATCAAAAGAGTCAATCAAAAGAGCTGAAATACTTTACTAGAGTGGACTTAGATTTGTTTGAACAATTAGTTTCTCTGTTGTGCCATTTTATGCCAATTTAGAATTTAGTGTATTTAGTGTAAGACTCAAGCGATCTCTTCAGAAAAGCAGTTGCATTGCTTCTGCAGTCAAAAAGTATCTACTTGCTGGGGGTATTAGTTCAATCGGAACATGGCTCATTTGTAAACAGCCTCTCAGAGCCAATCGAAGGCTCTGCTGCTTTACCTACCCCCAGGTGAGCCCTGCTTACATCAGCAAACCACAGCCCCTGACTGCATTTGAGTTTTTTTTGACAGGACTTGATCAGTTTTATTGAGTGATAAAAACGTTATGTAACCACTTTTTGTGTGTAGATGATGACTGCTTAAACGAAGCAGTCGTAAATACCCTAGCTGAAGGTCGGTGTGTCTTTACTCCTCCAGTGAAGTCATCTGCCTCTTCCCTCCAGACTCCCGTTATCACTGCCATTCTACACACAGCATTAAATTGGATGACGCTGGCCTGCTGTTATTACTGCCCTGACATCTTCCCTCAGCAGCAAGACTCATAAAAAACATTAAGAGTGCCTTTTATATGGCAAACCAACTTTAATCCCAGGCCCTTCAGACACAACACACACACACACACACACACACACACACACACACACCTGAGGTGGCTGGTCCACAGAGGCAGAGGAAGTTACTCTTCATTTATTTTTGAGAGGCAAATGCAAAATCTGAAAAGAGTAAATGATGAGAGCAAACCATTACTAATCTCAGAATCTTTTCTATTTTTTTCTGAAAGATATTTCCTTGCTTCTGTAAAAATTTGGTCCTGAAATTCATGATAAAAATAAATGTCCTCTGTTCTCAATGATATAAATTGCACTGCAGTGAACACAGTTTGATGAACAACAACCACCTTCTTGCAACAACCAAGGAGTGAAGAGTCAATGCGATCTCTCCAAACTAATAGATGTTAATTGGTTTGTGGAAGAATGTGTGAACTACGCCTTCAAGGTGATACTGAAGGATGCCATGACACACACAGCCACACTGGTCATAAAGCTACAGTTGTCCTACAGTGCCATTGAGAGTGAGTGATTAAAGTGAACTAATATCAGTTGGAGCAGTGTGTAGTATATCTTCTTTTGGCTAAACATTATGCCCATGTATTTCATGCTGTCACTCAGTTGCAGGTTTATGAGGTACTGCTAACTTATGAGGTACTTATGCAGCGTAATACAACAGCTGAGCCACAATTCCTCTCTGTTGACAGCAATATATTTGTTATAGTGGACACAGTTTAAAATATTCTGTCAACTTTACTTGTGTCAGTGAGAGTAGACTTAAGTATTAAACTAGAATTACTGGATGGCTGTTGTATGCCTCGTCAACCATTCAAGTCAGTTTACATCCATGTTGGACCTTTTAAATATATAATGTCCTCACTTCATCACTTTATGCTGCTAGACACCTGCCAGTGAAAACTTGGTCAAAATTAGCATAAGTCCTCTTGAGTTATGGCCAAAAATGGGTTTTGGTTAGTGATCTTGACCTTTGACAATCATATTCTGATCAGCTCATCATTGAACCCAAGTGGACTTTTTCGATGTTTGTTTTTAATTTAAATAAATTCCCCCATCGTGTTTTTGAGATATAACAAAAATGGGACGGACAGACATAAATTCCTGAAGGTGCTCTAAAGATATTGCTTTCATGAGACATAAGGGTGCACCAGGGTTTGACCTTTGACCTCCAAAATCAAATAAATTTTGGACTCCAAGATTCTGGAGTCCAAATTGATGTTTGTGCCAAATTTGAAAAAATTCCCTTGAGTTTTTCCCAAGATATTTCGGTAGAAAATGGGTCAGAAAAATGTGAGGTCACAATTTGAAGAAATTCCCTTGTAGCATGTTTTAGATATTGCATTCAAACAATGTGAAGTCCCAGTGACCTTTGACCTTTAACATCCAAAATCTAATCAGATCATCCTTGAGTCACAGTGGGCCTTTGTACCAAATTTGAACAAAATCCTTCAAGGCGTTTCTGAAAATCACATTCACAAGCATGACATGAACATGGGGCTGCAGTGACCTTGACCTTTGACCTCTGGCCTACAATATCTAATCAGTTCATCCTTGAGTCACTTGTTCAAAGTTTGAAGAAAATCTCTCAAATGATTCTTGAGTATTGCATTCACATAAAATCCAAACAGACAGACGAACAACCTGACGACATCATGCCTCCGGTCATGGCTATCACTGGCATGGAAGCATAAAAACATCTTTAGTTATGCAGTTCAACAGGAACACAAACAGCCTTCAAAATGGCCGTGAAGTTGAAGCAACACCTCAAAAAAAACTTTATTTACAACCTTTGTGAAAGTAGAATTTGTTGGACTGCTGTCATTTGACTGTCAGCTTATAAACACCTTCAGATAATTACATTATTTTTATAATTTGTACTTTAGGTTTTTTTGTGGTCTACATGATAGGCTTGTACTTGTATGCTCTTGATAAATATTCTATAGTTTGGATTAGTTATTTATGGTTAATCAGAAAACAACAGGACTGAATTAAATTATGTTGTTTTTAGGAAACCTGGTAAGCCATTTGCTTTGTGACTTAATCATCAGTTGAACATAGAAACATGGAGATAAGTAGCTAATGTAAAATAACATGATGCTGTGGGTGAGTTTACTTCCTGTCCTCCCCTATTTTTTGAGTCATCAGCCTCCAACACACAGAAACACAAATTAACTGTCAACAGTTGCAAAATGTAATGCAATAGATAACAATTTTATAATATATATTTCACACAGCATATATTTATTTGGGTTACAGAAACACACCTACCTGCACAAACAAATGGGTGAGCACAGATTTTGTGTGTGTATGCTATTGAACTGTCTAGTTTTTGTTTGTTTTTTTGTTAGTTTGTATGTATGAGCTTAGTGAGACAGAAGACAAATGAATCCTTTTAGTCCCACACACAAGCCCAGAAACTCATTATATTGCCAGGTGTGGGCTTTTTACATTTACATTCAAGTGTCAGGGAGAATTTTATACACATCTTTACCTACACACAAACACACACGCACACAAACACACACATACCTTAACCACTTCAAACTCCCAACTGAAACAAAGAGCAGACCTTACCTAAGGTAATAACTAAGACAGTCACTGTTGAGTGACTGTGTGTGTCTCCATCAAAGTGGAAACACAGGCAGTCACTCAACAGACTAACAGAGTACACAGGCTTTAAGATTAGATAACATTTTGCAATTTTTCCCCCCCAAAAAACACCCACATTGGAGTTTATCGTTACCATAATAGTAATGCAAAACTACTATGTATACTTTTTGTAATTATTATTATTAGTACCACAAACAATAAGGAAGCCTGGCACTCTGCATTTTGCTTTTCACTAAACAACTGTGCTATCTGATGTTTTTTGAAAGGAAAGATGTACTTAACAAAATGTCCAAGATACGGATCCTTTACAATACATACACAGGATGTGTATCTTGAAAAAAAAGTTCAGAGAAACAATGATATTACATTATCCTAGAAGCAATATCAATAACTGATATCTTGACAGTGTTTTAATTTGTTAACACTGACCACAAAGGTGCCATGGTTTGACAGAGGTATGAACAAAATGAATTACACGGATTAAGAGGAAGGAGAATGCTTTGAGACCTGTAGGACATATTTAGATAGTAGACCGAACTGAGGGAAATCTTGATCTTTGGTGTTTTTACCATTAAGACAGTGTAATACAGAAACTACTGCAGACACTGCATTGACATTTCAGTCCCAGCTACCTGCACCCACAACAATTCAAGCTATAGATTAAGTGGCAGAGTAAATCTTGGTGAGGCAAACACTGCCACTCTGTGGACAGTTGCTGAAGTGTCTGGCAACAACACAGCATCAGTATGTGACAGTTGAGCTTTCGTTAGGGGAGTTAAGTTTAGTCGATGGCATTAACTTTTGAGCATGTGGTTCTTCTGTTTGCCCCCTAACTGACTGGTTGAAATGCCAACTAGTTGTCAAACGATAAACTAGTCTGAAAGGCATTTTGAATTTACTGGAAAACTTAGCACAAACACCATTTCATCCTTTAATGGTCTGGATGTATACTATAGAGAGATATAGATACTTTATTGTCCCTGTGTAGAAATTTGACTTGGACTCTAAAAGCCCATCAACCATGTGTATTCAACATATACTGTTGAAAACCTGATTGCATTACAGTAAATTACACCACTGTTTAATGGTTTGGAATGATCTGTTACAAAAGCTTGAGAGAACTACAACAAGAGAACTACTTTATATTTCTGAAAAGTCTTTTGAACCTTTAGGCTACTAAAAAGTCATCATTTAAGAGAGCTCTTATTTCTTATGGAAGGTTTGTAAAATAGTAATGTTTTGTAGATAAAAAAAATGCTGTATAATAGTTTGACCAGACTGACTAAATTGAAAGGGAAGAAAGACACATGTTCCTTTTTCAGTATCAAGTGCACAATAATGTCTTTAACTAGCTTGAATTAAAATAAAAAGGCATGTTGGTAGAGAAGCTATTTTTAAAACTCAAGAATGTAAGTAGAGGGTTGAACTGGAGTCAGTGCTGTTGGAATTGGATCAAAGAATCTCGGCTGAATATAATTTAGACTGACAAGTTAGTTTAAACATATTCACTCTTACCTGTAGACTGCAGAGGGCTCAAAAAAATGTTTTTAAAATATTCAGAGCCTATTGCAGTTTTGTGATTCATAAATGACCCAGGGTCACCTACACTTTTCAGAACCAGAACAGTTGTAATAAAAAGTAATATGGGCAAAAGTTACAACAGAAGCCACATGTAGCCAAAACTATGTAAATACTACATGTTGTTTCTAAATTATACTCTTTTAATCTATTTTTGAAAAAGCAATTATCGAATGACAGAGAGAAAAATATATGAAACAGGTAATTACAAACATTTATAGAGTGCTGGATGTTTGTATTGCAAAGTTTTGTATCCACCAGGAGTTTAGTATTTTATTTGGTTGAAAAAAATAACCCTGTCAGGTGCTTCTCCTACAGATGCAATCCTCCAAACAATTTAAAGCACTATGTGCAGAGTGTACAGGAAATGTTTTAACTTGTTTGTAAGCTCTGCACAGCACGGTCACTGTCTCCTTTTTTTAATGAGATCAAAATGCTATTTTCTAGATTTCTCTGTAAATCTGGAAACGTATGGACAACAACAACAAGCTCTGCTGACTCAGCACTGTCAGCAGAGTGAAAGATGCGCTCCTGAAGGGCCCATCTCACCCCTCCATTCTTTCTCCTTTCTTCGATCATAGACTCTCATGGGCTGAAATGAACTGTTTAATGAAAAATGTATACCCTCTACAGAAGCTCAGCGCAATCCCAGACATTTCACACCAATTAGGCCAACAGTAATATTTAATCATTTTTGAATCCTAGTTTTAAAGGTAATTTAGTAATTGGCTCTTTATGTTTTGCACTATACTGAATTTTGATGCTTTACATCATATTTACATCTGGTTTAAGGCTGAAGGATTTTTTTTATTATTATTATCCTAAACAAACTTTTGTAGTATTTGTAGGTTTGTCACTTTTTGCTAAATGTTCTGTCGAATTAAAGCTATAGAATTGCACCATTTTTGGATTTATTTCTTTAAATAAAATAAGGTTAAAAAACTATACATAGTCCCAACATATGAACAGCAATGTACAAAAGTTCTCATTTAAATCTTTCCTTCTACCTGATCTGTCTGGCCTTGCACAGTCCGAGAGCAAAACAGTGTATCATCCCTTTTATGAGACAAAACACGTTCACCAAAAAACAATCAACATCTGCATAATTCATTCTCATCAAACCTGTTCTTCCTATTGTGGTGTTGGAGGACAGGTTGAGGGCAGGAGCAGCATGTTGTGAAAACCCTGAAAAGAGCCGCTGAATCTTTTATGATCTTTTGATGTATGAGTGTGCTTCCTACATGTCTGGTATAAAATGAAGCACGGTGGCCAGTAAATGATTGTGTCTGTGTGTTAAGTGGGACAAAGTGAGTGAAGCAGGAGAATCTGCTCAAAGGGACGCCTTGCTTTGGTCCAATAATTGGAAATATTCCCATTATGAATCCAAACTGATTATGCTGAAAAGCTTTGCTTCAAAGAAACATAATTAACATGGTCAACAGCTCAAACAAAGGTACTAAGTGCAGGCAGTAACCACACATGAAAGCAATTTGCCCACAGCTGCTGCAACAGATGTTTGCTGCATCTGAAAAAAGAGGAAATGTAGCAGTTCAATATACTGTATAACTAAGCCATGTCTTTTTAATAGAATGACTTTCAATGGTTTATTTGCTGCAATACAACTGATTTGACAGTAGAGAATCCTTATAATCTCATGTATAAAAGGTTTACTCGGTTGCTCATAGTTTATTAATTTTCCCATTTTCATCTCCCATCTTAATATATATGTTGCTTACCTATTGGAGTTTATTTCTGCATAGTCTGATCAGCCTTAAATATGGGTAAATAATGGGTTTACCTTTGTGGTCAGTCTGTTTGGTCAGTTTAATTTGAATTTAGTTAGGTTTAGGGCTACCTCCTGATAATGTGTAATAAATATAAAGAGTTTTCTAATCAAAAATGATGCATATTAAGTTTATATTTGGTTCATACGGTTACAATTCTTATCAGAAAAAGAAGACTTTTCTGTGACATATTTGTAAAAAAATTATTGTACAAATCTCTACAATGACCTTTTTTAAATGAGCAAAAATAATGATTTCTGGACAATCCTTACACAAATACAATGCATCATGAGCAGGGAAGTGTTATTATAATCTAACAATGCTGTGTAGCAACTAAAATAGATGAGCAACATTAAAGATCGGGTGGAAATTGAGCCAACATACACATTTTATAAGTTTTGAAATGCTTCCACATTTGAAATACAAGTCAAATGACGTTATTTAATAAATCACAGTACAAGATTGTACAGATTTACTCTTTCATACTAAAGAGAGAGACGCGCTTCATTTGTTGCAACAACTAAAATTAAGTTTTCATTTTTCACTCAGAATTTTTATTTTACCAAAGAAGAAGTAGCTTTTGCTGGTGAAGGGTTGTTTTCACAGAGCTGTTTTGGTTTGAATTTACATCAATGCATAGAAAAGCATGTGGGCTATTATGCCAAAACATCTTTGCCTCTACTTGATGAATGTGATGTATTTGCGTGCTGATATTGAAATGTATCTGGCCATTAAAATTATACATTTTAATTTGACATTTTTGACATTCTTTTTTATTTGTATTATTCTAAAAACAGTTTCAGTTTAACCATTTAGCGGTAACACTGCCTATGCAGCTCTCCAAATGCCAATCTGAGGTTGACCAATACCAGACAGATTTATAATCTCTTTACACTATCTCAGTTTTCACTCAGCAAGAGGGTGTAAGAAAAGGTCTGGACCCTGACATAACCTGAGGCCCACTGCTGGAAAGAGAATATCAGTCTCTTTTATCTGGATTAACAACTAAATACATAAGCTTATTAGGTGAAAAATGCAAAATAAATTACACACAGACATTGCTATAAAACAGGTCTAAAAGTTTATTTTTAATTTTAAATTAAATGAAAATGGTTCCATTAGTTTTTCGTGATGGAATGTGAAAACTGAAAGGGCACCTCTGGAAAAAGCAAACTGAAACCACTTTAATACTTATACAATCACTCTGAGCAGACGACCCACCTGAATGAAAGAAATTCATGTCTGAAAGGAAAATTTTATTTAAAGATATGGATTTGTTTCCCTTCTTAAGCATTCTTCTTGGTCAGTCTCTCTCCTAGTACTCTTTTATTTCAGGTAAAATCCACCAGAGTTTTGTGTTTCTTTGAATAACATGATCCATTTTTTATTACTGATTTTTTATTGTTTATATTTTCAAGAAATCTAAACCTGCATCTCAGAAGTTTGAAAACAAACATACATGTCTCCAACAAAAAACAGCCATTATCCTTCGATGTTTTAGCTATGCTTGCTAATCCTTAAGAGGGTCACCAGGGGCAAAAGCAGACCACAGCAGACATAGGTAATTTAATTTAATAAAATATTAACCAAATGAGTCTACTGTGAGAGTTTGTTTTGTATTGTAGCTGCCTTAAAAAAATCAGTGAGACCACACACAAACCAGAATACTGGTAAACCTAAAAGACTGTGGACCCTTTCAAACCTACAAAGGTGGCAGAAAATAAAAAAAAAAATTCAGGAAAAAAAACGAAAGCTTAAATATTCACATGCACACTATCAGTTTAAAGTAACTTAATAAACTCTGACAAATAAAGACAAAATATAACAAAGCATGAAGTAAGAGCACATTCAGTTGGGTATATTATTATTATTGAAAACATCCACTTTTTGTGATTAAAATCACTGAGAATTTATGTCTCTGCTGTCTTTAACAATCTGCTGGACAACTCATATACTTGTTAAAGGCTTTGAAAGGTCTTCATACTGAACAGCTGATATGTTGGAGGTTTATTTTTTGAAAATAATATATAGATTCAATAGATCAATATTAATATGATAATGACTATAAATTGTGAAATTAAACAGAGCAAATTCTTTGCTTGAATCCCATGGATGCTCTGCCTTCAGAGACAGTTCTGTGTGTGTTTGTAAAGGCTAGAGGAGTAAACCGTCCTTTTCTTTGTGGGGCCTTTTCTGCTCAGTCATCAGATACAGTTTTCTGTTGGAGAAGTGCTGAGTCAGATTTATGGCCTTCAGACAAGTGAACGGATAGATGAGGCAGAACGTACATGAACAGGCTTGACTATCTATGTCCTTGGTAAGAAACCACTCAAAAAAGGAAGGAAGGGAGGAAAGAAGAGAGGATGAGACCTTTTAGTCAAGTAAGACATGCAGCAAGAAAAAAAACAGACCACATCTGAAATTCAAACTACCATTCATCTGAACACAAATGTGTCAAAGCAAAGTGCCCATAAGAAGTGAGGAGAATTTCCACTTCCCTTCAAAAACACATTGTGTAAATCTGCATCACTTCAGTTAAAACAAGCTCAGCCATGGTCATGAGCACTGGAGCACTGTGTTGTCACAGACGGCTGAAATGCATTTTATGTTTTTCAGGGGTTCAGTCCAGCTTCCTGTGCAGACAACGATGAATAATCCAAGACACTCTGGTCCTTTTTTCTGGGTTTCAGACAAACAACTCAGCTTGTGGTCAAATCAGATTTTGCTGGTGGCTCCAGACTCTCAGCAACCTCTCCCAACTCATCCAGCAACTCTGTGAATGCTGGCCGCCTGAAGGACTCCACCTTGGATCAGATGAGAGGAGAGTGAGGATGCAAGTACTTCTGGGACTTTTTTTTCATGTGTTTCACTGACACCACTTAGAGGTAACAGCCATCATCACATTGTGATACTGACATTGTTGTGATAACAACTCCACATTTGAAAATAACTGCAACTTTTACATAGTCTGGATGGATACTATACTCTGATTGGCTGCAGGGTTTCATTTTATTCCTGTAAATAAACTTCTACAAAGAAGTTCTAGTAAAAACCTGTCCTTCCCGAAGGAGTGAACATAATTTTCATTGCATGTTATAACCTTTTTTCACCAGTAAAACTAAATAATGGGTTATGAAAAAGATCATTGTTTGAGAAGGACAATGCCTGAAAAGGTGTTTATAAGCAGTAATTATTGGACAATAGGAGACCAAGAAGGACATTCAATGTGTGTTTGGTGTAACATGGTTAAAACTACAATACTGTTTTCCAATACAGCCTAGCTGCTATACAAATAGTATAGCAGCATAAAAAAGTATTCAACTATCAGCTAACCCAGTGTAGGTACAGCTTTAAAGTAGTTCTTTGTTTTCACAGAATAAACACTGAAGTCCTTTATCTTTTCAAAAATACTGCATTTTTCCAAAACAAAGCAAGAACAATGCTGTTAACTCGTTTTTGTACAGCTGCTGTATTTTTAATATGAAAACTCTTTTGTCTACTTACCATACAGCAGCTGGCTGACAGCTCCAGGAGACGCTGAGGACAGTCAGTCACCAGCTCCCTAAATGCATTGACATCTAGTCCATAGTCCTAAAAAACATCAACTTAATCAGTAACTATAGTGTGGTACACAATTCACAAAGACTCAGACATAAGATGTGTCCTGTTTAACACATTCATGCTGCTGCTGGAACTATGAACATAAGGATGCATGTGTTTGGCAAACACATGCTAGCTTAACCAGCTACTCACTGAGTAAATTTCAGGGGACAAATGTGTGTGTGTGTTTTCAGAGGAGAGTATATCCATAGAATTCAGCAGAGGGTGAAGCTTAGCTTGCAACCATTTTTTTAAAGCCTATTGTTCTGATGTGTCCAACACATTTACCAGCTTGTTATCATGAGACTGAAGTTCTTTACTTTTCATGAGTATTAATTTTTTTCATCACTGTCTCTAAACTGAGCAATTTAGGAACAGTGAAAAAATAAAGGAATTGAAATAACTTGTGTAACTTTTATATAAGACCAATAATTTGGTAACCTGACATGATAATGATAATAATATAAATTATGGTTATGATAATAGCATGATTTTTATTGAGCTCTACCTGTGTTCTGGGAAGGATCTCTGGGTCAGCCGGGATTCTGGCAAGGATTTCACAGAGCACAATGCCAAAGGAGAAAACATCCACCTGAAACATGTAAGATATTTTGTCAAAATTCAGGTTCATTCTATACAAACTCATATTAATTGGTTGTTTTGATTTGCTACAATGTTTTTAAAGAGTGACCTAAAAGGAAATGTAACACAAAGTGTAGGCTTGATAGAGCTGCAACAATTGATCAATCTAAAATTTATCAGCAACTATTTTGTTATCAAGTGATCTTTTCCTTTTATTTCAATATTTTTCAAGAACAATTGCCAAGGTCCAGCTTCTCACTTGTGAGAATTTGCTTCTGTTAATGTCTTATGTGATAGTAAATAATAAATGTATAATGTATAAAAGAACCATCACAATCCAGATATACAGCCCAATTTCATAAGTATTTTGATAATTAATACCTGCTTACATGACTATTTAAGAGCAAAATTGTTAAATGCATAGAATTTAAGATTATGCTATACATGGAGTACAAATAACTAACTTTCTGTCTGTCTTTTGTTGGACATGTGAAACATCATCATGAAACATTTAACCATGTGATTTGTTTTTTACCTTGCGGTCATACGGTTCTCCTCTGAGCATTTCAGGGGCCATCCAAAAAGCTGAGCCCACCAGTGAGAGCTTCCTGCCAGGGTCTTTGACCGGGAGCTCCACCACTTCCCTGGCCAGGCCAAAGTCAGTCACCAGAGCCTCCCGACCTCGAGGCGTGACCCGGATCAGACAGTTCTGGAGAGGCACAAATGAGAGAAACATGAAAAGACGATAAGACAGGTTAATAAAACTGCAGTGTAAAGATCTGTCAGCAGAGGGCAGTGTAAAGCTGCTATCAGAGGAAGCAGTCAGCAGCAAGTTTTTTTTTCTTCTTTGTCTTTTATTTGAACATGTCTTGATCTTTGAATGTACTTTGTTAGAGAATGTCTGTTCTCCCTTGAAAGTGAACATCCAGCTGTCAGACAGACAGTCTCTCTTTAGTCTCTCCACTTATCACCTTCAATAGACTCTGTTGTCAGCACCTTTCCAGTACACTAAATAATTCACAAAGACCCCATGTGAAGAGGCTCAGTGCACAACAAAGACTCTGTGAGGCTGCCTGTGTGGTTGCCTGTGTGGTTCAGGGTAGCCTGACTGGCAGACAGTTATATGATTTTTAATAAAGTAAATCTCTGAAGAGAAAGAAAAATTATGGTAATTGATTTTACTTGCCAAGAGCTGGAGGTGTGATGACAGGAAAACAGTGGGAGAGCTTTAGCTTTACAATTACAGTGGTGGGCTTAAAGTGTGTGTGACTAAGCACATACTGTTTGTGTGAAACACACTGTATAGCATGTATAGTATGCATAGAAAGGCATGTGTTGGCATGCTTGTGTGTGACTGCACAATACAAATGTATATGATGAAAATTTAAAAATTGAGAATACTATTTGTGTGTATAAACAAACGTATAAAAATCGCTTGAGTTTCCATTTCTGTGTGTGTGTGTTTGTGTGCGTGTGTGTGTGTGTGCATGTGCATGTGGGTGTGGGTGTACGTGTGTGTGTGTGTGTGTGTGCGTGCGGGTGACTGGGTGTGTGCAATGTTTCAGCATCTGGCTGCAATTGCACCAGAAGCCTTTTCAAACCAGCAGGCTGTCATTACAAAGCTCTCCTGGGAAAAACCGTCAGCCTCAGACTTCGTCCCTAAATTTAGACTTTGGCCTCCCAGCCAAGGACCTTAACAGTATTTGAGGAACAAAAATGGAACACGTTACTAGATTCCCAGAAAAAAAGGCTGCTTTTGAGCATTAATTAAAAGGGGCCTCTATTTTTCCATGAGCCTAAACTCTGACTCAAGTTAACTTGATACATTGCTGAGGAGCATTAACAATGACTGCACTGGTTCACTGGGATCTGGAATGTAACTTGCCCTTTGGATTCTCAAAAACTTTAGTTTCAGAAGCCTCACATGTCCAGTCACTTCGTTTAATTTTGAGTAAATGACCTAATCCCAGTTAAACTTTCTCCACCCAAATAAAAAATTAAAAACATAGTTCTCCCAACTTTTTAGCTATTGTATGACATAAACATTAAAAACCAGAGTACAAGTTCTCTGATCAGAGTTCATGCTGATTAATAAAGGGGTTTCCCTACTTTTGATTGATAGTGTTATATGTTGATTTATATCTTACCTGTGGAAGTAATTATATTAATGTGAAAAATTCTTTTAAAACACTGTAGAAAATACTAATAAGTGCTCGGCTTTTTTAGTTTGACAACTGTCAGCTTCCATTAATGTGCCAAACATAATGTATTGTATCCTACTTTATTTTATTCTAATACTACGTACTATTATTTTATTTACTTAAATCACAAATAAGCCATATTTGATATAAATTATCAGTTGTAATACATGTTTTTAAATCTAAAATTATTCAACAGTAAGCTGGGATTTGCCCTCACATGGGATTTAACTCTTCTCAGTGTAAAAATTACTGATTGGTGCAGCTTTAAGTGTACCAGGATAACTCAATTATCACCTTTCAGCAAGGATCAACATGATGAATTGATCAATCCAGTTTCTGTGGCCTGGCATGACGTAAATCACCTTTGACCTCTGTGTGAATAATGTAAACTGGGACAGAGCCAAATGAGTTGCCTCAGGGTGACGTAGGTGGTGTATGTGGTGAGAGGGTCAGTTGCAGGGGAAGAAGCCTCAGTTCCCACACACATCAAGTGTGAATGTGTGTTTTAACAAGTTGTGTGTGTAGCTAGCTAAAATCAATTAACATAGCAATAGAGGGAATGTCATGTTGCCTTGTTCCTTTGCATTACTAACTGCTTCTTCTGTGAAGCCTGGCAACCAGGGGAGACAGACAGCACCTACACAGAGTATACACACAGACAGACACACACACACACACATTTCATATAAGCGTGTGAAACAGGGCTATAGGGTTGCTGGAGCTGATCCAGGCTGATATTGGGTGAATGGTGGATCGGACACCAGTTCATCTGACAGCTAACAAACAAATAAATATTCACCCTCACATTCACACCTACAGGCTGTTTATAATTGCCAATAACCCGACCTGCATGTTTGTGGACTGTGTGAAGAAGCCAGAGCGACAGTGCTAACCACTGCACACTGTGTGCCTGAAATTAAATAATTTTAACTATTTCCTTTGGCAGGGTGCAGATATTTGGGTTCAAGGGTTAGGGGTTGAATTTATTGGAAAAGTCAATGAATCACATTGCCTACTTGAATGTTGAAAAATTATGAACTACAGTGAGGTTCATAAATATTGGGACATCGACACAATTCTCATATTTTTGGCTCTAAACACCACCACAATGGATTTGAAATGAAACAAGCAAGATGTGTTTTAACTGCAGACTTTCAGCTTTAATTTGAGGGTGCCTTCCACTTTTCAAAGGACCAAAAGTAATGGGACAAATTAACAAACACAAATCAAACTTTCCC
>JAPZDY010000022.1:536062-547174 GCA_029783645.1 Ctenochaetus hawaiiensis
AAAAGTAATGGGACAAATTAACAAACACAAATCAAACTTTCCCTTTTTAATACTTGGTTGCAAATCCTTAACAGTCCATTACAGCCTGAACTCTGGAACGCACAGACATCACCAGATGCTGGGTTTCATCCCTGGTGATGCTCTGCCAGGCCTCTACTGCAACTGTCTTCAGTTCCTGCTTGTTCTTGGGGCATTTTACCTTCAGTTTTGTCTTCAGCAAGTGAAATGCATGCTCAATTGGATTCAGGTCAGGTGACTGACTTGGCCATTGTATGCATTCCACTTTTTTGCCTTAAAAACTCTTTGCTCTTGGGTTGCTTTCGCAGTATGCTTCGGGTCATTGTCCATCTACACTGTGAAGCGCCATCCAATGAGTTCTGAAGCATTTGGCTGAATATTCCTACACTGTTCACCTGATTTGGATGTAAATGCCCTCAAATTAAAGCTGAAAGTCTGCAGTTAAAGCACATCTTGTTCGTTTCATTTCAAATCCATTGTTGTGATGTATAGAGCCAAAAAGTTCCAATTAAAATCATATGTCTGCTTTTGCAACAAGGGTAATATGAGGACATACAACCAAGAAGACAGAAATAGCCTACTATGAATTTCCAGATCTGGTTTATAAAATGGGAGTAATATTCGAAAATGGATAGCGAATTTGGACCAAGCTTGGGGAGGTGGAGTCATGGAGCTGTTCACTAACTTGGCCCAATACTGACTGTTCCTCTGGTTCTCCCTGTCCTTATCGTCACAACCCATTCCCAAGGACTGATTTGGGTTGGATTTATTCGCACATGTGCAATGATCAAGAAGGCCATTTTTAGGACACAGTTTCCAACAAACAAACATGTGAACAAACCCTTGTAACTCCAAACAACCCCTCAGTGCCGTGGCACTCAACAAACCGATGCCCAAATTTTTGTGAATTTTTGATGATCTTGATCTCAATATCAATATTGATTAACACAGTCATGATTATCATTTGGGCTGTAACTGTGCAGCCCTACTCTGTCTCTCTATGGGAACTGAGTGTTCAGAAATATGTGTGTTATGATACTGTCTTGTCCTGTAGTGTTTTAGTTTTCTAGGTTTAGTTCAGGCTTGGTCTCTTTCCCTGTAGGCCACTGAGGCTCAGAAATAGTTGGATTTTTTAGGTTACAGATAAGTGAAGGTTTGCAGCAACTGATTTCCAAGACAGAGACTGAGGTTGTACCTTTGAGTTGAGATCTCTGTGGTAAATGTTCTTATAGTGCAGGTAGATCATTCCTCTGCTTATGTCACAGGCCAGGTCCACCTTTTCCTTCCAGCACAGGGGAACATCCTTCTTTGCCAGAAGCTCCTCCAGACAGCCACCATTTACATACTGAAGCAGCCAACATTTAGTAGGATTTAAACAATACCAAACATGAGACTTATAAAAGTTAGAAAAAAAATCATTAAAACTTAGCAGTAAAATGGTAACTATTTTGTTTAATACATTACACTAATATAAAATTGATATATTACAAAGGTAAATTGCATGAAAGTTCAGTTTTCTCTCATACAGTTTGACATTACTCAGAAGAATGGACTGTATAAAATAGGTGGCTGTAACCTTTGAGTCTGAAAAGTGAAGCCAGTGCAGACCAACTTTAAACCTGCATTCTCTCTAGCAGGGTGCGACTCCACTGATTGGAAAAAGTCTGATTGTAGTCAAGCCAAGATAACAACAGTCAAAATGTCAAATGGGGCTCCAAAATGGCACTCAACAAGCCAACTGATGATGTTGCAATGGTCACTTCTTTTACACAGTTTTTGCTCTGAAGCAATAAACCTTGGCATTGTTACATAATGAACGCCTGACTCAACTTCCTCATAATTTCATTATCACTATCAGGTCATATCAGTGTTATCTGTTGTGTTTTCCTCCCTCAGAAGAAAAGCCAGCCTGTGAATATACAGAGTAACAATGACTCACAAGGTGTTAAAGAAAAACGCAGTAGGACTCACCTCTAAGATTGGGTAGAGTTTGTCCTCCTTGACACAGATTCCTAGATATCTAAAAAAAAAAAAGAGAGAAGAGACATGAAAGAGAGAGAGAGAAAAAATATATTAATCAATTTCATATCATTTTTGTATTTATTTGTAAGTTATGTTTTACAATAGAATATATGTTTTGGGTTTTTTTGTAAAATTTACTTTCAATTGATTGATTTAGATATCGCCATATACAGCATTTTTAACCATGATAAGGCCCTGGAATGGTAATGTTGCCATATCAGTTGGTCTGTTCATGCCCTTAGTCTAGACTAAAATATCTTATCATATTTGATATTGATATGAATATTGGATGGATTGCTCTAAAAATTTGTACAGGTATCCATGGTCTTTTAATGATGAATCCTATTGAATCCTATTGATCAGATGATCCTTCAGACACCATTGTGATCTTTTTCTGAAGTGCTTTAGTAGTCACAGACTATATTAAATTTGGTGCAGACTTCCATGATTTGTTCAGGATGTCTTGCAACAGTTTTGGTGATCCAACCACTTTTCCAGCCCATTCATCTAGCCATTACTGTAATTTCATTACCAGATACCAGAAAAACCAATGACATTGCCATTGGCTTCATCTGTACTTTCTCTATGAGCTAATTATCAATGTGCTTCTAAGATGACAAACAAAGATAGTGAAGAAGCAAATATTTTACTTGCTTAGCATGATCATAGTGGGATTGCAAGTGTGAACATGTAAGCACATACCCTACATAATCATGCCAAATGGTGATCCCTGAAGATCTAGAATCATTAGGATGTTACACAGTTAGAAACACAGATACATAAAGGATTTCATCGAATAACAAGGCTAATACAGCTATGTCAGGGACTATTTTCAGCAGTGGATTGATCCAAACTTGGTGTTCTAGTAAATGTTTGGAGCAACAGGACAGGGTCTATGTGAGACAGAGTTCAGACAGACTACAGTTGTGCATTCATGGTAAGGATTTAACATGTGGCCCATTGCAAGTGTGGTTCTTAATGTGTTTTTGGTTGACAATGAAGCTCTATTGCACAGAGGAGGAAGATATGATTCAAACAAAATACTAGTGATCCATTCACTGGTGGTCTTGGACTATTTATGTTGTTATCTTTAGAGCATACAACAATTTAAGAATGTCTGAACACTTGTACTTTTTAAGTTAATACAATAAGGTTGCAGTCTGGTGTAATACAAAACTTAATTGCTGCAAACACGGCTCCTAGCAGCAAATGTTTCTGCTGACTACAGATGAAGTTTAGCTCATTATGTTCTGGAGTTATTTTCTACATAACCATGATCTAAATAGAAACAATAATGTAGGATTATAATTACTAACATACATTCAAATTTTAAGTGTGTTTTTACTACAAAAGAAGAATTTAGCATAATATTAAACTCAAAGGCTGATTTCACTCAAAAGTGAATGAGCTGTACGTTCTCTATTGTGCACTTTCAACCCATTTTTGATGTCATTTAAGCAGTTATGCACCTGTTAACAGTTTTTTATCAGAGCTGATATTAAGAAAACAACAGTATTGCCTTGGGACATGGGAACAAGTGCTTTAACAACCATTATGTACACACACACTGTGTTTGGTCTCAGTATGGATACTGCTTTCATCACAGCCTGAGCAGATAAGCTGCACTCTGATAACCTTACTACTGTGACCTTGCTTAATGGCTATAATAAGATTGCTTAGGCAAACATCATGTCTGCCTGACTTCACACCTTACGTAACTGCTTTTGGTGACAGGGCCATTGTACAAAAGCACCAAGGTCTCATTTCATTTGTGTTGACTGCAGCTGCAGCGCTGACACTCAGCCACAGCAGGGCTCTGTTGCAGTTCTTAGTCACAGAGTATGCAAAGTTATAGGTTCAAGGCTTTTTTTCTGAGTTTGTGCTTCTACTTTAGATTAAATTTTTAAGGGAAGTTTTAGAGCTGCAATATTTCTAGAAAATGTGAAAGGCTGCTTGCAGTGCCACAATCACCTACCTTTGATTTGCTCAGCTCTATATTACTATAATTCATCTCATTGTTTTGTTTTGTTTGTTTGTTTTTTTGACCAACAACTTTGATAATTTTGTTCAGTCTCACCACAGTCATCAATTTTTCACCATGATTGTTTTTACTTTGAAATGTCTAATAAACTCACTGTGCCCTGTCTTGCAGCACAAAACATCAGACAGGTTGGTGACCAGCTACTGAACACAGAACGTTTGGCAGCTAAGAGGTCAGTTATTTCTCTCAGGAGAAAAATTTTTTGATGAGCTAAGAAATGAAAGTGAATACTGCACTTAACATAAATCCTGTGAAAACAGACATAACTCCAATGAGTGCTAACATTGCTCTGTGTCTGTTTGATATGTAAACTAGCAACTGTTTGCAAACATGTTCCCAGTATTAACTTTGTGAGCTGACAATGATGTTAAAAACTAGTTAGAGCTCTTGTTATGCTGCTGTTATAGACCATATAATTTAACATATTCTGTTTTATTGTCAGAATTGAAGGGGTTTTGTAACTGTATAAAGACAAATGACAAATGTTATCTATACCTTTATTTTTTGCATAAAATCATGTATTCCATGTTTATTTCCTTTTTTAACTGCCATTGTGCATTGTCTTTAGCTGGACTTCACAGCTCAAGAAAAGTTTAAAGTGCTTCTGCAACATTTTCATAGTGTTACATTAGAGTATGATAGTATTGAAATGAATTCTCCTGGTTTTGCTTTCAGCTCTGATAGTCTCCTCGTTATTTGAGTTTGGTTGTCAAGTTTCCTATGTTTGAGTACATGCTGTCCACGTTCCCTTGTGTTTCCCACGTTTTACTTTGGTAATCCTTATCTTGTGTCTTTTGTCTGCCCATGTCCTCTCATGTTTTTCTTCTCTTGTGATTACCGTCCCTTGATGTGTTTCACCTGTGTTGATTGCCCCACCTGTGTCTCATTAATCCCAGTATGTATATTCTCTGTGTTTTCACTTTGTCTCTGTCAGATTGTCTGTTGTCATCCCCTGGTCCTGTTAATGTTCCCTGGCTCAGTGTTACTCCCTGGTTCTGTGTCCTTTTTTGTGGTTTGTTGTTTTATTTTTGGTTTTTGTTGTTCCCTAGTTTGTTTTTCTTTCTTTTAGTTTTTGCCTTTAGTTTTTGCTTTACATCAGCTTTTTAATAAAGCTTGCTTGCTTTTGTTAGTATACGTCCATCATCTGTGATTTGCATTTGGGTCCTCTTTTTGTTAAATGTGACAAGAATAGCCATAAAGCAGATTCAAATCTGTAAATATTCACTCTTGTTTAAAAACAATTAAAAAGTTAAGTGACTTTGGAAGAATTTTTAAAATTTTTGAAACTTAGTTTTTTTTTTTTTAAAATGCACTATGTAGGAGGCAGTAAGTATGAACCACATTGTAGTTATTTAGGACAGTAAGAAGTAGTATGATTAAGTTAAGAACAGTTTTACTATTACACTGCTGTATAAACAGGGATGCAAATACCTGGTATGCAGGTGCGCATGTCCATGTTACGTCAGTTGAGTACCAACTGAGAAAAAGATTGTTTACATTGTGTCTCTGTCCAAGAAGAGAGAGTTTACCTTTTGATTTCTTTGGACTGATTAAACTGGACAGTGACCTAACTGCACAGGCCATCATGGACGCATGTGAGAAGTTCTTCCATGCTTTAAACTTGGATGACCGGATAATAAAAATGGTTGCTGTTTGCATAGACAAGGCTGCTATCAACATCAAAAGGAGATGTGATCAAAAACAACTGAGACTATTTCTGTTGCACACAAACAGAGCACTGCATAATAATGCACATGAAGCAGGTGCATGAAATAACTGTCATAAGTACCTCATCAGTACATCATTATTACACACATTTTGTGACTGTTTGTACATGCACATGTGCAATTTTCAAAATTCAAACTCATGAGCAAAAGCAGCACTTTGTCTGCTATAATCTCTGTCAATGGATCCAGGATAACCCAAACTTCATATCGAGAATCATCACCATCATTAGATAGTGCTCACAGTTTTGCAACCTGGGCCTGCAATAACAACAAACTAACAATAACAAGTTGAATGTTACCTGACAATGTTGGGGTGGGAGAGCTTCTGCAGCAGGCTGATTTCTCGTACAATGCTGTCTTGGTCTACATCATTTTTGTAGATTTTCACCACCATCACTTTCCGACTGGAGCTATGAATCACCTGAAGGACATTGGTGCTCGTTAGTATCAGAGAGAGCAGAAGAAGGTTCAGTAAGAGCACTGGCAGAAATAAAGCGGAGATGATGCTGAAAGATTTTGGAGGTACATAAAGGAAACAGCCTGCTTGGGTTTTTTCTGTTGATTTAAACTGGACACCAGCCTAGATGAAAAGAGTAATATGTGCTTTCTAAATCTCATTCAGTCTGTGGACATTACAGCTCTGACTTTCCCATTCACTCATATATCTTGTGGGCTTTCTGTGGCTCATTTGATCAGCGAATAAGCCTAAATGCACAAAAATCAGCTCATCATGAAGCTCCACTCCAGCATTGGTGTGAAATTAGGTGTTATGTAAGGTTTCAGATGGGGATGAGTGTTGCGCCCCCAGAGCCAAGCTGGTGGGCCAATCATGGAATGGCAGGAATGTCCCAATTAGCACTGGAACAAAGCAAGCTTTGATGGCAGCTCACACGTAGGCCGTCAACAAGGAAAAAAATGGGGAAGACAAAAGAATTACCTTATAGACTTTGGAGAAGAAGCCACTCCCAATTAGCTCAGCAGTAAAGTTTTCCCAGAACTCAAGTTTTCGTACAGCTGTGCGGAGCTTCTGCCAGCGATCCACATGGTAGTACTTGTCTGATGACTCACCGTACAGGGTGGGACTGGTGGGCTCAGAGGACACATCGACATCACACATTCTGGAGATGTCCGCTGGAAAAGAAGAAACAAACAGATTTCTGTCAGGCTAATGCTGCTTAAAGGTTTTTCACTTATTATATTTCCAGTGGAGTTTAGCCTTTCAGAATATGTTGTTTCAGTGGCCTGTTTTGTCTCATGATATGTTTTAAAGATTTATGAGTTTAGTACCACCTTTTTAAAAAGAAATTTATATTTCCAGTAAAAAAAAAAAAAAACGTGATAATTCATGTACTTGACCTGTAGGTAGTTTAAGACTTATTTTTGAGGGTTTTTGTGTGTTTGTCGCTCTGTCGAATTCCTACCTTCACCACAATATAATGCAGGTAACAGAGGTTTTTTTTTTTTAATTCAAATGTTTAAAAAATGTGCAAAAAATCCTTATTAGCCATTACATGGTTCATAAAGCAAAGTTTGCAAGCTACCTTAAACCCTCAAATACAGCCCACCTCTGCACTGGCAGCATGACTTATTCTTTTCACAGCAACATATGGTATATAGCACCTTTTTCAAAACAGCAATTAACTAATGCATTCATTTGTCACTATGCCTGCTATCTGCTGTCATCAACTGCTGTGTAAATATTTAATAAGCTCAACCTGCAAATGAACCCAAAACCCCAAATGCTTTGACTTCATTTGACCCTCAGGATAAAGCCATTGCTAACTGAACAAATTTGAATGAACTGCATCTCACCTTTATTGGATTTAAAATTAAATAAATTACACTAAATTAAACTTTGTCTTAAGGTAACAAGTTTTCATATCTTGTTAATTATAACAACAAGCCAGGTGAGACATAATGCATTCGACATGTAAAATGCTATCTTACTGTCTTAATAACATCAATTAGTCAATAAAAGGAGGCAGCAGAGGCCTGTACACAGAGATAACTAATTCTACAAGGTGTTTTGGAACCGCATAGATTTCATGTAAATCAATTTAAGCAATTTACATGTTAATTCAAATTGGTTTTAATGTGATGTTCACAAAAATGGCATAGCAACGTGGTGCAGAAGCACCAGAGTTGAAAATGTATATATTTTGGTCATTTGGAAACCATCCTTAACTGAGGGATAATGAGGTGCAACACTGAGTAAACTAATGTGTCAAATTTTACCTGAGGAAGGTCACCTGGACCAGAACATGCTTTATTAATAATGACGACATTTATTCACTCAGAGTTTAAGCTCCTGCAGCTTATAAACCTACCAAAAAGATAGGCAACATACTCTTGAAATGAAAATTTACCATTCGACCTGCAACTGCTTGCAGCATACTACATTTACTTTAACATTCTATATTCATATCTGCATTTATCTTTTCATAATGGTCTATACAAACCTAACAATATCTAAACTAATTCAATAGTACATTTAACTGATTATGCAACATAAAAGACTGTGACAACCAAAAGGGCATTTTATGCATTTAATAGTATTACAGCAAACCTAGATGAAAGAGAAACTCACAAAAGGTCTAATTCACTCTTCTACTTATTATCTGCATGGATGAGGGAAAGTGCTTCCACTTTACAGAGTGAAACAAAGACTGTGAATAATGTGAGGCCTAAAATAGAGGCAGGACTGATGGATAACAGGGCTGGCCATTGAACACAGACCCTTTCCAGAATAGTCAAGTGACAATGTTGAAGCTTTTCTTCAAGAGAAGGTATAATCTAATTTCTGAGAGGGGCTACTCACAAACACATATTGCAGACAAGAATGGAAAAGATTGATATTGAAGTAAATGTGCACTGGACATGTGGTAATAAGATCACAGAGTTTGTAGTCATTTTTTTCTTTTCTAATATTTATGTGATAATATTACTGGTTAGCTCCTTCATTAATTCTTTCTCATATAATCCACAGCATACTAGAGCACACATTTAATGGTAGTTTATTACATATAGTTCTGTGCAAAAATAGTAGGCACTTGTGAAAAAAGCTGGAAATTTAGGATACCACCACAAATAATACCACATTTTTTAATTAACTCAATTATCAAAGTAAACAGGAAAAAAGCTAAATCCTAACAACATTTAGTGTGTCCAATTATGGCTTTAAAAGCGGTGCCACTTCCACTAGCTACACTTGCACAGAGTTTTGTAAGATACTCAGATGGTCACTTCATCCTTGATTTACACAACGATTTTGAGATCACAGCGCTGAAGGGGTTATACTCATCTTTTACAGGATTCGTTTTTTATTTCTTTTTTTTGAAAAAAGTTCTTTACCATGCCTCTATAATTGAGGTCTTTTACATGCAGCAGCTGAATTTGGGATGGATATGCCTTGTTCACACATACATGGGCTTTTTAAATCAAAAGTTAGCTTTTTCTATGTATTTTGGCCTTTTATCTACACACAAATGTAGTAATGAGTCACTGAAAAAGCCCCAACCAGAGTGCAGAGATTTAGAAACTCAGTTTGCACTGTTGACGTGTAAACAGGAAAAATTTAGTTTTTGGCCTGTGACTACAGGCCATGCACTGTTCTTTCCCTTGTTTACATGGGGCGATAAAGTGCTAATGCTAACCTTGCTACAAGGACTTTTCATATGTTTGCATGTAAATGTGCAGTCCTTTTTTCTCTTATCTCTTATATACTTATCTTATCACAACATAATGCAGCACCCCCATAGCAAAGTACTCATTGCAAATGTTGCACATTGTGCATAAGAACATCATCTGAATACAGATTAATTCAAAACAGTGCTCATATGGGTGCAAATTATTTGGAGAAGTAAATAAAAAAACCCTGCACAAGGACTAACATTACCTTTTCAGTGTAGCTGTACCTGATTATTTTTTTCCCTCTACACAGCTGTTTCTGGTTCATCCTTCGTATTATGCTGTTAATCATAACACTTGTTTATCACTATTGTTTAATAAGCACTAAACTTAATGCCTACAAAATCCTTTCATTTTTATCTGGAAAGTTATCTTTTACTTTCTGACTTTCTTTTTTGATGACATGTTAATATCCCACTGGAATATTTAATTTGTGTTACTGTTTGAAAAATATTTTTTCAAATCTAAAATATACTTCCTATTGACACTCAAAGACTGGGGTGACAACACAGAGGGTCAGAGTGTTTTTTCCATGACAACAAGCCTCTCTGGCCTTTACGATGACGCCGGTGGAAAGCACACACTGACACGCTGACACAGTTGGCAGGGTTTTGTCAATCAAGCCAGGGGAATCAACCCCTGCTATTCATGCTGCTTTTGTTCATTTGGCTTCTGACCACACAATCACTACACTTTCAGCTCCAACACTGTCAGACAGAAACGCTTACTGTAGAGTGAAGCCTTATCAGCTAGCTATCACTTGCTCCATCTGTTTTCTGTTTACTCTCTCAATCCTTTATCCATCCTTCCTGTCTCTTTTTTTATTAGGCCTTTCCTTATTTAAAAGATGTGGCTCCCTAATATTTTTTTGTAATGCTGCACTATGGAAGCTGAGAAACTGTCATGTTCACAAATATGTGAATTTACATTTGTATCAACTACTGAGATTCTTGTGAAAACCAGTGATAGATGTATCTGTGACACTAACAGTAAACCTGGAACAAGACAGATTTCATCATGTTCTGGATTTGACAGATATATTTGCTCATTACTCATCACCTCCTTTTATTTCTGTCTGTCTTAAAACCTGTCTATCATGATGAATCTTGTCAAAAAAACTTTTACTAACCTGAATGTTGTCAGCAAAGTTGGCATCAGGGGACTTCTGTTTTTTTTTTTTTTTTAGATCTCACAATTTAGTCAGTTCATTTTCACAGCAGATGTGACATATTGCTATTACTTACATCTACATTTGACTTGTGCCTATTGTGAGAAAGTCTATTCAGTTTAACTTTACAGATATCCCCCTATTCATGTGCTGCCCAGCAATGGCTCATTTGAGAACAATTGTTTTAAAGGACAAATAAAGCAGCTGCCCCTACTGTTAGACCTTGGAAGAAATTAAAGAAGCCACCATCATCCCTGTGCCTAAAAAGTCTGCAGTATCTGATCTAAATGACTACCGCCCTGTGGCATTCACCCCCATCCTGATGAAGTGCTTTGAGAAACTGGCTCTCCAGCACATAAAGAACAACATCCTTGCCAGTCTGGACCCTCACCAGTTTGCATTCAGAACCAACAGATCCACAGAGGATGCCATCTCCACTGCTCTCCACT
>JAPZDY010000022.1:554912-612072 GCA_029783645.1 Ctenochaetus hawaiiensis
GATCAAGAAATTATTCAGAGGAGGTAAAAGAAAGAAAGCCAACAGCCTGTAGAGGCTGTGTTAAACATGGAGGACAGGTAACAGGACACTTCTCTGACACACCATCTTTGAACACGTTTAGACAGGCAGGATGCTGAGCTGAGGTTTTTCTGTTACAGAACAATGCAGAGCTAGACACAATTACTGTACAGCACATTCACCGGCTCAGAGCTCCAGCTCATTTAAAACACAATAACATGCACAAGACACAACATTTTCACTTATACTTCAACTGCTGTAATGGACGTGAGACACTGACATCAAGCAATGCAACGCTGCACACACAAATCACAGCTCGAGACAGGCAATGAAGCTGTGGTTTCCCAGTTCAGTGTCAGAAAATGTAACTTTGTCTCATTTTTGAGTTGGTGATCATAAAAAACACTTCCTCTTATTGAACCCATGAAATGTATGCATTTACTGCAAGTGCAACATTAACACTGTAAAGAAGGATTGAAAGGGTATTTGAGTCTTTCAGTACTTACTCCAGTGATTTAATAAGCTATTCATGTGCATCTTGCGGATGATGGAACAAAACCCAGAAGACTCTGTGCAGAAACTGAGGAGGAACCACATACATGCAACAGCAAATGAGCACAAGCACAAATAACAGGACTTCCAACAGAAAAAAACAACACATATAGGCTGTTAGGCAAGCAACATTGAAAACCAACACAGGGACTGATAGGTAGACATTAATTCCAGACATCAGACAATGTGTCTTTCAAAAAACATGAACTTATCATAGAGGTCCTGTTCTTGTTGTTCCAGCTCTATGGCAGTAGTTCCCAACCGTGGGAATTCAATAAAAGAGTAATTTTTTGTCTAAGAATGCTTTTGGAGGAATTAGAGAGGTCAAAGGGGTGAAGTATCCACTACTTTTACAAGAAAATAAGAAAAAAATAGACTGGGATATTTGGGAACAAACAAGTTGATTTACCCATTGAATGTCCAAGGGCAAAAAATGAGCTGAGAGCCCCTACTGAGTGCACCCACACAAATTCCCACAACAACTTAGCTCAGAAACCAATAAGATATCCAGGCTGGAATACCACTTTGCTTTATGTTTATCATGTATGGGTAACTTAAATACAAATCATGCATTAATTTTATTTTCCTGCCTCTTCGGTACAACACAACACTGACATGTTGTTAATGTGGCAGATGTGTCACAAACAGCTGTCTTTTAGTGCATAACAACAAAAATAGACAGAAAAAATTTAGTTTCAGGTTCTAATATGGAAGTTTAACAAAGGATCCTCCAACAAAAAAGGGCCTAGATGTAAATAAAATTTTTGGGAGCCACCTTAGAGCCCTTGACTTAGCTTCTGGGTGAGTTTTAGTAGTGTATTTCCAAACAAATCAAGTTACCACAAACTAAGTGCATCACAGAGAACCTTCTGAGCCCATCTGCCAACTTTAAAAGATAAACTTTTGCTGCCTCCCTCTAAAATGGTGGTTTAACATCCAGATTTATTTTAGGACCCCTTTAAGGAGTCCCACTCCCTGAGTTGAGAACTACTGCAATGTATCAAAATAATGTGTGGGAAGTGTCTACTACTCACAATACATAGCAAGTTTGCTTTTACTTAAACAAGCCCTCTGTACCCTCAGTTATTCCATTAATATGAGTTTTTGCTATTTTAAAGAGTTTTTCGCCATGATTTTACCATAACAACCATCTCGAGAATATTTAATAATATGTATTAAATTATACATATACTGACAAACTTGAGGTTTTACTTTCATGGAGACATAAGTTCTCCCGACACTTTTCTGTAAAATTCTATGTTTCTTAAATTACGTGTTTGTTATTGTTAAACTTTCCACCGACGCGGGACAACAGAGAGCAGTGAATAATCGACTTACATTGATTCAGTCCGTCGTTGTCGGTATCAAAAAAAAAAAAGGCAGCTCAGGTTTAAATTCTCAGTGAAGTGTTTTGCATCATAGTTCCATTCTCTGTTGTTTGTGCAGGAAGTCCTACTTGGTTTAACACTTTTCGTTTCACTGCTGAAGTGTCTCTTGCAGCGTCCAGGCTGTGCATTCAGTTTCCTGCAGCTCACTGAAACAAGCCTCGCTAATGCAAATGCATGTTTTATGGGTTGTCTTAGGAACCAGCCTCACCAGCACGTCGGTGGATGTGACTCCACCCACGATGAGAGGAGGCCGGGGCTGAGCAGCAGGCAGAGCTGTCAGGAGAACAGTGTTGAACTGATTTCCAAATAGTGCTAGTTTGTTTTTTGTTAAAAATAGATTTCATATGTGCGTCTTTATTAATTGATTTATTCATATTTTATGTGTTTATGTTTTATCATATAGGGTTGCTTTCAGGTCTCTAGCTACGCAGGAACAGCTCACACTAATAGCAATAATATGGTCAAAACAATAGTTTATAAAACCCTATGATGACTATATGAAATGGAGCTGGCCTACAGTCTCCTCTGAAAGCTGTTTGTGCTCATCAGAAGTATCTGGATACAGCACAGCACAGAGGTGGGAGTGTTTTGAACAATGTAGAGCTCTGGCCCAGAGCATAAACTCCCACTCAGTCAGCGGGGGAAATGAATAGACTCGAACAGAAGGCACACAAATAACAGACAAATGGACACTCTGTGGAGAATGGAAGAGAGTTTTGCATGGTGAAATGAGAGAGGAACAAACTATACAAGCTAATTTGGGATGTTGATTGAGCTGAAGGTTACTTTATTGAAAACCAAAAAGTGCAGGCATGCTTGAGTCGGAGTGTGATGGTGCTCCATTACATTACATTAAATACATATTTTTTTAAAGCAGTGGTTCATTTTTCATATTTTTTCGCTTGCGAAAGGCAAGTAACATTGGCTTGTGATGTGACTCTGCAGGTTTATACAGTTGTGAGCTGTTCAACCAGACAGTGATTGTTTGATTTAAAGATTTTTTAAAGGCCAGAACAGGTACAATTATTAATTTTATTTTTAAATGAATATTTATACATTTCTTTATGTAACACAGAAGTGATCCCCTGAATTTTTTCTTTGGACTACTTAAGAGATCCCTGCCTCCAGGTTGGTTGCCACTGCTTTAAAGAAAGCCCTGAAATACGTTTTTAATAAATCTAAGTCTAAGAAGAGATATTTTCATTATTATTTTGACAAACCACCAGAAAACAACACAGACACGTCTCCAAGAGGCTAGAATCTAGCCTCTTGGAGACGCTAGAAGGTCGCACATTTTTTTACCTACACAAAAATCACATATTCCACAGTTTTGTGCAAGATGCTATATTGTTGAAGATGTTAACAAACACAACAAGTGCTGCCTTTTTGACAAGAATGACCCTGATGTTAGTCAGAGATGTGTCTCTTCAAAATATCAGGTGTCCAGAAGACAACCAGCTAGTGTGACAGTTAGCTTTTAGCAGTGCCAACTGGACTGTAGGTGGTGTCTTCTTTCAGGTAGGACAGTCCAGACTTATGTTGATTTATTTAAGAATAAATCAGATTTTCATTCCTGATCCGGGTTTGTGTAAATGTGGAGGCAAATTAGTTGAACTGAAAATGTGTTGTTGTGCGATCATGTGTTGTAAATTAAGAATAAAGCCAAAGTGGGTGAGCTAGAGTTGATTTACCAAATCTCGACCTCTCTAAAGATCTCCTCAAATCTGATGTGTTGATTCATATTTGAACTAGAGTATGCTATTTTTTAAAGCAGACTTCTCTTCAGTAACCCCTACATTTCAATTTAACTGTACTTTGGTGCTCATGGCTTCTGTGTGACACATTCTTTTAAAAAAACAACTCATAACTCACTGTGTTCTTTTCCCAGACTCTATTTTACAACTTACATATAAAAAAACTTCTAAAAATCCACATATGGGGCTTCTTCATATTTATTACGGGATGGCTCTTGCAGATCAGTACAGTACACAACTACACAATGGTTATGTACTTGCACAATCAAAAAAGAAAGATAGCAATAACCTGAATGATAACGCAGTCGTAATGCAGATCGCTTCTTTGTTTCATCCCCAGCAATTACATAGAGATGTGGGTCACTGCCCCCAAACCCGTATGTGTGTGTGTGTATAAAAGCATTTGGTGTATTTAATACCAATGTCTCAAGACTAAGTAAATTTCACATCCTTTTTTTTGCTCACTGTTGGCGTCAATAAAACAAAAGGTCAATCAAACCAGTTGAAGATGTGATATCTTTGTATTTTAACTGTAATGGCCTGTGTGTAGATTTATATTTTGGAGCCTAATATTTTTAATTAAAAAAAATGATAGAGTAGAGTCTCTCACAAGGTCTTATTCTCTTAAAGACTGAAGTTTTAAGGTTCAAGTGTTTAGGATTTATGAGGGATCTATTTGTAGAAAATGACAGATATTAAGTAACACAATATTCATTAGTATGTTTTCAACTGAAAGTAAGACTTGTGTTTCATTACATTAGAAAGAAGCCCTCACACCTAAAGACTAGAAGGTTGTCTTCAACAAAAATGCATGTTTCATAGCCATGTTTTTCAATAGCCCAGCATGGAGAGGGTCTTTTGTGTTTTTTGAAAGCCTCACGGCCATCATGGGCTCTTCCACTCGAACTGTGGAGGTTCAATGGATGAATATTTAATCAGTTGCAATCTGAAACTTCTAAATGCTTCAAACAACACTGTACCTTTAATGGACTGTGCCAAAAATGTATTATATTCTTGTTTTCAGTATCATAGTCAAACTGTTTAATTAATTGATTTCAAAAATCATTTTAAAACATAAACACAAGTTACATGATTTGAACGTGCAGAAAGTTTTTGAACAGAGTGAAATTCTTTCTGAGTTATAACAGCTGCATATTAAATAGTTGGGGTTGCTTTTAAAAAATTAAATTAAACAATTTATTATTGTCATAAAAAGGTGACATATGCACATTTAATGGGGTTCCTTTCCCAAACAAAAGATACAAAAGATGACAGAGGAGTAAGTACCACCTTCACGTGTGTTGAATCAGCAGGGCTATCAGACTACTGAAAAAGCAACTCAGAACTGTATTATATTCAATTATATTTTGAAGTTTCAAGTGGGGAATAATTTATCTGATGTCCTCTACATAAATGAAGGCATCTACACCTGTACTGAATACCAGAAAGGAACAAGTGCTTTAGAGTTCATCAGAATGCAGGAAATTAAGTGTCAAAGTGACTGACACCATGCTTATTATCTGATTCCCCTAACATTACAAACTGAAATGTAAGTTTTGTTGGTGCCCTGAACACTAGATGACTTATTTTTGCTATTATATTAGTGTTACATCTCCTTTGATGGATGGGTGGAAAGAAGACATCAACACAACAATCAAAAGGAGGAGATGGAGTCAACATGTGTGGCAAAAAGAAAACAGTTTATTGTAAACTACTTCTATTGACAAAAAATCACAAATGTGGAGGAGGAGGCTGGGACAAGGGGATTGTGCCAACTAAGCTCAAAAATATACAGTAAAACAGGTCCTAAACTGAATCTGGTCTTGAAAACCAAAACTCAAACAAAACCTGACTCTCTTATCTAAAAAAGAAGCTTAACAAAAAAATACAGAGGTGGCACCAACCCTAAAAGCTAGTGTGCTAAACAATGAAAACTACGTGATGGGAACATGTATAGGGTACCCCAATCTACCTAACTTCTACAAAACAAAGAGACTTCTTTCTATTCAGCACTCAGCACAACAAACAGCAGCTCCAGTAGGCAGAGAGAGAGAGAGCACTGCAGGCCAGGTCCTTTTATAACGAGAGCCCTGGGTGTGATTGGCCAGTCTGGAATTACCAATCTACACAGGTGCAGACCAATCAGGTTAATGGCACCTGGGAGCATGGAGGAGGAGAGAGAAAGAAGACCAGGAGGGAAAGACACACACAAACACAACTACACCGTGCCCTCCCTGCCTGGCATGTAACAGTTAGCAATTCATTTTAGCCTATTTATTCTACTCTTTTTAAAGGCTGTCTATGCAATTTGTTTGCCTTCATTTGACAGAGAACTGAGAAGAGAAACAGGAAATGTGTGTCAGGAAATGGGGGAGATGCTAGTACAGGTGCCCAAATATTTTACACTTTTTCAATTGTTCAGCCATTTTAATGAGTAAATTCTAATGTCAAAAATAAGATTATTTTGATCTGAATTGATGAAGAGCCAGCACTGACAGAACGTGCAGTTTCAGTCTTCTTCATCCTATGATAAAGACACAGTGATCTGCTTGGTTAACTGCCAACCCAGCAGAAGAAAAACACTTGCAGACCTCAGCTGTGGTTTGGCTTCTGCAGAGCCTTGTGGAGTTGTGAGACTGCTGTAGGTGTTACAGGTTTGCAGTGAGGCGGCCATCTGTTGCTGCTTGGTGGTGAATCATAAAGCAGCAGCCGTCTATTTCAGAGCACACTCACTGGCTCTACTGCAGGCATCAGCCAGCAGGCCAGTCATTACACAGCACCTAACGCTATTTCCTCCAGCTCTCTGCTTTACCATCATCCAGTCTGTTGATTTTAAATGCATCAGGCATTTTTAAAGGAAAAAGAAAAAAAAAAACAACAAAAAATAAAAAGAAATGAGTCTTAATATAGCCTCTGCAGATGTAACAGCTCTGGGAGACATCCAAAGCCTTTACAAGAGATCTTATCGTATCTTACACACTCGGCAATGGCGTAGGCAAGCAGAAGAAAGGGAGATTCTTTGAATACAAACTTAGACTGACTGAGAAGCCTGTTACAAACCCGTCTGTAAAGAAGCTTAAAGAAATTTCAGTACTCCATGACAAAGGACTCTCACTTAAAACCATAAGGGGGAAATTTAGATTTGCCAAATATTCTTTTTAAAAAAGCAGAATTTTATAACTATTTTTTTCATTTTCAGTTTGTTAAGTTGATAATCATTTTATTTTACACCAACAAACAACACTTTTAAGAGATTTCCTAACAATCTGTAGAGACCTATGACCTGATGCCCCGGAGTTAGTGGACACTGTTCTCTCTTTTCTTCATCTATCCAAGCTTTTAGTTGATCAGAAATGTTCTGATTTCTATTGTAACAGCCCAGCAGCCATGTACCATGTTCATCTAGTCTAACACACCAGATGTAGATCGTGGGTATAAATCAGCATAATCTTCCACTGCCACTATCTGTGAGGTTCAGGTTTGCTGTGGGACCTTGCTGATCGTGGCCTAGTGCCACCCAAGAGGACTGTGATTTGTTCAAAAAATGTACAAACGAGCCAAAGCATTTTTCCCCTACAGCAGAATGATACCAAGCTGTCAGACCATTCTCCAGCATAGACACTGCACTGAGATAGAGCTGGCTATGCAAGACTAACAACAGCTCACGTTATTATTCAGTCATATATATATTTTTTACTTTAACAGTCGTGAAGTTGTACGGGTAAGAAAATGCCTTTGGTCTGTAAGTTGTTGTTTTAAATTACTGATATCACACCATGTCAGTGAACATGGAAATTAGATACTGATGATAACAAGATAAACAAATATTTACACATTTAAATATTTTTTGAGCAAAGTTTTTGATGTTTATTTGGGGTAGATAGTGTTAATAGAGTACTAATTTAAAAAAAAATCTTCTCACAAATCATTATAATCCCCACATATATCTAGAGCCATGTTGGGAGAGGATAAGGGTTGAACCTTCCTCTCAAAGCACTGGTTACAAGGTTTCGGATGATTTGAGTTTTCATGTTTTGAAAGCAGTCAGTGTTGACTGTGAAGTAGGCTGGATGAGTAAAGAAACCTGCAGGCAGCAAAACCAGAGGACTAGCAGTTAGCCTGATCTGAACATGCATGTTTTGAACAGATACTGCACAGTTCTCTTAAATCTGAAAAAGGTTAAACAGCAAAAGGACTGTGCTTCCTACAGGCTGGTCTTTTTTAAGCTCCTCTCTAAGATACTTGACACACAACAGGCAGATTTACTTCCTCTGCTTATGAGTGATGATAAAACTAGCTTTATTAAAGGTCACAACTCATACATTCACATTTTTCATTACAGATGATATGTGCAAAGTAAAGGCATTTGGCGTCACCCACTGCTTATTGTCCTCCAAGAAAATATAAAGGTTTTGGCTTATTGTAGGGGTGAAAAAATTAATTGAATTCTGAATACTTCATTAATCAATAAAGTGGTTCATTATGCATGCATTCGGGATACCAGCTAACTTTATTGTTCCATTTTCCCAAGTTTAAAAAAAAATAGTCAGGCATTACACGTCCAAGCGTACAGTGTATAATTGTGTATGTGACTACTAAGTTTTTAAAAGTTTTAGGAAAAAGAGCTGAATAGTTACACAACTTTTACTTTGTCTTATGTGAACAGCGTTTATGATACACTCATTAGTGATTCAAAGACAGTTGCAGCAGCAGTGGCAGCAAAACAATAGCAGCAAAACAATAGCAGCAGCAATAAACAGGGATGTATAATTTCCTCAAATTTTTCCATGTATACATTTATAAATGATTAACGATTGACTCTTCTGACTAATAAAATACACTAAGTTATCTTTATTTGTCATTAATGTGGAGTTTTATAAAGTAGTTTCAATATCCTGTCATGAGGTAAAGTGTCAATCTATAAGGCATTTTGGTGTCCAGTACATCACAGGGAGCAGACTCACCCTGGTTCAACTTAGAAAGAATTAGGTGAAAGAAAAAAAAATCAAGACAAAATTCTACACAATTAGGCACTGAATGTACAGAAAGACCCATCTGCACTGTAAAGTTTAGGCTACATTGTCATCTTTTGGCACATACTGACACCAGCTGGTCGTCACGTGCAACTACAGAACACATAAAAATAGTCACAATTTAATAAAATACATACTGTAAATAAAAAAGGCACACTAACCTGTCAATTAAGCTGCAGGTTATTCTACAATGTCAACATTTTTAAGCTCTTTCTATTAAATGGCAGCAGTGCAATGACTTTAGTTTTTTTTTTTTTAAACAGAAAGTTTGCTGGGTAATGTGACTTTAAGTGCAGTAACTTAATGTGCAAGTGGACCTCTTAAACCCATCAGGCACTAACTGTAGAACGAGCATTGGCAGCAAAACAAAATGATTTCTAAAAACTCTTTGGTGTAAACTAGAAATTCTGAGCATACATGATGTTATGCAGCCACCTTCAGTAAAAGACAGAGCTACAGCAGTGTAAGTTACATGACTTTTCCTGCAATTGAATAAGAGACATGAAGCACCTGGACTATCTGCAGTTAAATATGATGTCTCTTTAAAGGACAGAAAAAGTTCTGAATCTTCTCAGGCTAAAAGGTAAACAGCACATGACAAAGGCCTCAGCTTACATTTGTGGAAGGCAACAGCAAACAGTTACTTTCATCATCTATTACAGCTGTTCATTTGATCGGTCAACATCAGGGGAATAAACCTTTATTTACTACCTACAGTCTTTTGATGAGTGATCAATGATTTGAGTCTTTTTCAAACAAAATATAAAACACTTTCTGCCTCCTTTCTCCTTCTCAGTGGTGATGACTTGTTCATTTTGTTTGTCTCATATAATCTTCAAAGTTACACTTCACAGGTGATCAGAAAACAGATGTACAGGTCAAACAGAGAAGCCAAGTGTGGTTTAATGTTACTGATGTAACTTAGCAAACATCTTTGGGTTTTGGACTGTTGGTCAGACACAACAACCTATTTGAAGATGTCACTCTGGACTCTAATATTTTTTTGCTATTTAGTAAAGTTTTTAAGAGAAACTGAATGATCTTATATGTTTTATTTATAAAATACTAAAAATATATGAATATGTTGACTGAATAATTCAACAGTCTGTTTACTATTTTCAAACAACATTCTTTAACAAGTTACAGTGACCATTTGTTCCTTAATAAACACTTAAACTTTGATTTTCATCAAAAAAATAAATCTGCGATTCTTTAATAAACAAATACTGTTTATTTTTAGTGTCTTTTATTGTTGGGATTTGCTTTTTTTCATTGTCTGTGACCATTTACTGTTTTTATGGGGTTTGGTGTGTTTTTAAGATGTTAATTGATTGATGATAATTGATTACTCTATGTAATATCTAAAATGAACAGTCAATGACAGCAGTTTTTCAGAAATCTATCATTGCCTACAAATTGCATGTTTTATCTGACCAACTGTCCAAAACAAAAATATTCAGTTTATAATGAATGAACGAGACAAAAGCTGCAGATTCTGACACTTCAGATCTACTCTTCAAAAAATACAGACTGTGTCTGCAGTTTAATGAGAGTAATGTTACTTTCTCTGATTGTTTAAACTTAAATGGCTTTTAATCTAATCACTCTTAAATTCCCATTTGTTAAACTCCCTGATGATTAAAATTTCCTTTCCATAATTTCTCATTTGCCAAGAAATTTTGTCCACTCTTTAACCTGAACACCTTGACCTCTATGGCTGTGTTTAATGGCTTTTTTTCCTTTACAGCAGGCTATTTTTTTCAATACTTGGGCCCCCTTTTTCAGGCTCTTATGATTGGTAATCTTTGCTTTTAGCAACTAGTGTGGCCTTTGGAGAAGTCCTGCCAAACGTGCAACAGTTGTGAAGGCTTAAACTGGTTGACAATGATAAGTTTGGCAAAAGTGCATCGGTCATAATCTAACTTCCTGATTTCAAACAGGTTCCTGAGGGTCAGCAGACTGCGGGAGTACACTGGCCGAACTCCCAGCACCCTCAGACACAACCCGACATAAACATCCTCCAGGGGGATCATCCTCACAAACCTAGATGCCCAGGAGATCCTGGCAGCCATGTCTGCAGAGAAGACATACCCAGCTCCAGAGACATACCAGGGGAAGCTGTCCTCGGGGTACAGCTCCTCTGACACGTGCCATTTGTTGTTACTGTCCCTCTTCGGTTTGCCATCCCTTATCACTGACCCGGTGATGAAGCTCTCCCTGGGGGAGCTCCTCAGCTGTCTGATGAGGTAGAACACATTCACAAAGATGTCAGCATCCACCTTCATGGCGTAGGAGGCGTTTGGACAGTGGGTCGCCAGCCAGTTCATCATCATCATGGTCTTGATAGTCAGGTTCTGGTAACTGTCCTGGAAGTTCATTTGGATGATGTCACCATGTTTCCTACTCTCCTCCTCCAGCTTGTCCTGAGAGCTCAACACCTGCCCCCCCTCGGGGACCCCCACAAAGAACAGAGTGAGGGTGTCCTGGCTTGGAGCACCCCATGTTTTCCTTACTGCCTCCCTTGCTGCAGCCTCGTGGGGGGCAGCTGGCACCAGAAAAACCAGAAGAGGGCTTCTGTCTTTGCATACAGCAGGCTGATTGAGAATAAACCGGTATGTTTCAGGTGATAAGACCCTGTACTCCTCCACAGGAAGGGGGCTTGGCTTTGGCGACTGTTTACCCAGTGTTCCTCTACTCACCAAGATATGAGCAGACAGGACGAAGACAGCTGAAACGGTGAGAAACTTCACTAACCTCCAGGAGTAAGTTATCCTCATTGCCTCAAAGTACTGTGCCCTGTAGTCCCGGGAGAAGTCCGAAATGAAACAGTAAAAAACGAATATTTACACAGCATTTCTGTTCGGGGGGAGCAGTCGCTACCAGCAGAGCCAACCAGGAAATGGATATCTGCCAAGGACGGTGACTGGTGAGATATCCGAGTGAACCAAGCCCTGGTGGGTTAGAGGGATGGGTCTACTCGCTGTTCAATAGGCCTAGGTATAAGAACCTCGCTGTTGATTGGAGGAGTTTATTTTTATTTATGACAGAGGGCGGGACTTGGAGGAGACAGCTCAGCAAAAACAGTCTACATGTAATGATCGATACCTTTACTTTGTCATGATTGTGGTATCATGCATTGTAATCACATCAAAATATGATTTTAATAAACATAAGTCAAAGGTTTAGAATACAAATAATGGGATCCTCCTGGGATCCTGTTGCTCACGACGTCAGCTTTAGTAACTTTCCCAGCCCGTTAAATACTTGCCTTTTTTCCGGTTTCCCCACTTCGCCGGATGTTTATACGTAAGAAAGCTTGTCGGGCCAAAGTAAGTGTGGTACTGCCTTTTGTTATTACAGAAGTCAGTATTGGTCTCCTTCCTTTGACGCTGTTCAAATGGAAATGGTAAAACAGAAAGGAATTATTTCATATTGGGCAATGGAAAGAGACTGACTCGTCTCGGTGATTATGATTCTATTTTAAAATCTTTTTGAAAATCACTGTCAATGCTGATAACCCACGACAGTGGGCTACAGGTGCAATTATGTAGGCCTTTTACTGAAATCTGGAAAAAGGAAGTAGGAAAATGCAATTATAATAAAGGTTTCCTTTATCACCATATCCTGTCTGTCATGTTTATTTTTGACGAGGTCTAACAAATGCATTCATTCATAAACAATACTAAAATTTGTTTTTCTTTTCAAGGAATAGCATCTTGTTTGGAAGATTTGGCAATATTTTATTTTTTGTTTTAAATTGATTGCAGAGAGAGAGATCAACAGGGTGTGCTTTACATGAGAGAGAAGCAGCGCTCTGTGCTGTCACTTACAATTACAACTAGAACTAAAAAAAAAACAAAATAAAGTGTAAAATATGTTATCCGATTCATTAAGGATGGTCCAGTAAGAGGTGGGCGTGTCATGGTTCGTTGGGCCCACCCACAATGCCAAGCCCTTCTCCACAAGTCTCAATTATCCCTGTTTCATTCCATCACTAAGTTTTTCCATTTAATCTGTACATGTCTGATCAGAAATATTAACTGGATTCCTTAGTGTGAGTAGATGGACTGATGCCTGTTATGTAAAACTGACCAAGCACACATTAGGTTTCCTACTATATGCATTGCACCTTATCAATGGAATCATTTTCATCCTCTCTGATATGTTACAGTCACAATCATCCTAAAGTGATGATCAATGAATCGTCGACTCTTTAAGAACAGAGTAACATTTAGCACAAATTAAACCCAGAACACGTTTCTTTTAAACGAACTGTTTTATTGTAATACAGTTTACAGAGAAACACCTGTTGTTCACCCAGTTATAAACAAACAAAACAATAAAAACAAACTTAATTTACACAGGCTTCCTTTAGATGGTCAGTGGTTTAGTATGCTGCTATAGCTGGGGCTGGGGGCTGGGGGCTGGGGGGGGGGGGGTACAAACAGTAACTAGTTTTCTAGTTTTGGCCTGTTCAAACACTATAGTCATCAACATAAGCATAGAGACCATGTCAAATGGACTTCAACTTAATTGAATTTTTTTATTTTTTGAGCATGAACATCTTTTCATTCATTCTCTTGTTCCACATATATATACTGTATTCACATTTAGCAAAAAGAAAAAAAGAAATTAAATGTGATCACCGCATTTCATCAGCATATACTTTTCTCTGTTCTTTAGCTTTTTAAAACACATTACTGTGGCTGTAGCATGATGCCTTCAGGGGCTCATATAATGAATGGAAACATTACCACCCACATGGACATGAGACTTTTTTTTTTCTCTTTTTGTTTCCATTTCTATCACATCAGATGTTGGCTTAAGTTGCAGAAGATGGGGGAACCTGGGAGGGATAAAGTGACACAGGGGCAAGTTAAATCGCACAAAGACAAACAAATGGCAAGTTAGTTGGAGATATCTGACATGCGAGCAGTGCCATCTGAGGATCATCCCTTTTTAAACGTTTTAATGTATACATGGACAGTACTGTACAAGGAATAAAATTTATAGGACAATCCAGTTAAATTATCACTGTATTATCAGTTTTAGCAAAGCGGTCCTGAACAGGACCACATGGAACTATAAACAGCCTGTCACTTCTGTAAAACCCTCAATGTGACTTGGATGTGGAATAGGGAATTGTAATAATTACTGTACACAACATTATGCCAAAGTTGCACGCTCGCCTCCCCACAATTGCTCCAACACAAGAGAAATGATCGGTATCAGATGAGATGGAGTTGTTTTTGCTTTCTTTGGTGCATGAGTAGAATCTGTGTGGGCTTGATTTAAGTCCAGTTTGTAACATGCACATCTATTTCCACACTGGCAGCGTTTTCTCAGCTGTATCACAGGGGTTCGGGGATATGGAGTCGAGGCTGATCTGTGAGAAAATGGGAGGAGGGAAGGTGTGTTGGTCTGTGTGGAGGCAGCAGGGCTCTTGGCAGTGGCTTTGGTTGCTGCAGGGTGTGTGGGTGTGGGAGTTGAGGTGGTTTATGGGAGTCCAGACAGAGTAGTAGCAGTGTTGTTGTGGTTGTTGTTGTTGTTTTTGTTGGTGATGTTTCACTTATGATCGTTTTCTTCTGCCCTCCAGGTTTCTAAAGTTGGATGGCCTGATCTTCATCTCAGCAAACTCGATCGAGTGCTCGTGGCCTTTCCAGTGGAACCAATTCACACCCTGGAGAGAGGGAAATGGACAAATTATAGTAGTGACAACAGAAGATAAAGTGGTAAAATAAAGGTCCTAAGTTATGTTTCTGTCACATTTTTATATTAAAGCCAAAGCAACCAACAAGAACATTCACATTAAACACAGGAAACTACAAATTATGTCCAATTCAAATGTTTCTCAGCTGGCATTGATTTAAATGTAATCTGTATCTGGACAATACTAGACTGTTAATGCCTCAGTGAGTCCCCTTGGGTCTTTTGTGGCTGCAGATTCCAGGCTTTCAATAAAGCACATCCCACTGGATCTCAAGGCCTGTACCTGTACTCCCTGCATCCCTAAGGGACTCAGGGATCCTAATCGAGGCCAACAAAACCACATTATGGACCCCCACGAATACCATCAGCTCACTGAAGGTCCTTGAAGGACTATCAGGGACCCCAATATCCCTTAAGAAATGGTCTAATTTAGGAATCCCTCTACAATTTAGGACATAGACTGTACTTTAAGTTATACTATACGCTAACAGTCCTACTGTACCTTGCTGTGACTGTTATCTCCATATCGTCCCATGAGGTTGACACGGTGGCAGTTTTTATACCAGAATGCCCCCTTATAGGACAGGGCACAGTTGGTGACAGCGATGTCATTGTCATGGTCATAGGTGGAGAATGGACGACCATGGTGGTAGGTCATCGAGTCACCTACAAAGACACACAACGGAAAGGGAGAGAGAGGCAGCTAAATGAAGTGTGTTACCATTGGCATAAGTATCAAAGGAGCATTAAGGATGGCAATGATTGTCGCTTATTTTTTTTAGGTCACATAGACTGTGTCACCTGGCCTCAAAAACAATCACAACATTTTAAAAACTACTTAAATTGGATTAGACTAATTAAGTAGATATATATTCCACTTCCCCACCTTGTGTATCACACATACAGTGTTGTATGTGTTGTTTGTTTGTGTGTGTGTGCGTGTATGTGCTTTGTTTGAGGTGAGAGGGAGGGCTCAACAGAAATATTTGGACTGTAGCAAATTACAAGTATGTCACAATGCTGTTTGGTACAGTTGTGCCATTACATTTAATGCAGCAGATGAACACTGCAACAAAGCTATATATACAAACAATGCACTACTTAGCCCCTTTATGTGCAGATGAGATATGTTTTTTCAAGTTACCTTTTAATTTGATAACAAAAATGAGCAAGGGTTATAAAAAAAAAACTAAATGATTAGCAATAATTTAAAAAATCAATCATAAAATCATGAAAAATGTATCTTTAAAAAAAGACCCCAAAGAGAGCGTTAAGCCTAATTTCTCCACACTTAATTAAATCTAAATAATAAGAAACACAAAAAATATATACAAATAATATCCCCACTTCTTCAAAAAACAAAAATAAAAGAAATGTAAAACAAAACTTTATTAAACTAATTAGTTAACTTAGACAGACTCTGAAGACACAAAAATCTCAACACTCTAGTTTACTATTTTATTCCCAAGTAAGTTTCTATAAATCTTGATTGTTTTCTCATAACAAAAAACATGTAAGTGAGCCACATTGGTGCACTGGATGACATGCTCCTTCATTAATATGAACACACATACTGAAGCGTATTTTGACTCAGTCTTTCACATACAGTCCTGCTGCCCCACATACTAACTAGAGCACCAAATGTGGATTTATCTACCATAAAAATAGTCCCCCAGGAGTGCACTATTTCTTTCTGTTTGAGTAATATTAGATAAAACTACCAGCTGTTTAAAAGATTACCATGCCTTTATTAAAAACAAAATAATACAACAAAATGTATGAAACCACGTAATTGTGATCTGTTTTATTCATGCCTTTAATAGGGGCTGATGAGTTTGGGGCTGAGTGCTACAGACAGAGTTGAGTATTAGTAGTGCACAAAACACTGAGAAACAAAATGTTAAGCATTATGCAGATGTTTGGCTGCAGGCCACTGAAGGCGGCTTTACCTGCTGTTCCACTGTATCCTCCTACATGCACTTTGTAGCGGGTCCGAGGTTCAGAGACAGAGAACTTGTCATACTGAGCATAGGCTGTCTCTCCCTTATCTCTCAGGTCGACTCGCAGCTCATACTGACCTCCAGCCGTGATCTTATGTAGGTTGGAAAGACCTGAGAGAGGAGAACATATATAACTTTAACAGACAACACTTAAAACATTTCAGTGACGCTCTGCTAAGATCTGATTACACATGATATATTTATGTATATGAAAGTAATGATATACAGTATATTATTAATAAGACTCATAAGTAAAGGCTCATATGTTATTGAATTGGTTTGATTTCAGAATCAAAGTATTCCTATTCTCATATTCAGTGTATTCTTAAAAGTATTAATTTCTCCAATTAATAAAACAGAATTAAAATAACATATTCAAAAAACCTAATACATATAGTATGTATGAAAATATAATTCAAGTTTTTAGAATTGAACAACTGATAATAATAATAATAATAATAATAATAATAATAATAATAATAATAATAATAATAATAATAATAATAATACAATATATATTTAGTATTGCACAAATTTAATCAAATTAGCAATTAATGACGCTGAAAATATTGATGCTGTTCATTTTGTATAAATATACCTATTTTCACTGTAAAATTTGACAATTTGACAATTCTTAGATTTCTGCCTTTTTGGAAACTGTGTTGTGCTGTGATGTTTGCCAGAAATTACCCAGCCAGAATTCATCATTCATGTCTCCAAAGCCAGCTGTGTAATTCTTCCAGTTGCGGAAAAACTCTACTTTCCCACTCTGACGTCTGAGGAAAACCTACAAAGAGAACGACAATGAGAAACAAATAATGCAGAATTTAAAAAAAAAAAATCTAAAGATACACTTCCACATATTTTTCTGCCCACTTCTAAATTTCCTTCTAAATAATGTTTCCATATACTAGCTAGTTGCTAACTTGTAACTTGTCATTGTGGGGATGAGACAGTTTATCAGAGCTGCCCTAAAAGCATCGCTGCTTGCTGCTGACTACTCAACAAAAAACATTGCATACAGTTACGTATATTCGTATATGTTAATAGAGAAATATTAATTAGAGCATATTTAAAAAGTAGCAAATGTTGAGCATATGGTCATGTTAGCTGGTGACTTACAATCCATCCACCTCCATCGGTGCTCATGTCGCAGTAGACCTGGATTGGCTGGCTCTCATCTCCACCAAGATAGATGGTGTACAGATCTGATGTAGTGTCACCATTCAGCAGGGCCTGGGAGCAGTCCCTGGGGTGTCTGTACAGCACACCAGCTACACACACAAACACACAAACCAGGTGATATGGTATAATCAACAGAGTGGACTTAACAGGTGGTAGTGGATAAAATAGCAAAAATATCCTCATTTACTTATATGGAAGTCTAATTTAGGCTGAATCTTAGAGTTTTATGGATTGGGATAAAATACATAGAGCACACTATGCACACGGTGCAGAGGGATTGGCAGATCATATATGGTATTTTTTATTCTCAGCAATAAATGTAATAAACTGAAAAAGAAATGTCTTTGGACTATGGAAAGAAAGTAAAACACCTGAAGAACATCAGCCCCAGAACAAGCATAGAATCTTGTTTATATGAGCTGACAGAGCTACCATTGATCCTCTGTGGCCAAAACCAAGGAAATAGCACTTCTCTGCAGTGCAGATTACAGAAATCTTAATGGGGGGTAATCTTTAGGGAGTCATGATTTTTGTGGAGTTGTAAAAGTTCAAGAGTTATGAATTTCAAACAGCATCAAACATTACCAACAGCATCAAAATATGCCCACTGAAATCTATGTGATACTCTCTGAGACATCTTGCAATAGACACACAGCCCCCAGCCCACCATGCCTGAAACCTGTCCAGTATATATGACTGCACTCACTGGTGGTGAAAACAGTAGTTATGACTCGGCTTCTCTTAGGACCAGCAATAGCCTGCAGCTTGACTGAATACTCTGTGGAGGCGCTGAGCTGAGCCATGTTATAGGAGACAGCAGTGGGACTCAGGACCACCTCCTGAAGGGAGAAACATGTTCAAACATTTATTACTGAACACACTTTATACATCTCCTGAACAGTTAGACTCTGTTATTGTGGCATCTGCTAACCCGGACAGTGCCGTCTGCAGCCTCGAAACTGAGGATGTATCCTGTGATGTCAGCACGAGGCGGCTTCCAGGTCAGCATGCCGGTCTCTGTTTGGATGTTACTGGCTGCAAGGTCATGAGGGGCATCCACATCTGGAAACAACAGTCTTTTCAGTGAGCACATATGTCCAAACACATATTTTAGTGATGTCATTATTCTGTATGACATCACTGTGGTTATGCAGTAATCCTGTTAATGTGCAAGAAAGCAATAAAATTATGTTTGCAGATAGGACTCATTTTTGAATAAGTTTCTTCTTCTGGTTTTCTCAGATTTTGACACCCTGCATTTCTGTCTCAGATTTAAGTATAGCTTCAAGTTAAAATCAAAAGGACTGCTACTTTCACATATTGTCATATTGCCATTGTGATTAAGTATAGATCAGTAAAGTTGAAAATTCAGATCTCACTTCAGAAACAGATCAGCTTTTAGAAAGGAGTGCTCACCTGTGGTGAACTCAGTTGTAGTGGCTGCACTCTTGGCCAAATCCCTCACAGCATAAACCTTTACAGTGTAGTGTGTCGCCGGTGTCAGAGAGCTCATCTCAAACTCCACAACATTTCCTGACACACGCTCCATCACTGGAGTCACTGGAATGACAATAAGGCAGGCATTAAGTTAAAAAAAATTAAGGACAAATAGGCAGGATAAGAGGCTGACTGTAGAAATGGAGGCAAGTTTAATATGGACCGAAGTGTCAGACAAATATTACTCTTAAAAACTGAATTGGAATATTGGTCATGATTTCTCACTCAAATATAACTCAAATTCCTTCCATTCTTAAAAAAAAACACCCTAGAGATGCCAATTTTCTTTGCACATCAGCACTAATGTCTTTTGTAAGACATTTTCGTGAGAAGCAATTTACTATTAGTTCTTCATTAAAAGTCAATAATGATGATTTAATGATTTTTTTTTTCAGCTTCTCAACCACGATTCATGGTTTGAGGAACTGTTGTGTTTTTTACTGCCTGTGTTTGGTTATATGTACAATACCTGAGTCTGCACTGTAGGTGATGACATAGCCATCTACAGTCGCAATGGCAGGCTGCCAGAGCAACAGAGCGTCGGTGTCAGTGATGTTGACTGCATTTAGACCGCGGGGCTTATCCAGAGCTGTAACACACACATACACACACATAAGTTGTTTTGGCCTATCAGCGCCAAGTAAATTATCTGAACTGTCGTAGGCTTTATTGTTACTGGAAATGTTATCAACAATAGTTTTACAAGCAAATTGCTACAGTATTACTAAAGGTGTCAAATCCACGCAGAATATAAATTTTTATATCCAGCCTTAAGATGATGAATGCATGTGTGATTTAAAGTGTTTGTTCCACATGAGTCTTACCAGTTGTGACACTGTCTGATCCAGGCTCACTTTCCCTTTGACCCTTGACAGCGACGACAGTGACCTCATAGGTGACCCCAGGGGTTAGGTTGGGCAGCACAGTCTGAGACTCAGAGCCATCTACTGTCAGTGTCTTAGCATTACCTGGAAGTAAAAACAACACATAGTTATGATTTTACAAACTTGGCTAAAGTTTTGGTTGTTTAAATTCTAAGTAAAACTTCATCATTTAGCTGCCGAATGGAAAGATCCTCACTCATTTAAAGAGGATGCTAAATCAAAACTAACTGTACATGGGCAGTTGCACCATTAAATGTTTTAAATGCATTAAATGCTTTTTTTTAATCTGTTTTTGTTTTACCTATATACGTAAGGATGCCTACAATGTGTCGTTCATATAAGACTATTAAAGTATTTTTATAATTTTTATAATTTTTTATCTTTATTCAAATCAAGATTCAATGGATTTTAAAAACCTTTCACCCTGTCTGTTAACTGTCCTTCACTTAAAAACAAAAACAGGAAAAGGTTGTACTGGACCAACTACAAAATATACTGTGTAACAAAAAAACTAGCTTCACAGTCCAGAAACTGACCTGACCAGAATCACAGATGGCTGCATCTACAGCCATCTGATGCATGTTGTGATATAATATCGCTGGACCTTACTGTAACTTTCAATACCATCAACCATTTTATCAACTCGCATATAAATTGATATTCTAAAGGTTAAAAGAGTATTCACTCCACTTCCTGTTCTTTTCTACACTTGTGTTGTGTCATACCTTTCTCTGTTACCTCACAGGGAAGGTAAAACATGACACTTATGTTAAGTACAAACTACTTAGTTACTGGGCCAAATACAAATTTTAAAAGATATTATTACAATAAACTATAGGTCTCAAGGGGCTAAATGACATTACTTGATAATATCAATAAATATCATGTGCTGCAATAATTCTAATGTTAATTATTAACCTGTTTTCATTCAACTTTTTTCCAAAAAAAGTTGATTATATAAGATTTTACTTGCAAGAGACCTAGTATTCCATTCACTAGAAAAACACCAGTTTGGTCACTAGGGGGCAGAATTTGTCTATCATTGTAAGAAAGAGTCTTTCCTGTAGATAATGAAGGAATAAAGTGATTAGTAAGTCAGCAGTGATAGAGCAGTAAGAATGTTGATTCTGCTACAGTTAATCATAACCTTGAATAAGCACTTATACTGACTTCAAAATAAGCTAATTAACAGAAGTCTAGGCATAAAAATACTAAAATCTATTTTCCTTGATTTAAGCAGGGACGCAGTTAAACAATAAAACTATTACAGATACTTGCTTGTTTAGGGGATTTCTTTTTGTTTTAATATTTAACCTCTCAATTTTTCCACCTTGGTCAATTATGGTTATTTTTCTGAATCTTAACGGTTTTCATCAGTGTATTAGTGTTACACATAAGGACTCTGACCTCCATGAGCAGGCACGTAAGTGACCCTGTAGCTGTCCACCCGGGCTCTTGGTACCACCCAGTGAACGGTCGTAGATGTGTCGGTGACATCAGAAAAGCGGATGCCCTTTGGTGGACCCAGGTCTGGCAGAGAAAAGACACCCAGGAGCAGCATGCAGGGGCAAGAACACACAAAAAACACACAAAAAGGTTGGTTAATATGTGTTCTGCCTTGTTAGATTGTTGAGGACTAGACAGATTGTGTGTCAACATAAATAAATATACAAATTTTACTTAAACTGGCAAATATTCTCTGCTTTAGAATTAAGCAGTATCCCAGATAGACACACATATAGCCAGGGTAGATTCACCACTTTTTTTAGAACAGAGCAAAAAAGAGAGTGTAAGAGAGAGCAAAGTAGACAGACAAAAGGGGCCTGGGAGGCCTGGGCTCATGGAGCGACCCTTCCCGGCCAACAGCGAGCCATGGTATCTTGCGTGACAGACCTGAGGAGATTAACTTGCCCCCATTTCATGGCAACACAAAAGTGAAACATGCGCCACGCAACCCAAGAGTAAAGCCTTACCCCCAGGGAGGACAGGAGAGACAGCCACCCGTTCTTTTTGACACAGTTAACACACACACACACACAAATACACACACAAACACTTGACAAAGAGCAACTATGACACAGGAGACCAGGCAGTCAAAGACAACATTTGGGAGCAAGACTGGACAGACACAACAACATGAAATGAGCAGAGTAAACAGCTCAGTATATGTCCTGAGTGCAGATCCAGTGATTTGAGTTTTTAAGGCCATTTGGTATAGTTTTTAATTGAAGAGGCAAAATATGCTGGTTATTAGTTGACATTTGTCATCTTCAGACCAAGAATGATGGACACTATAAATAAAGAAACAAAACAGCATTAAGACAGTTATGGCTTACATACTTGAGGTCCATACCACAGGAATAATGCATCATTAATTAAGTGGCTTCATTTCCATCATATTTGATGAGGACTTATTTTAACTGAGGGTTGGCATCAGTATAACCATATATCAGGCTAATTTTGATTAAGCAACAGTCTGAGGACCCCTTTTGCTATGTTGTGCGTCTGAACCAAGAATGAATGTCATTCAATACTCCTTTAAGCTATGATGAAAGGCCCTCTGCTGCTCGCTGCTGGAAACACATCTGCCTGTGCAATGGAGCAAGTGGATGAAATCCCTATTTCAAAAAAAGTTTGCAAGGTTATGGATGAACCCCATTTTTTTTCTTCTTAAAATTCAACTTATACGTTGTTCCCAATGAGGTGATTATATCTAAGCAAACTATACTAAAAAATTACACATTTTAAGGTGGTCCTGACCAACCCATTGGTGATTGATTTGTCATCCACACTGGAGTCTTTCTGTTTAAGTAGAGAAACAAGCCAGTCAGCTTAATTTAGATAATAAACTGAAAGCAAAAGACATGAAAAGACAGGCAAGTGTATGTTGAACAAATCTGTTTTTCCAAAGCTTTGAATTAGCTAAAAGTAGGATTTTACTGTGACTGAAATGCCGAACTGAATTGTGAATCAATGTTGGCTAACTTTTCCAGCCCATGCAACCAATGCAAGCACACTGGAGGAACAGCATTTTGCTGTGGAGCTAGGATGTTGGTGAAGAAGCTGAATCTAAGAGGTTACTCTTTTAATTGTCAGTTATATTTTAAGGTATCAATTACTGTTGATAATATCTGGTCGACATTCTGCCCCACTCTCTCTCTTGACTAACACAGCAGCAGACTCTCTCTTCTTTTCCCATATAACATTGCAGCTCAGGTTCTCTGTCTGAAAAGGTCTATATCTTTAGGCATCTTTTCCTTAATGTTTTAACCATAATAACAGACAAAATAATATAAGTCTGTCAGAAGCAAAAACAAGCACTTATTTTCACAGACCCATTTTCTCTCAAGAAATCACGCTGCAACCATTACAGCCAATTTCATGGCTGATATCTGAGGCAATCTACTTGATCAGTTACAAAAGCTTTTTTACCAATTAGTCACTCAGACCCAAAATATCTAAATACAGAGCCCATGTTTAAAAATATCAGAATTACCCTGTAAGTGCCTTGGACAAATACTGTTACATTTTGTTATCAGGTTAGTAGACAAAAAAAGTTGTTATAAAAACAACACAGGTTAGAACACGTGTAAAAATGACCACATTTTCATGCTGTTAAAGGGATATAAACTGACAAGTTAAACCATTACTCTACATTGACTACTTTGACAGGATCAGTACAGTTTTTCAGTTTAGAGCTCTGATTTCTTATTTTCAACCTTTTACCGTGTACCTGTTCTCACCCACTCGAGTACAGATTTGGAGCGTCTCCCCAAAATGAGCCCAAAGATTTCGATTTTGTACTCGGTGTCCTCTGTGAGATCTGTGATGGCTGTGCTGCGCTCCTCACCACCCAGCACCAGCTCCCTTGGTTGGCCTGGGCCCTCAGCCTGGCTGACCATTATGACAAAGGTGTCCAAGGCATCCTCTTCAGCCATCCATGACAGCCTAAAGCTCTCAGGGGTGACATCGGAGACTAGGAGAGCCTGCACCTCTGGTTCAGCCTCTGAGTGACAGGGGATAGTCAGTTTTCCTGTGCTGTGGGACTTAAGAGTGCTTTGACATTTAAGGTACATGGCAGTGAGAGAATGTATCAGTCTTTGTGCAAATGCCAGCACTGGTTTTATGGATGCTCAGCATCAGTCAACAAATAAAGAGCCTGACTTTGCAGAATGAAAAGGCAAGAGTATTATCACAATCCGATGAAAAGCACAAAAGGAAAAACTTTAGGTAGCAGAGGACAGATGGTTAAGCCAAACTAAAGTATCTAGCTTCATTCTTTTTAAGAACAAGTCAAATGGACGTAACAAAACCACTATGATTAGTAAGATGAAAAACTGATAATGTGCAGATCGCTACTGTGAACTGAATTCAATTTCACAACATCTTAGTGAAAAAAGTATATCAGTCTGACCTTGGGCAGTCACTTTTTATTCAAAATAATGTTTACACTTGAGAGGAGACTTAATACTCAATCTTTAATGATCTCTTTTAATCTTTTAATTAAATATAATCACACTGTACAAGCACCAGAGGTAGTGCCTTGCGTTGTGTTTTTTATATGATGTGAAAACTAGGCTTTTGTTATTCTCTTTAAAATATTGAGATAACTAGTAAGCTGAGCTATTTAATAATCATTGCACAACACCATATGAGAAGCAGGATAGCATTAGTAAAGATTGCAACAATTTTGTACTACAAGATAACTCTCCATGCGATGGAGAATTTTTTTTTATTCAATAAGCTCTAGCCTGCTTCTAGTATTATGTTACTACTCTAACTAGCAAACTAACTACAAACCAGCTGGGTCTTAAGTCACAGTGGGGCTCTGAACATCACTCTGTTTTCTGTCCTAGGCCATTTATGCCTCATTGTCCGCTTGTATAGGTCTATCTATAATTTAATTAATTCAGTTTATTTTTATTCAAGATAATAAATACAGGAGCCTGCTAATGAATAATTAGCTAGTTTGTTACCTAGCTCAGACACAGGCTATTGGTATTGGCGCCTGTCTATTCATTGTATGCAAACCTCAATCCTTAGTGAAGTCACTTATACTGCAGCAGAAGCGGTAAAGTAAATGTAGATGGTAGCCGATAAACTACAATAGTGTCCGCCATTTTAGACTTGGACCTGGTTCATTAGCACAAAGGTAAGCAATTGTCAAGACCACTTAGCACCCTGGAGCAAATTAATTGATCTCACTGATTCCACTGGAATAATTTTTTTCATATGCTAGTGTGGTGAGGCGTTTTTTATTTTATATTTTTGCAACAAATTTTAGAAAATGCTTTTTGGATGCACTTACACTTCCTAATAAAGTGACAGCCTTGGTCTGACCCATCTCATTCTTGCAGTTACAAGGGTTTTGTGAAGAAGCTTTGTTAAACAACAACTGCTTCTTTAAGAATCGTTCTCAAATCAAGTACAGTGCAGAAATATTACTATGTGCGTAAAGATGGGATTGTATGCATGTGTTGCTGTAAAAGCTGGTAGTTAAGCAGTAATTAGCAGCAGCTAATAATGGCACTGATAGGAAGCAAGGCTGAGAGAGCAGGAGTCTACAGCTGCTAGAGAAAAAACTCTTTCTCCAGAGGACAGTGCGCTGAAGCTAATTAGCACGAGAAACTTCCGGAAGAAGCACAGATGGATACATGGACAGGACACAGCTTTTAAAGCAGCCTAGATAGAACCAGATATAAGTGGGCTTAAGAAAGCCTCAATAAAGCCCAGCACCACTGCTCATTAAAACACTACACCAAATGTGAGGGTCTCAGGGGTCCTTGAACTAGCCTGAAACCCCTTTTTTATTGTGAGGGAAAATGCATTGAGGCATTTGTTGTGAGAAGAAATGGTGGAAATGAGAGGCAGAGCAGACAAATCCCAGGGAGCTGTCACTCTTCATTAGCCGCCGGGCAGCTTTAGCTGGTCAGTGGAAGAGAGGGAGGGCCACATCCATCAGCTAACATGTGCTAGCTTGCAACTGATTTCACCCTCCCACCACCACCACTTCTACCCCTCGATCCCATATCCCTCCACACCCCCAAGACCTAAAGGAACACAATCCCTACTCACAAAGGGAGCCTGTTATTGGAGAAGGTATGCACCGGTGCCAGCTAACCTGAAAAAGGGGGTTTGCAAGAAGAAGCCATGAGCGGGTTCCAGTCTCGCCTGTTAACTTTACTAGAGAAGCTTGTGGTCATATGAATCACAACTAAGTTGAGCTCGATCTGGGTGCTGTCCACATCTCTTTGTGGTTCCATCAATCATTCGTTGTATATAACTCCCTCTCTGTTAATCATAGTTTCCTCCCTCTCTTTTTCATGGGAGGATTTTGTTTCCCTGTGTTTTTCTCCAGTAAACTGACGATGACCACCATGCATAACATAATCAAATTAGTCAGCACTTGTATTCACAAGATGGAATGTTTTCTGGATTAGGCAATGCTAATGAAAAATGTTAAGATGGTTTCCCCAGCCATTAGCATGCAGACAATGGGCCGTGTTGAGTGCATGCCATATTCTGCGTGGCCCCAGAAGCCCCTGGCACCCTAGCACCAGAGCCCAGGGGCAATGGCAGCATGAGAATGAAGAGTGATCCAGGCTTGGGGGAACTGGGGATGCATACAGAAGAGAAGCCTCACATAAAGTGACAAAAGCCCCTCAGGGTTTTTTTTTTTGTTCCTACCATCCCTCTTCTACTTGACTGAACTGCATCAGTGAAATGCTGAATGATACTGCCAGAATAGATGCTGACATAAAAATAATTGACACCCAACACAAAATGGTTATTTTGATTCTAGTCTAGCCTCACAAATTTGTTAAATAACTGTGAGGATTTTGGAGCTCAAAGGTTTAGTTTTGACTTACTTGTAAAGTTGCTTATTACATTGTATCAGATCTTGGTGTAGCTGTTTAAAGGCCACTTACTTGTCACATACTGTAATTCAAAACGTGTTAATCACTGATAGTGATAGTAATAAGTGTAGTGGGTATAAATTAGCTGACCTATCGTGGCCCAGTTAAACAGCACATGACCTTTTTTGGTTTTCCTGCCTGTTTAGATAACGGTCCATGTGCTGTGTCAGGCTTTACTCATACGGTATGAGTAAAGCCATCATCTAATCAATGCAATCATACCAAAGGCAGACTGACAGTTTAAGAATGGATCAAACGTATATCTTGACTAATACAGATTAAAAGGGTTTAGTATAGGTTCCTAGTGTTAGCCTATTTCACAATCCTTGCATCAAAGGATGGGATACCCTGTAATAATAAAGTCACACAGAAGTGTAAAGAATGGCAAAATACCGGTGAACATAGTAAATAGTCTACGGTGTTCTCGGCAGAAGGCAAAAAGTTTGTGAAAATAGGAGCATAGTCACTACCTTAGATGTATGTAAATTTGGATGAACAAAACATTCTTCCATCTCTACCAGTCATGATCGAGAAAAATTGTGAATTTTAGGTCTTAAAGATCAAACGTCTAAAAAATGCCAAGCTTAGTTCATTATTATGCTTTCAAAAATGTTGCTTACACCTTTGCTGGATAACGTTTATCTAATGTATCCTTTAATTTCTGTTGAAGCCAATGAGAAGAGCAGATTCATTACATATTAAGAATGGCATTTTTTAAGGGTGAAAGAAACAGTGATAATTCAAGTCTAACAGTGTTAAAAGAGAGACAAATGTGTTTCTATAACACGTATCTGAGTAAATGTAACACTTAAAGACAGTGCTGAACAACCATACCAGAGCTCAATCATTAGATAAACACCTTTGCAATTGTCAGAGTCTACATGAAATAAAAACACAGGTTAATTTACTGTGTTAAGTGGAAGAAGAGGGAGGCAAAGAAGAGTGAAGCCCCAGCATTAACGGCGTTGATACCTGTGATGGTGTCAGCAAAGACAGGATCTAAGGGGGCACCCCTGTACAACCCATACAGATTGGCCCTATACCAGGTGGTGGGGGAGAGTCCGGAAATGACGAGGCTGCGAGCATTGGCAGGCACTGTGTGGTTCTGCCACTCAGCGCCCGTCTCTGCATCAGTAACCTCAATCAGAAAGGCCTGGAAGGCCCCTTCTTCTGCAGACCAGGACAAGAGGAAGCTGTCCCAGGATACATCACTGATGGTGACATTTGTCACTATCGGCTTCTCCTCCTCTGGGTGATGACAAACACATCAACATAAATTTAAAGGACTTGGACAGACATACAGAAAAAAACAACAGTTAGACCTGTATGGAATTTAAAGCCAATCCTGATATTTTTTGGATTGAAATGAAGCTTATGTTGTTGAAACCTCTTGAAATCTACACACACAACTAAAGGCCTCTACTGGACTCAATGAGTAACAGCTCTCTCCACTCACATTCGCATATTCACCCAGTGAAATTTGCTTGTAAGTTGCCAGCTAATCAGGACCTGCCTTCTGAATATGTGTGTCATGCTTAATATAAAATGCATTGAAAGTACTGTCTGGGAACCCCTTGAGTGAGTAATGTAAATCTAAAAAGTCCCAAGGGTAGCAGGCTCTGCCTATGCTTTTTTTTGAACCAGGGTTACAATATTATTATCTTCATTCTATCTCACACAGGCTATACCCTTTAATTGGACTCTAAGGCTATAGTGGGCAGAGCCTGATGAGTGTACACCATTGAGTGACAAGTCATCAGACTTAAAACACTTCTCCAGAGCGACTATAGGTTGGTCACTGCAGCCCTCCTACTTTTGCATAATTGAAGTCAGTGTAGCGTGTAAGCAGGAGGCCATGTCTCGCCAGTGAACATAGGCCTGGTACTTGTTGTAAACATGGCCTTACCTCGAAGATGTTAAAAGACATACAACAGATAAGCTTACTCTGTGGGCCATCATGAAGCATGGGAAAGTGACACTCACACAACCTTTTCTGCAGTTCTATGTCCAATCCCAGCAAGTACAGACACTGAAAAGGATCCAAATATGCTCAAAGTATAGACAATATGAATGAACAGACCACAAACCTCACTTGCATATGTTCTTAACAATCACTCTACTAAACAGAACTATTAACACTGTCATGCTGCAGGCATACATGCAAACCACAGTGGTTTCAATAAAGCTTAAAAATTAAAACGGTAGGCCATTTCTTGGACAGGGCTTTACCAGCCTCTCTGTCACAAAAGTTTGTCCCTCATGTGGGGTGAAGGATGAAAAGCAAATTGCAGTATGACTTTCAACCTGAAAGAGCTACTTATCTTCGATCTTAGAAACAAAAGGGGGATGTCATCTGAGAGTGGTCCCACTGTAGTCACCACAAAGCAGCATGTAGTTATGTTAAACTGACAGGGCACAAATCTCTTACCCTCTAGGCTGATGTCACCTCAAGCAGCAAAGAAGGCAAGAAGAGATGGCTAGTTTACACACTTTTATAGTGGCATGAGACAACCTCTCCTCTAGTAGATACTGCAAAAAGAACAGCATAGATCATCTTGATAAGCCAGAAGATCTAACTTCCTTTACTTACACCAATGCACCTCCTTTTCTTTGTACCATTACTTTGTTAACGGCAATGGGGGATCCTGCTCATGCCACCCCGGATCTTTACAACTATACAGACTGTCCAGTCTGCACTAACATGTCCATCTCAGCTTGCAACTTGCCTATACCATCCACCCTCTGTAACAGAGCTCAGGGGTTACCAGTATGACTGTCAACCATTCTTGTCTCTCTCCCCCCAGCAGGTAGGGATGAAAGTCGTAAAGTAGCCATTTTTGCTATGTTACATTTAAAAACATGTCCACACACAAGTGTAGGATGTCTTGTAGTGTCAAGAAGAGCTATACTGGGCAATCATTGTTGCTTCAATTGGCAAGCACATCAAGAGCAAACAGAACCAAGACTCTAATGCCTTGGCTTTGCAGCGGCTAAAGCTCTGTGTCCTAATATCCACTGAAAGCCTGAGGGGTAGCCAAACCACAGTCTCATAGGCTATCCACTGATAAGCAAAACACAGGAATTTCCTGGTTAGACACAGTACAGTAGGAGCAGATGAGCCTTGGATACAAGCAGTATGGGCATGCTTTGACCAAAGCTACCTGGACCAGATTGTTCTTCTAGCCAACAGTATGTACTGGAAAATTAAAGTTAGGCTGAACAAAAGAAGCCAAAACACCCAACAAAACCAGACTGTCTGCTGGAGCTGGCTGCATGCCCAGCTTGAATTTTTCACAAACTATTTCAGCTTGTACTTATCTTGCATTAAGTGGAGTTAGCAACATCCTGCTCATTGACTAGCCAGCTAGATAAGGAATTATGTAAGTGGCATGACTGTCATCGATAGGGGGTAAGCCTGGGAAAGATGCTTCCATGTGACCCACTGCCCCCAGAATATCGATCAACCCTACCCCTTTGCCCTACCCCTCATTCAAGCTACACCAGGCCCTGTCAAACTACATCAAGCTATCAGAGTTAACACCAAGTCCACACGGTCAGTAACTGCACTTCTTGGTGAAACATTATCAAATGTTTGAAAAAAAACAAAAAAGCCATTCAGAGAGAACCAGATAAAAGAGTTTTCAATATACCTTTGAAGGGATATATACAGGATGTCAAACTAACATGGCAGCAAAGACAAATGAATGTTTTAAAGATAAAGTGGAAGCTAAAACCTACAATCACTGAGCACCTGTTTCAATTTGTGCGTCTCTTCATTCATAAAACAAGGAGGTATCTATCATCAATCTTGTACCAGTTTAGGACAAGGGGACAACATTTCTATTCAGGTATTAATGTTAAAATTAAGTTAGGCTTTGTTGTCTGGTTTTAGATAGTTACATACATTGCAAACTGTTGATCAAGAGCTGTTTTCTCCCAACTTCAGCCATAGATTTTAGCTTAACTGGCAAAGCTTGCTAGTGCTATAGTGCTATAGTTACTTGTAACTTAAATTAATCAGTCAATATCACCAAATAACTTCATAAAATGCTTATTGTTTATTTAAAGGTTAGCAGAGGAGACACAACTGTCCTTGTTTGGAAAGGGAGAGAAACATAGTGATTCTTGTTACCCTGAGAGATTCCAAAAAGACTGACAAGTGCCCAATGTGTTTCCTGTTTTATTTTGGCTTTGTCTTGTGTCTTTTGTCTACCCATGTCCTGTCGAGTTTTTCTCCTCTTGTGATTTCCTGCTGTTCCCTGATGTGTAACAGCTGTCGATTGCCCCATCTGTGTCTCATTTATGCATGGATGCATATTGTCTGAGTTTCCCTGTTGTCTTTGTTAGATTGTCTATTGTCATCCCCTGGTCATATCTTCATCAATGGTTCTGTGTATCTGTCTTGCCTTGTTTTCATGGTTTTTTTTTGTTTGTTTTATTTTTGGCTTTGGTCACTTTTTTTGGTTTTTGTATTTTCTTGTTCACCTTTTGGCTTCCTTAGTTTGGTTTTGTCATCAGCTTTTTGTAACAAAGCTTGCTTTCAGTTTTAACATGCTTGTTTCCCATGCTCTGCATTTGGGTCCACTCTTTCTGAAACTGTGATGCAACAAGCGCGAAATCCACAAAACCAGCCTCAGAATTAAGGAAATTCGAACCAATTACATCAGAGTATATGGACTACAGCTGTCGCTGCAGTTTTTGGACTCTGGTTAGCGCTGGTCAATGCTACGCTATGATTGACGAGGCTGTGTTCAAGGGGTGGGCTTAGCGAAAGGACAATTCAGCAAACCATTCTCATGTCTTTGGTGGCCTCTTCCAGTACCTTTCAATGCACTGCCAGATGTGTGGGAGGTAGGGGGAAGGATAATGGCTGGCTTGGCCCTTTGAGCAGGGCCTGTACTCAGTCAGCTTACTTGTTAGGGCTGACATGGTGTAAGCAAGGGGCAAACTCCCCACTTCCGCATTGAACCCAACCAGGAAGTACAAAAACTTGCAATTCCTCGACTGACCACTTGAGGCTTGCTCCAAAAGGGAGCAAATTCTCATTGGAGCCCATGTTAAAATGGCCAACTTTAGAGCAGAAATAAACATATTTACAGCCTGGTTCAAAACACATTTTTTGTCTACAGCTCCTCTACCATCTCATGAAAACTCTGAAGGGGGTGAATTTTTTTCTAACTCATTTGTTTATTTTATATTTAAGCTTAAAATTCAGCTATTAGGCTGTTGATTGACAGCCTGTTGACGTATAGCCAGGGGCTGTTAGCTGAGTGGGTGTGATGTCCGTCCTTCCACCCCCACCTCTTTTCTCATATTTGGTTTTTCGTCGTTTAGGCAGGCTCTTGATGGAGTCAGGCCCTGGCAAATGGTGACGCCCAGAACAAGATTTCTGAGGCTTCAGTTTCAAGCAGGCAGAAACCAATGGGTGACGTCATGGAGGGTTTGTCCAGTGTTTTATACAGTCAATGGGTATAAGCAGTGAAAGCTCTACTCTCTCTGGCATCATGGGCATCACTTTGGTTATGTTAGTGTGCAGGAGAAGGCAGTGAATTTCTTCAGGTTGTTTCTTCAAATGAGAGGGTTTTTTTTATTATTTTCTGTTATAGAGGTAGACAGCGTTATCTCAGCAGAGACAGCAGGTGGCATTATTGATTCATCAGCTGGCTGGAACTCTTTCTTAGGGAAATCAATGGCTCTGAGCTTGAGCTCACTTTCATAATGTTGCAATGACAAGCCAGATCTGTGGAAGTGGTTCCAATGCTGCTGATATCTTAGCTGAAGGGGCACAATCCTTAAAGAGTGGTAGCTGTTGACATAGCTTTCTGTGTATTCCCTTTCAAGGCACTCAGAACATGCAAGTTAGCAGCAGTGATAAGTCCAGGGCGTAACTGTCATGGACAAGCTTTTAAAAGTTGAGACTCCATCCAAAGAGAAAGCAGATCGATCACTGCTGCTTACAGAAAAAAAAGGAAAGCTTGGCTTTTATATTATCTGAATCACACATTCAGTAGGCACTTTCTGATTGGCTGGCTACTCATACATAATGCGACTGGAAACAGCTATTACCCATAGAGTCCAGTGTAGGATAACATAGTACTAAATAAACAGGAGAGAATAGCAGATTTTAAAGATCCAGAACTGGCTGCATTTATCGGTCCAACCTTGCAGCACACAAACATACACAGATCAAGTTCTTGGGTTCTCTTTAGAACCTTCACATTGTCAATGCACATTGTATAACAAACAACACTGACCTTTGGCAAAATAATATAGTAGTTCTCCTTAACATTATCAGGTACACACAAGCGACACATATCTCTCATTTATTTTGTTTTGTTTTGTTTTTGTTATATTATAATCGTTTGATATTCATTGTTAAAATAAAAGAGAGAAATTGCCTTTCCTTGTCTAGGGATATTCCCTTATTTCCACAACAAGGACAAAGAAAAAGCAGCTTCATTATCAATTGCTGCATTTAGCCAAATGTTGGAAATGTGGGAAGAAGTCAAGATAGGAAGCAGTACGCAGCCATGCTGATGCAGCTAATAATCGTTAATGGCTGTAAATGAGCCATTAACATTTGAAGGCGCAACGTAGCCCAGCCAGAATGGCAGAAGTACGCTGTCCTCTTCAAACCTATGGGAAGGCCATGCAGAGCCACACACAGCAGCCTGTAATTGAAGTCCATTGACTGTGCAAGCATTCAGCAAGATGATTAGAAAAACACATAGGTAGATGGCGCAGGTAAACATCAAGGCCCCCATTATCCTCTTCTTATTGTGTGGCACAGTGCAGTGCATCAAAGATAGACAATAGCAATGTGATGGGAAGGAGGGGGGGCTGAGCTTTGCTGGAACCATCTGATCATCGCTTATGAGATCTCATGTGGACAAGGAAATTGCATTTAGCATATCTTGTGTTTGATAAGTTCCTGACTCGGCAATGTGGGAAGGTTTGAGTCAGCATTGTGGTCATAGCTGCAAGCTCTCCACCTGTGATTGCAGCTCTCTCACTCCTTTGTAACCTCGTGTCCCTTTATTTAGCATTCACAATGCTAAAGAGCAATTTTATTTTAATTTAAAAAAAACTTTAAGCTTAGACCTGGTTAAGGTTTTCACATGCAGTGGAATATGACTGTCATAAATAAATCAAATGGTCTGCTGAGATATCTACTTTCATTCTGATATCTACCATTTGATACATATTCATTCATTTTATACTTCAATGGAAAGTATTCATCTTTGGGAATGAGAATCAAGCCTCTTACCCAAGCAATGTCTCTGCTCTCATAAACTACAGAATATGTCAGCATGCAGAAGAAAGAGTTTTTTTTCATGCTCTGTGTTCTGCAGAGAAGGAGTTGCTCATGCGCTATCATCCTATGAAGTAAGACACACCAATGTAATGCCCAGAAATTGTGGAAGCATTCCAAGTTGACAATGCTTTTTTAAGACTGCACTGTTTTCTTCCTGTGATCAAACATACAACATTCATTATGCACTTGTCTGATTAGTTGATTCTGTTTCTTAATGTTAAGTTTTAGAAGCACATTTTGACTTGATATTGTTTCCCAGTACATCAGTTAAGCAACTCTTTAAAAAAAAAAAAAAAAAACACTTAAAAGACAGTCATGTAATCCTTTCAGTGTTTGTCAGGCGCAAATAGAACCCCAAATCTCCACCAAAACTCACCTCATTCCACCCCTCCTCTTTCTTTAAATCTCTCCTGTAAAACAAGTGCGTCTGTGTTTGCACTATGTGACTAGAGGCGATAAAGGCTGCAGATCGGCCGGGCTTGTGGATTAGAGGGCTGCTGATTTTGGAGACAATGTTTTAACAGGAGTCCCAGCATGTGGCCTTTTATCTGACAGACCCACAGTTCATCGTGGTCAAATCGCACAAAACCAGAGGGGAGTGAGGCTCACGCCAACAATTATCACATGAATAACAATTGTGCGGGGTGCACACATGTCCATAGAAACCCTCAGCATCCCCCCACCACACACACACCCCTCAGTATCACTCTATCTCGGTCTTTTTAGCCAGGCAGACTCTCCATCCCACGTGCCACACATGACCACACAGACAAGAGGACATATGGAGTAACACATGCACGTGCACACACCCACCCACATCCACATCTGCACACACACACACACACAAACACACATAAACAGATGTCTGTATTTTGTTCTTCTCACAGCGTGCAATCCTAAAAATGTCAAAAGTCAGTTATTGCTCACCATATCGATTTTTGCCCAAAGCCATGCATTGGGTATTCATTGCATAACTGGAAGAAATACTTGTAAAATGCTCAGCTTGGACGTATCCTGACTGTAACACAAAATGTATGCCACAATCACCTCATTTGTCTTTTCCTGTTTTGGTTTTAAAAAAAAATCAGGGAAAAAAGGAAAAATAAGCCCACATGCTTTAAATGAACGTGGGGGTGTGGGGCAGGGAATGGAGACAAAGTGACTTACATTCAGAAGTGAACAATGAATTCAATTCATTGCCTTGGTTTGGCTGCAAAACTGAAGGACAAAAAAATGAACCTGTGGTTAATGAGAACTTCTCTTATGCTCTTAGTCTGCACCATCAGCTGGAAACCTCATGGAAAGAGTGGGCTTCACTCAGAGGAGTCTCTGTCTCAGACAGATTCTAAATATCCTGCTTGAGGAGTCAGTCACTTTCTGACTTAATCACTTTCAAATATAGTTAAAGGTAATTTTTTACCACCTCTTAGCTTTGTTTTTAGAGATTAGCTTAGCCAAAAAGTCATTTACTCTGTGGCAGAGAGCAATGCAAGATTTTTGGTTTGTACATCACATTTAAAGACATATACAGGAGTTACTGTGGACTATCCACAGAACTTGCACAGACTTTTCTTTAGTTCCTATGAAGAATGTAGTTCCACTAAAAACTGTCTGAGGCTAGGTCTTTGGCATAGAGAACAGACAGTTACTTTAAGAAAAGTCAAAACTATACACATGAGTAACACAATCATATCTTTAAATATAGAGAGGACTGAAATTTTGCAAATGAACAAAGTATGTGAAATGCTGGTGTTGAAGGAAATGCTATCATGATAACCTTGTTCTTCAGATATTTGCATCCAAAAAACTTCCTCTGTCTTCCACAGTTTTCAAGCAGACATTTCAGACACTGTATAATGTCAAACAAGGCGCTTTAGTTCAGGAACATTGAATTTAAGAATAAGAGGTGTTTTTGCAGTGCTGACCTGTGGGTGCTGAGATAGTGGTGGGTGCACTGGTCCTGCGGCCCCTCTCGGCAGTGATGCTTACAGTGTACATCATGCCGGGTGTAAGGCCCCTCAGGGTGTGGGACTCCAAGCTGCCTGGGACCACCTCCTCGGCTCTGTGGCCATCAGCAGATACATAAACCAGCCTAAAGGAGTCCAGTTTGGCCAGGGGGCGTTTCCACTCCAGCATCATGGTGGTCTCTGTCACCTCTACAACAGTCAGGTCTTTTGGAGCATCCAGGGCTAATTAGAGGTAGAGGAGAGGATGTGAATGAAGGTTTAAGATATGATGCTGCTAAGGAATATATGGGACATTTTTTAAATGAGTTTAGCTAAACTGTTGCATGCCCCTCTGGAACATATGCAGTTTTTGGCCGTAATTCAACATTTCATTTCAAATAAAGAAAACAAAAACTTGGCAATTAGCTGAACAGGCAAAACTCTGTTTGGCTACACAGTCACAGATTCTCATGCTTTTACACTGAATAACTAAACGTAAGGTAATACTTAAAAAAACAATGTTGATTGACATAATATCCTGAGGAAATGATGGAAAGTGGCACCAAAAAATTAGTGTATAAGTATAAGTAAGTACAAAACTAAAAATAAAAACAAACCAAAAACTAAAATCTACCCATTCAGTTTGGGAGAAACAGTTGAAAGAACCTGCATTTCTACATATCTTGTGAATTCTTGTTTTTTCTCAGAGACTGAAAAGAAGTACTGCGTAGGTGAAAACATCTCACCAGTCACAGCATTGGTGGTCGTCGGTAGACTCTCCCGCTCATCTTTCACCGCTGTCACGCCCATCCCATACTCTGTACCGGGTCTCAGGCCTACATAACAGGGCAAAATGAAAACACTGCAATACAGAAATAAAAAGCACTGTCATGCTTTGTTTGTTCAAATCCACAGAGATGTCACTAAATGAACGATGGACGGGCTCTGTAGTCAAGTGGCCAGCTGTTTCAGCTAATGGCTCCAGTGCCTATGGCAAACACAAAAACACTCTCATGTGGTTTGATTGCACAATAGATTGCAGGCTAATTGCATTTCATGGTAAGCCTGTGCTCACTGTGGAACATAAGTGTTGCATTTGCATTGATGGATCTATAGGGCCCTAGTCTAGGAGCAGAAATGCTACTTGCTATGATACAGCAGACTCTAGAGGCCCTTTGGTCTCTACAATTAAGCCCTCTCTCAGCCCGATCGCCTCTAATTCCTTTATTAACTCCCACAGAGGTCAACACATACAGAGTCTTGCAGCATGAAATTACACCTAATGCCCAGGAAACTCATTATCAATAAAATCACGAGCGTGAAGGCAATTACAGATAATAACTGTGTGAAAGAAGTGCTCAGAGGTGTGTGTGGAACGGAGGGGGACGTCCGCTGAATGGACACAGTGCTTCATTTCCATGGGATGGGCCTCCCAAGGACAAAGAATTGGGCCAGACAAAGACACTACTAGCCTGCTTTTGGGAAGGGTTTTTTTTTGTTGTTTCTCATGGTGTCTAATCCTGCCATGCTGTAGCACACAGTGTAGAAACAAACAGAAAAAAACCACATCCGCCTCAAAGCATGGCTTTATAATGTCAGCAGTGCAGATAGATGAAAAACACCCCGCTTTTCTTGTTTGAGCAAGATCTCACAGTGAAACAAGCAGCAGTGTTATTCCATTTAAAGTCTGAATGCCAAACCCCCCTGGGTGGTTTTCTAATAAAGTGGGCCTTTTGTAGACGGGCAAACATTTCACGACACCAAACAAAGGCAACCCATTTTGGAAATGAGCTGAATATAACAGTGACCATTTTACTGGAAGCCCTGCAAACACTTGCCCAAGAATCAGTAGAACAAACACTTTACACTGTATAATTTTTTTTTTCCTACAGATGCTTTTAGACTGTGTCATTGGGATGCAAAGTGCTAATGCACTAATGTGAACTCAAAACAGAGAAAAGAATGAAAAACACTGCAAAGTAGCCAATTCTTTTAGCCCTTTTTCGCTGTAAAGCAATCAGGACTAGGCTTAGTCTCACTGCTCTGTGGGGTTACTTGTTGCAGGGTCATGAATTTACTCAACTCTAAGTTACTTAAATATCCCATACCTTGTAAAATCTTAAAAAGACAAATATCAGGCATTTCTATCCTATTTACCTCTTCACTAGTCTTTAGTGCTTTTTAAATAGAAAAACTTGAGTTAATAAAAAAAAAAACATTCTGTTAATAAAGATAAAATTCTGGCAACACAGAAGTTGTTGCAATGGATATCTGATGCTTTATAACAACAGCTTACAAAAAAGAGAGGCAATTTTTTACAAAAAATTACTAATACTACCATCATTATTATAACAGCCTAAATACAAACTTTGGTTACAACTTCTAAAACTTTAATAAAAGATAGGTTTTTAGCAGCATACTAGATTTTCAGTTCTGGTCTATAAAATAATTAGTAAACCACAGTAAAAAAAAAAAAACAGCACCCTATAAATTCTTAATATGGGGTGCCTTATTAGAAAGTGCTAAATAAATTTGCACAATGTAGTGTCTAAATATACTACTATACTAAAATTATAACTTACATAATATCATACAAGGCTTGTAATGTTTAGTTTTTTAAAAAAATATTTAAAACTGTCATTTCAGTTACATGTGCATCACTGAGGTCAAAGTTAACGGTGCTGTTGTACTCAACCTTTACTATTTTCACACACCAGGGGGGCAGAATATCAGAAGCACCTCCTACTTTAATGCAGTCTGGTTCTTCACCAACTTGAGTTCAATGCTAAAACACAGATTTGAATTAAACTCTCTGTGACAGTGTTACTACTATAAACTGATCATTATCAGCATCATAAAAGTGAACTTTATGGCAGAAGAGTTGTGTTGAATTCCATTAAATATGCTACTCAGTGTAAATGTGTATTTAGATAAATGACCATGACATTTATTGCATGTATATCTGTAACAACTGAGAAAGCACCATCCTTTACTGGAAAACCCCGAGATGTGGTTGAAAGTTTGGCAAAACTAATAAGCCGACTTTCAGTGAACAGCACTGGACTTGGAAAAAAGTTGAATACCAACAGTCTCTAAGGCCATGTCTCGTATATGATCATCTTACTATTAATCAGAATAGTTTGCCTGTGTGTGTGGATGTGTATATGTGTTGCAAGGATCTGGTACCGCTGATCTTGGCCTGGGTGCTGTCCTTTGAGCCTGAGGGGAACAGCAGCTCTCCATGCTCGCCTCCTGATAGAGGTCCATACTTGATGCGGTAGTTATCCACCTGGGCCTGGCTGTTCTTCCACTCAAGAGTGATGCTCTCATCTGTCAGCTCCACTGTCTTTAGGTCTCTGGGAGCATCCAGGTCTAAAACACGGAAATGACCTTTAGAGAGATGCAACCCTTACCGAGACACGGTTTTAACTGTGTATCTAATGCAGGGTCAAATCTAAAGTCAAGCCAAGACTGACACTGGGGGATTTTTCACTTTATTAAATGCTTGGGCGGGCAACTGGTTGTTAAGAGAACATAGACGTCCACATACACACATCAGCAGGATATGTTCCCTCATAAACATGTAGGCATGAGTAAAGTATGTGTGGTCCAGGCCCCCCAGCTGACAGACAGCTCATTAAACTTGGCTATAATAAGCAGCTAATGGCTAAGACTGTTTTCCTTTGGGGAAGAGCGCCATAATATTTTATGTAAACATTCAGTGGATCTGAGCACATTATTAAATTATTTTGCGTTACCTGTGAGAAAAGACTCATAGACAGGGATGCTGGTCTGTTCTCCCCTTAGAGCCATCAGAGACACCTCATACTGGGTGTCGGGGATGAGGCCTCCCAGGTGATACTGGGTGTCAGTGGAGGACAGCTCCACCATGTTGCGATCAGCGGGGTTGGAGCTTGGCCCGTAGGAGATGCTGATCTTGTCGACCTCGGCAACAGGCTGGAACCAGGTCACCAGCGCTGTGGTGTCTGTCATGTCACGCACGTCCACCTGGCTAGGAGCATCAATCACTGGAGAGGAAAGAGGTAACAAAGTCAGAGCTGTTCACCTTCTTCACAAAATTCTTGTTTCTTCTGCTTTGCATGAATGTGCTATTAACAATATTAGATTTGTTTGAACAGGTGAGTTTAAAGTCATTTTGCATTTTGAAGCATTTAAACTGTGAAGTGTCTACTCAGCGGGTATAAAACCTTTGCTGTCAGACATTAAGTTTTTTTGTGTTTGAGTCTTGTAAGTTGATCAACTTTTAACTACAGTTAATTCATTTTCAGAACACCACAAATTACATGATTTTTTGTCTTTAAATAATAGGGCCATCAAAGGAAAATGTTCATGATTCATTTACATTGAGAGTGCCATAAGAAAGGATTCTTTAATGTCCAGTCAGAACAGGAAACAGAAATAATTGCCACAACACATAGTGTTTAAAATAGGCACCTGGTTCAAACAAAGTGGGAACTTGTTCTTTAACTGAAGCTTAATTTCTTTTGACTGTGAAGCCTGGGGTTTAACTCAGTAATGATTACTATGTTTGCAAAATCAATTGCCCTGTCTAGATAATTCTTTTGTAAAAATGCCACAAGACATGCCATGTCTGTTTAATATTCTTTTTAAATGAGTTTTATAACATCACACACTGTACCCCAAATTTACGATAACCTTTTTTTACATTGCAATTTTCAAACATTTATAAAATAAAAAGGAAATAAACATCAACAATGAAATCATTTCAGTCATTAAATGAGTGGTAAGGTCTTGCATATGGTACAATACAGAGCCCTGTATGAGGGTTTACACTGTGCAACATTTGCACAACTACTAATTCCAAATTCAGTTCAAAAACCAATGTAATAACATAAAGTAGTTAATTAAAAGTTAGTTTTAACTTTTTAGTGAGAGAACTACAAAATACTAAAAAGAAATTAAAGCTCTGCATGCTTCCATTATTTCATATCTGAGATACTGTAAGGCACATGTGCATATTTGAAAGAGAACGATCAAAACAAGCCTGAGTCATTATTCTACTTTTGTTCTAAATTCTTTTCTTTACAGTTCAGTGCAGAAATATGACATTATAACTCTTTCTGAATAAAAAATAATGCCTTCCCTGTCTTACTGGGAAATCCCAGGGGAACTCTTCTAACCTTGGAAGTGTGACTGCTTTGGTCTAACTACAGAGGAGAATACTGGTACAAAAAGCTGAAAATTGCCTTTTCCTCTGTTATTTCTTCTGAAGACCTTCTTCAGACTTGCTTTAAAAAATTTCTGCAATAGGTTGAAATTGTTTTCTTTATGAGGTTACAGGTTGACTGGTGAAAGAGCAGTGCACATCAAGATTAGATAATGTTATCATGAGAAAACATCAGATAGATTCGAGCCTCAGCCGGTCCCAGACTGGGATGAGGAGTCTGCTTTGCACTAAAATCGGTGACTAGATGACGTTTTGGAATTGGAAGTGTAGTTAGCATCTTTTATTCATGTTTTGTCGTAGAGGAAGGAATATCAAAACCTCTCTCTAGTGACAAACATTGCATGAATAAAAGTCTTATCTGTCTGAGGTGAATAAAGTCTGTCTGGACACATATTCCCAGTTTCCCAGTGAGTATTTTAAGCAATAGGGATGGGATGGGATCCAAACGCAAAACTTAGCTGAAATATAGCTACCAGTTACACTGCTCTAGTAAACACATAACATGGCAAATACTAGAGTTCCTTCACATTAGAGGACTGACATAAAAAGCTGGAAATCCCTGCATAAAGTGAATTTGTTCTAATTGGATACAATAGATTAAAAAAAATAACTTGTCTCACTGTCAAACTATATGTTTTTGTCAGTATTATTTCTTTTCTGCTATGTGTGTAAGGAAAGTAAAAGCAGACATGTTTCATTATGGATTTAGTGGTGCTGGTGCCTTGCTCTGCTAACTGTTTAAACAGAACTCTATCCACTGAGGCAGGAAGCACATGGTTTAATCGTGGAGTTTGATGTGTGGTGAACGCATAAAATGTCAGTGTTACATGAATTTCAGCAATTCAGGTGCTGAAAAATGTGACAATCCTTTGCATTTATGAGGTTATTCACGCTATATAGAGATCGAATCCCCACCCCATGAAGGGCGTCTTTTCATCGACGCTGAAACTGATTTGTCACACGCAAGCAACTTTAGGAAAGTCAACGCTCTGTGCAGCACTGATAAAAGAAGAATCTGCATTTGAGCTTAACACAGATTTGTCTTCTGAGGAGGCTGTGAGCGTTTCATTTGGGGGTCACGATACCATTCTCCTGGGAGGCCAGCATCCCCCTGAGCCTGTCTGTTTGACTGACTGGTGCCTCCCACACATGGTGGTTTGGGTTCGAGGGGAAGGAGAGGGGAGAGAGCAGAGATTTGCTTCACACAATTAGCCCCTCAGCATTCAATTCCCACAGTGCGCAACCCGCAATACAGTGTAATGAGAGACATTAAGAGAGTCTGAGTAACATGGAGAACTCTGAACCTTATTATCTATGCAGTGCAGGCACGTGGACATACATATGTGTGTTCATGAGTGCATGAATTAAACATGAATATAAAAAACATTCATCCTCTTTGACTTTTTCACTCTTTATGCATTGCAAGGTTTGATTAAAATACATATCATGAATTTTTAGTCACAAATGTACAGAAAGACTTTGTCTATAAAAAGCAATTGCCCTATTAATCAGTGTTAAATGTCAGTATGTATAGTTGCAAAATCCTTTATCACACAATACCACACGCACATTCACACCAACACTATAACATAGTAAAACTCTACAATAAGTAATTTCTTCTATCATGACAAAAACATGCTAAATTCTTATCAAATTATGTCAGATTTTCAGTTTTAATGGTTTGTATATTACATTAAAAGATGATCACGTTATATCAAGTTTCTGCCATCAGTTTTTACAAGAAGCACTTGTCATGACACTTCTAACTTATGTTATTTATCAGTGAACTTTCTCATCCTTGCATAAAATCAGCATACCTCATAAAATCAAGAAACATTCATGCCACACCATAAATTAGTATGTAGTTGAACCAAGAATTATTTCATATGCTGTTAGAAGGAGAAAACCATCCAGTCAAAGCCCTCAAAAGAGAGGCTTACATTCTAATGCCAACTCCAAGCCAGAGACTGTATGAAATGATGATGATGTGTTTGACTTTTTTTTTTTTTTTTGAAAATACACTTACTGGCTTTCTTGCTGAGAGTAGGCTAAAGTCAATACCACTCTCATATGTGTCTGTTTAATATAAAACCTGAGGCAGGATATGATCATGCTTAGCTTAGCACAAAGACTGGCAAGAGGTTGGAATAGCCACTCTGGCACTGTCCCAGAAATATTTTTATTCAGATTTTAATCCAAGTTGTGGTTTTTGTAGAGGGCATATGTGCTGGTGTATTTCCCGACCGGGGCAGTGACTTCCTCAAGTCTTGACTTTTAGCCCAAAGGCTTCATAGTGGAAGTACAAGTCAACTCATTTACCTGAAGAAAATAATATTTTCCAAAGTGTCTAACTATTTATTTAAATGTGGATTCAACATAGCCACCTTACTCTCATCAGCATCCAGACCCCTCCCCATTAGACCACTTTGCCTCCTGAAAGCATATTGTACCTGTCTGAGGCATGCATTATTGTGAAGTATATGTGAGATATGTATGTAAAAAGGATCTTTGTTGAAACATGAACCTTATTTGTTTCAGTAATAAACTGACCATGTTTTTTTCAGTCCTGATACCAGATGACATACAGGGATTTTCTTGAAAATTTTCTAATTTTTTTTTTTTTTAACTTTTTGCACAAATAAATAACCTCTTGGGTTATTTATCCAAGTAAAGAGGATTCAGAGTGTAGGCTATCTTATGCCTTAGAAGTGGTACATAATGTGCTGCTCATAAATGAGGGTTCCCATCATTAAAATACTCTGAAACTTGGATATAAAACTAATAACACAGGGTTACATTGCACCATTGAAACACCTAAAAAACATTAAAAAAATAACATAAAAAACACCTTAATGCACTCTCAAAGTTGTTATTGCTTTAATTTAGCAGTCCTGCTCTTAGCACTGTTAGAAAAGGTGATGATAGGCCTCTAATGTCATTTCCATGCATGCTTCTGTTTGTCCTGGCACAGTGCAGACCCTTTTCAATCCATAAATAGCACTGAAGTGGTCTGGCCTGCTGTTAGACAGAGCTGTCATTTATTAAACTTTGAGCTGAATGTGGTGAACATTGCTGTGCCTGTTGAATCTGCTTTGCTGAAACACAAGTCTCCCAGAGGTAACAGCTAGTCCTGTCTGGTTTAAATTTTAGCTTAGAAGCCAGGCATTGAGGCTCACTTGTATAAATATACTTTTAACAACTCTAAGATAATTTGGAGCACTGTTTCAACCCAACCACATTGTCAACACCTGAAAGACACCTAAATTTAGCCTGGTAGTTGGTGGTTGCTCTAGCAGTTAAAGTCCCGAATATAACTCTGTTTTCTCTCTTTATATTGATCCCCATTCCTTTGTTCCTTAGAGTGTTACAAGCCATTGAGCTTTATGACCTGATGGAGCTATAGAGATATCTCATAACTTGCCAATAGAAATGGAAATCCATATCTACTTTTACTACCACACCTAAATCACAACAAAGCAATGAAATCTAATGAGCTAATCACTCAGGCTGATTTCAATACTCTGCTGGGAGCTGCAAAATGGACACACCAGATGAACATACACAAGGTATGAAGGTGGCAACTTGTCCTTCCCTTAATATTGTGGATTGAAATCCCATTATCTCAGCACCTGTATCTTTCTCCTTTGTTTTGCCTGAATATTTTTATTTCAAACTACTTTATAAAACAGAATTAAACTCCCTACATCACTGGACACAATATGTTTTATAAACACGGTGAAGATCATGTATGCTTATGTTGCTGTGATATAATCATTCCTGTAAATCTAACACAAAAGAGTGATAATCCAGTTAGCTGCCTAAATGTGTACACTCACTTGTAACGACATTCCTGGAGGCAGGCGGTCCACGCTTGTTGTTCTTCACCACCTCCAGTTTGACCTCGTACTCCTGGCCAGGGCCCAGGCCCGATTGCTCAAAGGTGGTCTCTGGATGGCCAAGGGAGTTAAGAATCTCACCATCCTCCTCTTTCTGCCAGCACCAAAAAATACCAGTCATCAACCCCGACAAAGACTAGTCCAGGCATAATTAGGGGAGTGGGAGGAAAAAAAACTGCCAAAATATAATGGCACTCTGGGTGGCGTTTGGACTTGAGTGTTGACAGGGGACTCAGTTTAATAGAGTGTGGCTTACAGCAGATCCCAGAAGCACTGTTTGGAAAACTTTCAATGAAAGTTTCTTTACTCAGTAATGAAAGTAAGTGATAAACAGAGTAATGTAGGCCCAGTGCTGTATGATCATTGGAGCCGTCAAGACACCTAACAGTTTTAACTGCTGTGTTTTTGAATTCTGGCCTGACTGAACCATTTTCCACTGGATCCTCATCCTGATCCATGTATTCATATTAGGCATTTACTGGATTTAAAGTAGAAGTTCATATGTGAGTTTTACCAGAGGAAAAATGTGGAGAATGACTGAGGTTTTCATGGACTCTGCAGTTCTGCCTCTTTGAATGCAACATATAGGGTATCAGAACTCACTGTGTTTCTGAAGATCAGGTTCCAGCCATCAAAGGGAATGTCCAGTGGGTCCCACTGAACCTCCACTGATGTCTCCCGCACTGACTTGAACTTAAGTCCCTCAGGCTCAGGCAGATCTAGAAGGCACAGAGCAAAGCTTGTACTACATTTCATCTGGTTATATATGTATAATGCATTTTGTAAGGTTCCACAGAGAGGATTGACATACGTGTAGCCACCCTAGCACTGACAGGAACACTCCTCTTGTTGTTGAGCACAGCATAGACACTGATCAGATACTCCACACCAGGCTCAAGCTCCCTAATGGTGGCCGTTTTCAGGTCTCCAGGCACCTTCATGTCCAATTCCAGACCACCAGGGGCAGTAGGAACATATGTGATCAGGTATTCAACCACACGCATCTCATTCTCCCAGGACAGGTCCACTGATTCTGGGGTGACTTCCACCACTGTTAGGTCCTTGGGTGGTGAGACTGTGGAGAGACACAAGACAATCAGTAATTCGTATCAAGGATCTTAAAATGTTGGTAACATTGTTAGGGGTGATTTCTTAAAGTCATGTAAGATGTGCCACTGGGTACATAATCGATTTGGTGAAGATGTTTACAGCAACTTACACCTTAAATTTTAAATAACATGACATAAAGATTATGAAAATAACTGTTTGAATTTTGTAGATGTCACTGATGCTAATGTTATGTTAAACAGGTTGCAGTATAAAATGGCTCTGTCTAATAACAAACGGAGTACATCTGTAGAGGTTGAAAAAACAAGTGATACTTAGCATATTTTTTGGATTTAATCTTAATCTAATTCCAAAAACATATATATATTTTTACTAAATGGTTACATTATGTGTCATGGATGTTTAAAAAGTTCATAGAAATTCATAGTGATTTAAGCTAAAAGACATGAACGTACTAGTGGTGTTGTGAATAAGGTAGATTATCCCAACAAGACCCTGGACCATGGCTCTTTGTTAGTTATGAACCAGCAGGGAATTTCAGAGTCTCCTACAGCTCCCGCAGAACTTTTTTACAACAAAATTATATAAACTTCCCTAGGTGATATGTCAAATATGCCATGTAAAATTGTGCCCCCAACTACCATAAAAGATGATTAATGCAGCTTTTAATACATTTTTTGTGAAGTTTGAAAATTCCTCAGACCTCTGAGGCATCCACCTGTAGTATAACAAAAAGACAGCGTGGCAAACAAGAAAAAAAACTGTAAATAGCACATGTTTAATACTTGGAATCTATTACAATTGTAATGTACAAGTGAAACCTACACAGCATCTATGGTATCTTACCTTCAGAGCAGTCCTCCCCAATGAAGCCTTCATCACAAACACACACTCCGTTCTCACAGCGTCCCTGGTTCTGGCAGTCATTTGGGCAGGTCAGCAGTGAGCAGTCCAGCCCGGTGAAACCCTCATTACACACACAGTTGCCATCTAAGCAGTATCCTCTATCAAGACAGTTCTTAGGACATGTCTTCTCACTGCAGTCCTCACCAGTGAAACCCTTATGGCAAACACATTGACCATTCACACAGTGACCACGATCCAGGCAGTCATTGGGGCAGGTTAGTTCACCACAGTCTTTCCCCTTGAAGCCGATGAAGCACATGCACTTGCCGTCCACACACTCTCCACGTCCCATGCAGTCTTTTGGACAGGTCTTGATGCTGCAGTCCTCCCCAGCGTAGCCTTTGTCACATATGCACTGTCCATTAACACAGCGGCCACGGTCTTGGCAGTTGTTAAGGCAGGAGAGCTCACTACAGTCTTCACCTTGGTATCCTACATCACACACACATTCTCCATTAATGCACTGGCCCCTGTTGCTGCAGTTGTCAGGGCATGAGAGGATGGAACAATCTTCACCCTCAAATCCTGGATCACAGATGCACTTCCCATTGAAGCAATGGCCTCTCTCATTGCAGTTCTCAGGACAGGTGAGCTTTGAGCAGTCCTCTCCGCTGTAGCCGGTCTGGCACACACACTGGCCATTCACACACATGCCACGGTTGTTACAGTTGCCAGGACAAGTGAGCTCACCACAGTCTTCTCCAGTGAAGCCCTCTTCGCAGTAGCAAGTGCCGTTGATGCAGCGTCCACGGTCATAACAGTCATTCGGACAGATGAGCTCAGAGCAGTCGAAGCCTGTCCATGGCTCGTCGCAAACACACTCATCATCCACGCAGCGGCCACGACCCAGACAGTTGTTGAGGCAGTTGGTTTGGGCGCAGTCCTCACCAATGAAACCTTCCTCACAGAGGCAGGACCCATCAACACAGTGGCCATAGTCACCGCAATCCAGCAGGCAAAGCTCAACACTGCAGTCGTCTCCACCGAAGCCATCAAAACACTCACACTTGCCTCCAACACAGCGGCCCTGGTCCTGGCAGTCATTGGGACACTCAGGCTCAGAGCAGTTTGGACCTTTCCATCCAGCTTCACATATGCAGCCGCAGGTGTCACTGCTCCAGTTTCCATGACCGTTACAGTAGGGTTTTGTGGACACTTCACCTGGAGGAAAGCAAGAACCAAAAAGGAAGTTGCAGTAGTTATATTTTTTTAAAATGGTCTGCTATATACTTTGTAAGAGTTACAGTGTCATCTGTTAGTATCAACGCTGCAAATTCACTCTCTTTAGTGGTGCATGCAAGAATGCACCAACAACCCTAAACTAATGGCCATTTTCTAAAAAGTTTTGCATATTTAAGTTTAAGCCATGACAGAAGACGAATAGCAAGCAAATTAAGAAATCTTGAAAAAGAATCCCTTGAAACAAAAAATTAACATGTTAAAAACTTTGTCAATATTGGATCACAAATCAGATTTTGGTTCCTGTCATGGAGCAGAAAAAAAGGTTATGCTCACACTGCACCACAACATTGACTGATACCGGAGCAATTATTGAGGGTCTTTTGCAATGTTTTCTGAGTCTAATTTCCTGTCTTTACATGTAAATTTCCTGTCTTTACATTGAAATGAATAGGAAGCAGTGAATAAGATAAATCTGTGAACTGCTTGCTTGCTTTCTACAAATGCTATGGAAAGGTAACTGCAGTGATGTAAAAAGAGACACATTTTGTGGTTCAGGGGCTAAAAGATGCTAAGATGCTCTGTCTTTGAGAACCGTGTCAAGTAGCTTTTGAACTGTGTCACAGGTGCTGAAATCTTTTTCCTGACCTTTCTTGCATGAGCCCCTTTCACTTAAGTTAACAAGAAGTAAAGGTATCTATAAACGCACACTGCTGTTGGAACACATTAATAACAGCACACACAGTGGAAGTGAAGGCTTACCTGTAACCTGAGCTCCACAGCAGCCTGCCCCACTGCTGCACTGCTCTCTCAGACTAGACAGCTCAGACTCCAGCATCTCCAGCCTATTCAGGATGTCCTTGATGTCTGGCAGCTGGTTCTCACAGCCGCATGCTTGTTTGGGGATACTGATGCGGTGCGTAAAAACAATTTGATTATCACCGTCCTCTGTGTGCTCCATGTGCTCGGTGTTCTGCATGTCCATCGGGACGCTCTTGTGTTTGAGCTGCGTGCCTCCAGGTGAGTCGAGGTCCACAGAGCACAGGGATGAGGAGGGGACATTAATGTTGTAGACATGGTTGAATACCACTGGCTGGTCAGGGTGGGGCAGGGTGAGGTTCTCTTGCGTTTTCTTAGGCATCAGCGCATCTCTACGATGGCGGATTATCTTCTTGATTAAGCCGGCAGTGGAGAAGTCCAGGAGCAGGGCCACAGTCACACAGCCCAGGAGGAAGCTTTTCATCCCCATGATCACTCCTTGGTGCTGCAGCCTCTATGAAGACAGCTGAGTGTAGAGTCTATACAGGTATCAAAAAGGTGTTCTTGCCCTAGAAAAGAGAACATACAGAGAGACAGACAGGGAAATTAGAGAGATTGATGATGGGGTAGAATGGTTTATTTAAAAAAATTAATGTGGAACAACACAGCAATCCACACAGAATCCTGAGGGAAATTCTCTTCTCTGGTTTGCTCTTGCGTTTCAGAATATTTTGATAATCACACAGACTTGCACATTGACGCTGGAGACCTTAGCTGATCTGAAATATTCATAATATATAGACATTAACCTTCATGTGTTAATCCTTCAAACTGTTTCAAATCCTGTTGCTCCCATTGACTTAATTTAGTCCCTCTGCTCCTAATAGAGGAGACACACACTTAACAGATGACATTGGGAATTCTTTTCACAATTGCTCCAAGGACACAGAGTGCCAATTACAACAGGGACGGCATGTGACCTTGGGGATCTGAAGCTTTCTGTTTCTATCCATGTTGAGACAGGTTGCCAACAACAGCTCAGCAACACCTGCACAGTACAGACCCTCCTCTTTTCTCCACAATCCAGACCACAACCCAAGCTGACAGCTTAATACCAGTGTATGGTTAGACCATCTGTGGGCTTCCTGTAAAGCACAGAGGTCTGCACAACTGCACATCTGCAACTTCCATGCTACCTGCATACCGACAGGTCAGCATTCCCGCACTGCTCTCCACTGGGTTTTCTTCTGTTTTGTAACATTAATCTTATTGCTTTTACCAATTGCTTTAGAGACATGATTCTTTTAAACGTTCTGCTGGAAAAATGTGCTGAGGTTGTGGCGACCTTAAAACGAGCTCTATGAAACCTTTTCTTGGTCTTTGATTTTAGCATCTATGTCCTTGTGGCATGCAAGCTCATTTAGCACATTTAAGATTACTTGTTGCTTATGAAAGAGATGAGTTATTCCTTTAGCATTTTGTTTCCCTAATGATCAGGTTTCTAGTTATTTGTATGCTGGAAGTAATGATATCCCTAAGGTAAAACAATGTGCCTGCCAGTACTGGAAAGAAATGATGAACATAGATTCTGTGCAAGGCATCCAACCTTTAAAGTGTCAGACTCAACCAGAGTTTATATAATTTCACTTTTTACCATACCTTGTCAGAGATGCTGACACCAATCATTTTCTTCCTCTCATAAAACCAGTGTGTGTCCTGGCTGCCTTTAATAGCAGTTCTTAGCAGTAACATGAAAATGTCTGGACAGCAGACATAAAACCGCTTAAAGGCAGGCACACACAGTGTATTCAAACACTATGGTAGATCATGTACAATGAGAGTTTAACTCCGACTTAGTCACACCAATGTGGATGCAGCAAAAACACACAAAATCTTTGCTGGCAATTTAAACTTGAGCAGGGATGGGGAGCCTGACAGTCAGTGGGTAATGTTCCAAGAGGAAGAGGAAGACGTGCTTGGTTTCCTCATCCCAGCCTGACATGTGATTAGGCAAGCTGACAGATGAGCTCAGCTTGGAGGGATCCCACGGCTTCACCCCGAGTCCCCTGATTAGACAGGCAAGGATGAGCACCTCCATGATAGGTAGACTGTAAAAGTGTTGATGTAGCTTGCTGATGAGAACGCTAAGGACCCCTCCCCCCCTCCACATACACACAAACACACATCAATACAGTCACACCGCTGTGCCCAAGCATCACAAACTAGGGATTAAATCAACAAAATAGCCAGAAAATTGCTTTGAGTTGCTGCTAAGGTTTTAGTTCTGGGCGGATGGTTGGCTTTCTCACTTTGAAGGCTGGCTGCTCTCCACATGGACCTCTGAGCGGGGCTACCCTGAGAGACCAAAGCAGGCTTTGTGTGAGAATCTGCGGCTCTGGCAAAACTCAGCTTTATTCAGAAATAGATGAAGAGAAGCGATTTCCAGAGAAAAACTTCTGATTTGGCCTTTTCTCCTCTCTCGCCATCTATTACTCTTCATTATGAAGCACAACAATCACAATAAGAGAATTTGAGTGTGACCCTGAGAAACACGGAGCTGATCCCTGTGTTTGGACTTCCTTCATAAGCACCCTGTGGCCCTGGCACTATGCTAATGCAGCTGGTTGCTGGCACTGTAGACATGGACTTGATACAATCTGACTGCTGCTGCTTTGTTATTCCTTCACTTGATTTTGCTCTATAGTTAGCGTCTCAAACAGCAACAAAGCTTGTTTCCCGCCTTGTGGTCGAATGTGAGGCGAATTTTACCATGGGAGACCAGCTGGAACACTCACATTTAGTGCAACTGATCTAAATTACCCTGTTGTGAATAAGTGCTAAGGAAACACTTGAAGTTGAATACTTCACAAAGTGGAGAGCTGGAAATGCCATAAAGATCTAGCTAGGGTCCATTTCAAAAGTGATTCGATATCTTACTTGTAGTAATGTTAAATTATTTGTATGGTATTGATGTTTCATAATTAAGGTAAAGAGATGTAAGATAAAGAAAAAAAAAGGTCCCTAAACCTTTATCCTAACCTCAAACCCAACCCAATAAAGCATATTTCAGCATTATGAGGCTCCTTGCAATGTACAGAGGCAACAGGTCATTTGAAGTGCTTGACCAAACGACCATCTCTTGTCTCTGGGGAGGACAGTACAAATCAAACATGCATTTAAATGGACCAGACTGAAACTTAAAGTTCTCCCAAACCAGATGATGTATTGCACTTGATTCCAAATATTAGACCAGGGAAAGCAAAATCAAAACAGGCTGTCCAAAATTTTTGCCTAGGTCTTTAAAGGTTCATATCAACAAGTCTGCGTAAATAACATGCACAGCATCCTTTTTAAAATGCTTGTATCAACAAAGGTTGATATTTCATGTGTATAACCAGAAGAAACACTGACACCAAAGGAGTTCAGACTTCACAGCGACATCCATCCTTGCAAAATCAAGTGTTTTTTCAGGGTTTTATCTGGATGTTGCCTCTTATTTTCTTTCCATGTTGTAAAAGTCTAGGACCTTTAATCGAACCTTTAACCTTAAACCTTTAAATAAATAAAGAGAATGCACTGTTACACATTAAGGAACACCAAGGGGATCAAGTTAAGAGTGAAACTAGAACAGTGCAGTCACCACAAAACCCCATACGATACCAAATATCCCCCTTCCCAAAATGGCAATATATCTTATTATGGTGTTCTATCACTTAGTGTTTATCCTGTTTCCATTCAAACATTTCTGGTTTAATAAAGATAAATAAATTCCTTCTAGATGATTGCTTTACCAGTTTTCCTGTCCTCTCCCTTCCTCCTGCTATCTGTGTTCTTTTTGATACAAGTCTTATTTTGTAGTAGGTAAAAGATTGATGAGGAGACTCTCTGTCTGCATAGGATTGCAGACATCACACACAGAAGTCCAGATTTCTTTCCAATTCAGCCTGGGCTCCATGCAGACAAACTTAATGGTCACTGCAGTTCACCTTTGCCTGGACTCTACCATGGCAGGTCCAACGTAATCAGAAAACTGTTGTCAGAAACTATTACTCAGGAACCACTGGTTATCTGTATTGCCATTCATAGCAGAAAATGCAATTTGTTTGCAAAAGAAAGGCCAGTGTTATCAGTCTGCAAAAGTAATGAGTGATACAACATGGAAACACAGTCACTGCTTCTTATGAAAGGAAAAGAAAGATTTGCTAACTATCAATGGGTGATGACAGCCCTGTCAACAGACAACGCAGCATCCGTCTGATAGCATGACAACAAACAAACTGAATAATGAAGCAGTGTGCCCCACTTGGTGTGTAAAAGCTGTAAATATTCAATGACTACAACTACAAATCAAGTCCCAAGACTGTATGTTAAACAGGTCTGATAAGACGCACATGTTTTCTTTTCATTTCTGAAGAATTTATCAAGCTTGCCTAGTTTTGTAGGTCACACATGACAAAAACTCAGCTTGCCGTCTTTGGTACAGAATCTAAATCTGGGTCGCTGTTATAAGGACTGAATGAAGGAATATTGTCTAGGGTTCTTTTCACCTTGAGATACTGTCACATTGCAAAAGCATAAAATGACCAAGAAATAGGCCTCAGTCACGGACACTCACTGTCATATCAAGAATCACAAAATCAACTACTTTTTATAACCCTACTTTGAAGAGCTTTTCATATTCCAAACAAACCACATATCTTCTAGAACTGAAATCACCTGATATTTATTGCAATGAACTTGCCTACAAGGTGAAAGAAATCTGCCATATATGTCCTGAGCTAGAGCAGGTGAATATTGATTTGGATCCTGCATCTCCACCAAGGTCACAGCCAGAGAGATAGCAAGTTGCTGAGGACAGCACTATGGTTGTGAATTATAATCATCAAACACAGAAATGAATTTCCAGGAAGAAACATAGCTTGAGCTGACTGCTCAAAGTGGGATCGATGGTACAATTGTTGCTGCTTCTCAGAAAAGTTTTTTTTTCAAATTTTATCGCCTCACACACCGGAGGACACGCTATCTTTCTGTTTCTGCCTTTTATGATCAATGCTGCCATAGCTGTTGTGCTGAACTACACAAAACCCCCGACGGCAGAATAAACTGCTCGCTTAATGGCTGGAGAGATGCATTGTTAGAAAACAAGACTAAGAGGCAATCAGTTTCAACTCATTTCATGTGAGGGAAATAAATAAGTAGGTAAGACAGAGCTAAAGAACAGGAGTTGGTTGTAAGATAGCATTTCAAGCATTTAGGCCATTAATTAAGTACAAAGCTTACAATATGCTCCTTACAATATGCTCCTCTGGAAAATCTCCTATCTTAAGTATATCTTTTAAATGCATATTTCAAAGGCAAGTTAGGTAAAGCAGCTCATGACGCACTTCACAGGCCAACATAAATGGCTAAACAATTATAATCAGAGCTAATTATCCACCATATCCAAGGTAACCAGCTTCATAAATTGATTTAACAACATTTTTTGCTTTAAAACTTAAAAACTTGATAGAAGTGAAAGTGGAAAATTTGGCAGCTAAAGACATTTCTTTTAAGAGTTGACAAAAATAAAACAAGGCTTAAAAATAGACTGAATATTGCACTTGGATTCACCAGGTGGTGATAAATACAATTCCAAATGAATGATCTTATTTGCAATGTTTTTACAACATTCTAGCATTATTTTACATGTGGTTCAAAATAAATAATAATTTGCCTAGCTAAACAGAAATGAAATAGAGGAATGCACTGCTTTTGATAGATGAAAAGGAGACTGGTTTCATCAAACCAAGACTGCGCTCATTGGCTCTCCACTGTGACCCCATTGGATCTGATGACACAGATAGCAGGGGAGTGGTGGGGGTTAGTGTGTTCATGGCTGATAAGGCGGACGGGGAGTCTGGAACTGAGATACCAGCAGAAACACTTATCTGGGTACTCGGAGAGAGCGCTCTGCCAAGGCTAAGCCCTATCGCGTTTACAGAACTGAGTGATTTGGAGCCGAGCTGACATGTCTGACTGATATCCCGCCCCAAAAACTCTATTTCCTCAGCAAAAACCAATTTCTGACTTTGGCACTAAAAAGAATGTTGAGCAAACGAGAGCGATCACTGGGTCAGTCGCACAGCGCAGTCAACTCTCAATTTAGTTTTAACACATTGTGATTTGACTCACGGCTCGTTGTGAAGCCCATCAATATTCTTTATGGCTCTTCCCCTGCAGTGCCCCCGTCATGGGCTGCTGTTCTCACTGGGTCCAGATGGAGAGGTTGGATACTAGTCATTGTTCATGAGCTTTTTAACATGCTGGGTGCTGGTGACCTACTATTTATTAGCGTAACCCCTGTGTGGTGTGGAGGCTTGGCAGCCTCACGTATGTCTTTACAGCACATCCACCTGCTGTTTTCTCCAGACACTTGTAATTGCGTAGCCCTCCATTCTACCTACTTCCTCCCCTAAACTTTCACACTGCACTGCAATTACTATAAAAATCTTGCTTGTACCTGGCTGCTGCCTGTGTTGTAATGTTACACAGAGGTATTGATGTCGACATCTGGGACTCGTCTAAACTTACCATGTAACTAACACCTTCCCTCTCAGGTAATCAATCTCAAAAGAGCTTTTGGTTGACTTATTCTGCCTGATTGTCATGTCATTTGATTTGAAGAAATGACAAGTGGCAAAAAAGCCGATATAACATACAGAAGTGTGGAAATTTGTCAGACAACATGAAGAATTTGACCTAAAAACTAAGAGACAATACCATAAAAACACTATGTGACCCAGAACTATCTAGATCCTTTGTTTTTGCACCATGGTATCTGTCGATTTTCTTGATAAATCTTCTAAAGGAGAGGAGGAGGAGTCTAAAGGATTCCCAGTAAACGTGCAAAAGGTCTCTGCAATGCAAGGCTGCATATCTTAGCACTTTACACTGAAGATTTATCGGTTACTTTTATTCAAATAGGAAGGAAAGGATTATTTTTTCTCTCCATTAGAAATGGAAGCGAGAATGTTGGCTGTGATACACGGACATCTGTTTGTCCTTGTCTCTGATTAAAGCCTGAAGCGTGTTGCATGTCCAAATTGGGAGTGCCTTCCATTCAGACACTTGTATGAGCCTAATGACCCTGGTCCCCAGGGTTGGCTCTTCATTGGCTTCCCCATTTTTCACCATTTTCCCCAATTTAAATTGTCTGCCCCCTCTCAAAAGGGTCCCCATTTTGTTCCAAGAACATTATGGCTCATGCATTCCAATGTGCGAGGTCACTGGTAGAGGCAAAGTGTCAGAATGAAGTGTCTACCACGTGTTCATCTATTGGATACCTCCAATGGAGGGCTGGGCAATACAAAGGCATTCCGGATCCTAGAACTCCAAGACTTCCACTCTTTTCCCGTCACACATTAGCATCCGAGAAACATGAAAACCATCTGGAGAGCTTAAAACACTGCCTTTCTTTGAAGGGGGGTTGTGATGACTTATCTGCCTGAGTGAGAGACAGGAAGAGACTGTGGTGATGTTTGTACAATCATTGGTGTAATTTTTAAGCCTTGTAAGCTTGAAAATCAAAAAAATAATTCCTCTTTAATTACCAGATTTGTATGAAATAAGCTTAATTTGGGAAACTGGTACACATCCATCCATTCATACAGACATACACGCTTGTAAAAGAAGTCGTGTTCCAAATTTGATTGCTGCACTTATAGAAAAGAAGAGCAGAAACCCTAAGCAACCAATTGAAAACCAAAGAATATGACAACAAAAGTTTTAACCTACTGAGGGCGCTAATGGAAATTTAGGGGACCACCAAAGTCTGTAGGATCCATCCACTGGGAACCTTGAATCTCTTTATAATATAATATAATATAATGTAATATAATATAATATAATATAATATAATATAATATAATATAATATAATATAATATAATATAATATAATATAATATA
>JAPZDY010000022.1:612172-649241 GCA_029783645.1 Ctenochaetus hawaiiensis
ATATAATATAATATAATATAATATAATATAATATAATATAATATAATATAATATAATATAATATAATATAATATAAGAATAAAAACATAATTAAAATATTTAATATGTATGCTTTATGCAATTCATAAGTGCCAAACTGTCATTGTCATCATTTTTACGTTTCTTTCTGTTTGCTAGATTTAAGATAGTGAGAGCCATCTGGACCATGGGTGGTCATATGCACTGGGCGGCACAATCTAGGTTAAAATTTTTAAGGATGTACTCATAAATTTCTCAGAATCCAGCAACAATGTTGAAGAAAAGAGACAAAGGAAAGGTCTGGAGAAGGGTTGCAAAGGGAGTCTGTATCAGCCTGAATTAAAGATGACTTTCATTTAGTCAAACCAAAACATTTTTCCTTCTCTCCTGAGTTTTGCCCAGCATGGGTCATCCTGAATACCCACGATTAATATTTACTCTCAATCACCAGTGGAGGAGCTAAGTGGGGTTAAAGACAGTCACCCTCTCAGAGAGCCCTGGGGTGCACGAAGCACTGGGAGCTCACAGCTGTCCAAACAAAAGCCTGTTTCCCACTCATCGTTATGCCAAGTGTCATGTCAGTGACTACTCACATGCATAGCCAAAGCACCATGAAATATTAATGCACTAAGCCAGCACTGCCACCTACAGTCCAATAACACGCCTTTTCTGCTGAAGCAGTCAGTATGTGACAGACACTTATGTGTAACATGTTCAGACAAGTTGTTAAAATAAATCTAAACAAAAAAGATCTTATTTAAGATGAACTGACAAGCCAACAGTGAACCTGAAGTCACAGCTACTAAAACACAGCCAGATTTCATTAAGTCCTCATCTCCTCATCATACACAATTACCGTCCAGTGGATGATGCCTTGGTATCCTTCGGGTCTCCATCACAACCCACCTTGTTTCTCCATACACACCCACTTCTCTCTCTTCTAAGTGACTCATCTGTTTACCTCCTTCCCTTTCTTTAACCTTCCCTTGCTAAGATGTACATAGGAGCTCTGTTACCAGGCACCATGAGGATATGATTATCCTCACACAGCTTCAGGGGTACACAGTGCAAATCTGTGAAACCTGCAGTAAATCTGGCCTTATCCTGCCTTAAAAAAAACTGCTTGCTTACCTTAAAGAACTTCATTAGCTCTCAGTGGAGAGTTCCACTGCAGTCTGTATACAGTTTGGGGGCTTGTTCACACTCTGGCAATAATAATATTTGAGGCAAAAACTCTAAAGTGAGGCTGAGTAAATTTGGAAAGCAGAAACAGCACATTTTTTTCTCTTAAAAAAACTTAAAATTATAAGCAGTAAAATGCACCCTTACACAAGTACGGTTTTGCTACTCAAGCTTGACTTGGACTGTTATGAGCAAGAGCCTGAGTTTACTAATGTTTGCAAACTTTATATTAATATTTCTGTGTAAGCAACATTCGAGAGTCAGTTTGCTGACTCACTAAGTTATGACTTCTCTTTTCTGTGCCACTCTTACACTACATTTTGGTCTTTACCATCATCCTGTAATTGACACTTGTGGCCACAGAGGCCGCTATTAAGCAAAAGTTAAGTAGACTCTCTTTTTCGTTTTATTTTCTAAGAAAAAAAAACTGAAAATCAAAAAAAAAAAATAAGAAATTGACATCCATTGTCAACATTTCAGTAAATAGCAGTTATTTACTAATCCATCAAACATTCTCTCTTAATAAACTCTCTTTCTGCAATCTCTCTGTGGGGCACAACTGCAAACAAATGAAGCTGATCTGAAGAAAAGTGACTAGGAAGCACATGGAGATGACTGCTCATTGAGTGTGTGTGTGTGTGTGTGTGTGTGTGTGTATGTGTTTGTGTGTCAGTGAAGCTGCCAGTTTACAGCCAACAGTGTGTATGCTGGAGATCTGGGAGAGGAACCAACCAACAGCATCTAATACAGAGCAGCTGTCTGTCTCCTGGGTTACACAGTCCTACTGTCTGCTGGCAATCATAAAGTGTACAGCTGGACCTACTCCGGCAAGCAGCACACACACAAACTCATACAGACGGACACACAGATTAGCCCTACCCATCTCTTCTCTGCTGTCCCATCAGACCACAACTCAGCATCTGCCCTAATGCAAGCAGAATAATTCAGTAGATCATCACAGACTTCCATCTCTGAAGACATTACTTTTTTTTTTTACCTGCTCTGCTAATGAATAAGAAATAGCCAGAAAGAGGAAAAACTTTCACAGTAAAACATAATTGGCATCCAGGTGCTGCAGTAAAGACCAGAATTAAGCCAGCCTCTGAAGTATTTGCTTGTAAAACATGAGAATGAATTACAGAAACTGCTTTGATGAATGAAAATAATCTTTTTATTGCTGACAATGCCCACATTTTTACTCGAGGTGAGAACACAGCATTCAGTTTGGTCATAAAACAATGGTGCATTAGCCATGAGGATTTCAGTCCAGTCATTGAGAGTAATTAACTAATTATCAAATTAATAATGTAAGCCATTTATCAAGGCAGAATGTCAAATGCTGGCTTGTTTTAATGTATCCGATGGAAGGATTTGTGATTTCTTTTATGTTAATATCATCAAAAAAACTGAATATTGTTGTGGTTTTAAATGAACAAGCAATTTTAAGGCTGTTCTGAGAACTAGTTATTAGTCATTTTTTACAATTTCATATCATTTTGTGGTGTAAGCGATTAACAATTTACAGAAAAAAATGCTAATGAAAATGATCCAGAGTTGTACACTCAACATCTCATAAAAATGACCAAAATAGAAAATAATTGCTCCAGAAAGTTATATTAATGAGTAAATCGAAAGTGGAAAAAAATTAGATAAACACTGTTTAACTTAATGAGTTGTCAAGCTTTGCAACTTAATGTTCTCATTTATATTAATTAGGCATAGCAATTGGCTCATTCACTCTTAGCCATTCAAACACGCTGACTCTGTGCAGGTAAGGAAGGTGACTTACCTCACACACAATGCTCACAGTCTTTTCCACTGATCAGAAAACTGAAGCAGAAGCAGTGTTGATGAGAGTCTTATCAGCCAGCCCTGACAAATGTTCTCCCCAGTCTGAATCTTTCAGAGCACTGACAGCTCTGTCATCTTCCCTCTTCTCTCTGTTCTCTTGGAGTGTTTACTCGAGTCTACCTAGAGAGCTGATGTTGTGTGCAGCCAGTGAGGAGAGAGAGAGAGAGAGAGAGAGAGAGGGTGAAAGAGGGAGAGAGAGACGAAGATCAGCAGAGAGAGGGAGAGGGAGAGAGTGAGTAAAAGAGAGACTTTCCTTTCTCTTAAGCAGTAGTCCCTCTCCGGTCAGACTCCACTCCCACCTACTGCTCTCTTAAATGCCCCCCACCCATTCACCCTCTCCACAGCATTGTGACTGAAAGCGAAGGAGCTGAAACGGGACGCCTCAAGGCTGGAAAGAGAGAGAGAGAGAGTGACTGAGAGAAAGAGAGTGGGAGAGGGAAAATGGGGGGAAGAGGGGGTGGGGAGTTGATGGATTGGGGGGGGGGGGGGGGTGCACCATTAGCAGCAAATTGCGGAAGGCAAGCCAATGGGAAGCAAGATATGAGTGAATGCAGGGCCTGCATTAACATAGCATACAAGAAGTTGAAAGCAGGGAGTGAACAGGGACTCCATTTGTGAGACTGATGAGAATGCAGATCCCAGTAAACAATAAATTTATATACTACTATGATGGAGTAACCAACAGTGAAAAATGTATACAAAGTGGAAGCTTTTAAGACATTCAGCTGTATTTTATGAAGCCTGGTCACACTTGGAGGTGGCTCTGTAAACTCAGAGAAACAGTGAATGCTCATATATTTAGTGAATGACTATTGCTGATGAGCTAATGGTTACCATGCTAGTTAGCTAAGCCACTTACTGGGCAACAAGTTCACTGTTCTTACTACACATGGTGAACATAACTTATAAAGCGATGAAAGCCTCTTCCATTTCCTCAAGAGTGATTACTGTTTAGATTGTTTACCAATGTCAGTAAAACAAAATGCAAATCAATGTGCACCAAAGATGTTTTCAGCACAACTACTGACTCTTTATATCTAGGTGCATCAAGTGTTTGCACCATTAAAATCCATCAATTTGGGCACAAAAAGTTGCTGTTGTCGGTGTTGAAATACACAATTAAAAAAGGTGGACTGTCACTTAAAATGAAAACTGCTAAATAGAAAAGTATTTACATAAAGAGAATGTAAAGAATGATGACTGCTTACAAGGAAACTGCATTCAGTTCCTGTTCAGCTGTCCTTGACACCTCCTCAGTAGTCCAACAAAACACGTGATTGCCATGATTGTGTTGATAGAATAGTTGAATGATGGCATCTTTGCCATAAGACTCATCCGATCAACCGCTCAGGTTACGACAACTGAGAAGAAACCTGACCTGCTGGATCAAAAACTCGTGTCAGTAACCATTCAGGGGTTCCACATGTGAGCTGGTTGCAATTACCAGCCGTTCTGCTCTCCGAAATGTGATGTAAACAGGCAGTACTGCCTCAAATAAACACAGGAACAAAGAGCTCTGGAGGATCCTATGCAACGCAGCTTCTATAGAGCCATCATTGTGGAGGAAATAAAATTCAAAGGGCAGAGAGATGCGCATCAAAAGAACTGCTGTGAGAGTCAGTGTGGAGGATGGTGTGACACTTATTAAGTCAGTGTGTGACCCCTCAGACTGATCATACAGGGCTTTGCAGGTGGGGATGATGGTGGGGAGAACAATACAAACCTTCATAAATTTTTATTTTTTGGCTTTATGTAACAATATTTGAGCTGGTATTAAAAAGTGCTACTGATGCATGTTGAGGAACGTCAGGCAAATTAGTCATTTCTTTCATACTAACATGAAAAAGCTTTGTGGGGAAATATCATTTTTGATCTTAAATACTTCACATGATGGTAAACAATTGCAGTATGTAAGTGAGGATCCGTACTGGACATCAGTGGAGCCTGTGTGCTGAGGGCTTTGTCCACACTGAGTGAAGCTTTTCTCAGCAGGGGAAATGATCCTCATCTTGTTGCTGAGAGCTGGTAGCTAGTCAGGCAGAAAATATCCTGTCTAATCCTATATACAGCACAATGGCACATATGTAGCACGGCTATCAGGTGATAAAAAGCAAATTCAATGACTTGAGGGGCCCTAAATTCATTTTCATCCCCACTCCCCAGGGATAGGGAGGAAATCTATATAGTCTGGGGGCATAGATCTTTTTTTAATGACATCTGGCTGTAATGATATCATTTAGATGAGATGATGGTTTGAAAGCTTGGCTATGTATAGCACCTGTTTTAAATGACTGTACGTGTAGATTCCCTGCATCTCTCCATCTGTTCCTGTTCTCACCTTCCTGTCGCACTCTCACTTTCTCTTTCTCTCTCCTTCCTTCACAGCCCTAGCCAGGTTTTTGCAGAGAATTGCTGTGGGAGTTCTCCACCTCCCTGTTTGCGAAGGCGTACCTGTTCGCCGACTTTCAGAGCAAGTGAACTGAGCGGGTTTGATTTCCCAGATGACACCCCATACGTGCATCCTCGCCTGTCATCCAATTTCTGCCGCTCTGGAACCAGACGTCTGCTTGAGAGAGCCCATTTTATTTCCATTAGAGCGGAGCAATGTTTAGTTTTATCGGCTGTCATTTAACATAATACACAGACAGAGAAATGTTACAATAATATGCCAAGCTAAGAAAGCAAAAACTACCTGCACTGAGTGCTACAGCACTGATGTTGCATAAGATCGAAAACATCGCCAGGGACGGCAAACAGACGGGCTATTTTCAAAAACAGGTTTCCACTACACAACCTGTTTGAAATCCAATTTATGAGCTGCAGAGAGCAACGAAGTCAATTATGAAACAATATACGGTAATTTAATTGTGGTGCTGGTATTCATAGTGTATAAACTCACAGCTTGAAAACTTAATCTATTGGCAGCGATAGGAAAAGTGAGGCAAAGGTTGCCTGGAGCACTTATAATAAGGTCTTCTTGCCACTGTATAATTGGTGGCATCTAACTTGAAGGAAAGAAAAGGGACTCTGTGGGAAGTGAGACACGTTCTGTCAATGACAGTGAGACCTAATTATACTATGGAGCCCCTGCAGCCATGGAGGATGTCAAAGCAGCCAGCAATAAGGCAGCCGACGGGAAAGACACACCACCCGCCATGGTTGTGTGTGAGCTTCCAGGTGACCTGGAAAGACCTGTTTACCTCATTAAAAATGAATCACAAGGTAATAAGGGCCCCGCTCCCATTCCTCTCCTCCCTCCCAAAGTCTGTCCTTCATTCATTATGCAGCAGTGAGATGGGACGGTGTGGGTTAAGTCCTCAGGGAGGGTCACTTGGACGGAGACCCTGTCTGCCTCCTCCTGCTTACCCTCCTGAAGCCCCTGTCTCTGTAAGGCTGTAATGCAATAATGAGACAATAACATAGTGATGGGAAGCAGTTAGGTGAGAAGCGCTGAGGTAGGGAGTCCAAGCAGAAGCAGCCATCAGTGAAATATCTGCAGCCACAATAAGTTAAACAAGGGAGAAACAGCCTATTAGCACTGATTCATAATTCATAACACAGGTTATAGATGGGCTCCAGGGTAGCTTTAATAAGATGTGGAGGCAAAGAGAAACCAAGTGTTTCAGTTTTTTCGTTTTGGCAGCTTGCAACACTATTTGAGCCAAATTTGTAATAGAAATATCTAATAATATCTAATAAGGATTACAGGAAAACAGACCTGGGATCCAAAGGCCACTGAGTAGAATCCCTGAGTAAAGAAACTTGAAAGAGAAGGAAGTCAGGAGGCCAATTAAAGGAACGATTAAATATTTTGTGCATGAACAATTCTGGCTGTCTGACACCTCTAAAAGGTCTCTGATATTAATTATAGAGAGTAGTTCAATATATACAAGAGCAAAGTCAGGTCTTGTCAAGTATACAGGGCTGTAATACTCACAGCAGGAAACAGGAAGTGCATAACTTAAAGCAAAAGTAAACCCAGACGAGACAAGATGTGGCATTTTGTTACCATCTAGACTGATTTAAGTTTTTATAAAATGGAAATCATTGCTTTTTGCTTTTGCATATTGCCTGTTTCCTTAAAAAACAGAAAGATTGGAGGGACTTGTTGCAGATACTGAATGACGTTTACAACAGCTGATAGTTCAATGTGTTGGTGCACCCTCCCCCCTCCATGCAGCTCATTAGCGGCCCTGATTAACCCCTTTAGTCCCTTCCTCCTCGATAGCCCCTCTAGTTAGCTGGGAGCTCCCTGCACACGATTTGACCACAAAATGAATAATCATTTTTATTATTTTAAGGAAGGGAAGGTATAAGGAATTTTAAAATACCTTTGAAACTTTTTTTTTTTGCTTGTTTATTTGTAATTGGAGGGCCAGATGCTGGTGTATAGGTGACATGTAAACAAGCTAGACCTTGTCACAGAGTGCTCCAGTAAATTTGTAATACTATTCAAACATGCATGCTTTTAAATAAAATTCAATGTTCATTTCATTAAATCCCTTGATAAACGCGTCCACATAATGCTGAAATCACTGGTGCAGGAGTAGCATTGAATTTCATGTCAGCTGGCCAAGATTCATTTGCCAGACTTAAATGGGTAGATGAAGGCTATGGCAACTAGGAGAATGTCAGAATCTATGAAGTTGTAAACACAACCAACAGAATTTGTGCAATAACTCTCCGCATTTATTAGTTTTGGGTAGCCTGATAATATTCATAAGCCAAGCAGACTGATGAAGGTAAGAGCTTTGTTTTAGTCATGCCGCACTGCAAGACTGTGGCTGAAAGCAGTATGTCTCATTGCAGCAAAAAAAAACAGGCTAGCTGTTTTAAACTGTCACCAGTCTTTATGACAAGCTAAGCTAAACACATCCTGACCCCAGTGCAGAGGAAAAAGAGCATTACAGCGACAAACAGCTGACATAAATAATGTTAAAATACGATGCTCAGCACACTGTGGTCATGACATATTCAGTCCTTTGTTCAAACTTCTCTGTGCTATTTCTCAACTAACGAAAACGCTGCCATGTTAAAGCAAAGTGGCTGTTGTTTAGGCCACACACAGACACAACTGCTGCACTCATCTGTATAAACAGCCAATAAATGTGCTCAGCACAGTGTCAGGACCTTGTTTCTGTGCTGTGGTTCCTGACCTTTGACCCCAAGCCAATTCCCCACCCACCTTTTGTGCTGCTACAGTTGGCACCCTGTTCGCTCTGCCTGCAAGTGACAGCTGCTTCAGTCATCTAAGCTGACAGCACACATAAGATACCTTCACTCCCTGGATGTGTTAGATACACAAGGCATTTAGTGCTAGTGCCCACCCCACACACACACACACACACACACACACACTGCCACTACCAAACCAGCCAGCCAAAAAAGTAGACACCTCAGTTAATCTTCCACATTCCATCATTGAAAAATATATAGATTTTTTTTTCTGGCCTGTGTGTAGCATGAAGGGACTCTAACTTGAAGTGTACAACTCTGTGTAGCACAGTGACAAATAAATAAACCTCGAACCCTGATGACATAAAACATACGTAACTCCTTCAGATGACAGACTGATTTACAGGCAGCATGTTATACAATAATGACCAACAACATGATTTATTCCACCCTTGCACATTTATGTATATTTATCTTTTTTAGAGTAAATGGCCAGTTTTAACCACTGAAAGCCAACATCCTTCTACCAACAAACAGAGGTCTACCAGAACATTTCAAGACAAGTAAACCATTTCCTCCTGGGGGGTCTGTTCACAGAAGACTCTGGGTTCTAAGTTGAGTGATAATTTTATAACTAACGACCAGGCTACAGGAAACCAATGTTAAAAGTTTAAATCATGTGAATGAAAAAAAAAGGAAATTCTGTCTACCTCGAAATGCTAAAGGCTGTACAACTATTGCTCACAAATAAGACCTTAAATATAGTACATTTTCAATATTTTCATTTAATAAAAAATCAGGTTTGGAAAATGACAGTTGAAACTGGAAAAAATGTGTAGCTGCTCATTCCTGGATAGCACAGGTTGGAATGAGTTCAGTAAGAGCTGAGGACCTCCTGGATGAAACGACCCCATGAGACCTGACCTCAGCCAGGAGTGACAGGATGAAAGCAATGCCACACAAACCCAGTGAGACACCCAAAAGAGCCCAGGACTCTCACCTTTCAGCCCCTCCATCCTTCTGCAAGCTTATAGAGAAAACTAAAAAATGAAGGTGGAAGCAGAAAATATAATGACTGCAAAAAATCTTGCACAGTCAAAAACTTATGCATAAAACTGTGGGTTTTCATTAAATATGTTTTATCTTATTCTAAGATAAGTGATTTCTCTGTTTATTTAATTTAAAATATACACAGATTGTCTCTTTGCATTAAGGTATGATTTTAACAAGTTCCTTTCTGGTAGATTTGCCTTTATAACTTTTTGTTAATACAAAGTGTGCATTCCTCAAGGAGAGTGTCTTTGACGAGAAATAATCCATAATATGTGCTGTTAATTCAAGCCGAATGGAGATTACGTCTTCACCCTTCTTGTGACAGCAGGTTTTCCATCCCTCCTCTGAATGTGGCCATTTAAAACAGCTATGAGCACTGTTGCTTTCAGATTACTGACAGCATCAGCAAACTAGTTCTTTTCTAGTAAACCTTCGCCTTAAACAGTGTGCAAGTCTATATTCAGCATCTTCACCAGGTGGCCTAGTTTGCACAGAGATGTAACCACTTTAAATAAGCCTGTAAGGTGCTGCCAGTTAAATACATGTCTTTTTCTCATGTCACATTTACTGTTTACACTGTCAGCTGGGAAAAATCTCCATCTCCCTGTGGCAATCACAGTAAGTCTGGTATCTTTGACTGAATTCACGAATGCTGGAGGTATGTCAACATGAGTGGCAAACGGAATCCATGATTGCAATCAGATCTAGTTTATAGGTAATGTAGTTTGTTTATAAAACTTAGGGGTTATTATGATGATGAGCCATTGTTGCTGGTGGAGGATGATTTACTATGCTAGCTCATGAAGCAGCTTTTTCTTTCACTCGTCACTCTGTTATTGATGTTCAGTCACTTGTCATGCTTGACTGCACTGGGATTTCATTTCTTACACTGCTAATTACTGCATTTTCTTTTTTTCTCATATAAAATAGACCAGTCTTGATCATGAAAGGGCTCCACAAGCACGTTATTTACTTCTCATTGTTGGTTTTGACATTCATGGAAACATCTTTTTGTATGAGCAGACATTATCTTTATGTTTACAAATCTGGATGCCTTATTTCTATGGAGCACATATCAGGCCACACCATATTTTTTTGCAATAATGTGCTACAATGCAGCTGCCTACCGAGACTTGGTCCTTATCTCTTCTATTTTAAGCCATGCAGTGGAGCCCCTATAGAACAGTATGGCAGATCCCACCCGTTGTCTCCTCACTGAACCCGAGCTCATATTTAACATCACACAGGTGGAGACGGATACACAGCTACTGTATATGTCAGACTTTATTGCTTTGTAGATTAACATGTCGGGAAGTTCAGAGTATTCCAACAAGCCTATAAAGCCTAAGCTACAGTAATATAGCTTATGGTTTAAATATGATGTGATTTGTGCCGCAAACCATAACAGAAGCGTAAGCTGCAGGATTTAATCTGACAACAAGGATCCAGATTGATATTTTACTATCAGAAGCAAGTTGCAGTGTTGCAAAAAGATTTTAAATTCCTGTTTCTTGCCTCTTCAGCATACTAACACAGTGCAAACACGCCCTCATTTTCTACACTCACAGCTCAGGTGCAACCAAAATACACAGAAATAGAGGAATCACAAGCAAACCATCAGCAAACTGATGACACAGAATTTTAAAAAATCATCCCAAAAAAAACACAGACAAGATGGCATTCGGTATGTCATAAACAGCAGCAAAAAGTGAGCTGCAAACACAAACTGTGCCTGCCTGACTTCCTGTTGGCTCCTTACACATGTGAATGATATACACTGTGTAATCACCTCTCAAATATTCCTGGAGCAAGAGGATCCAACCTTGAAAAAGATTAAACAAAGAGTAATTTCTAGAGGTTCATGATAAGCAAAGAAACATGTTCACTGTTTTGCATCTGTCCCTATTCCAACGATGACGCTGCAATACGTCACTGCCTTTACAGCCCTTTTTTTCTGAACGGCTTGAAACATTTCTGCAGTTGTTGTCTATATTTTTAGTTTATTTCTGTTGTGTCTTGGTTGTGATATTCACACAGTATGTACACTTGCACAACATTTAGGTATTTCCGCGTTATCAGAATTATTTTGTGTTTTTCTGTATGTTTTTTCTTTTACATTTTGCAGCATATTTTTTGTGCTTAATGTAAGTTGTCAAAACTGAGCTTATGCTTCTTCATTACTTTGTGTTGTGTTTGCATTTTCTTTAGGGCATTTGTGTCTTATGTTTATCACAGAGTTTTTGCTATAAATTAAAAAAAAAAATGAAGGTGCACACAATAACTGAAGCCTCCTTCGACACACCCTGCAGACATGAACCGGGGAGGACATCCTCTCAGACGAAGGCTATAGTTAAAGCTAGTAAGCGCCTGTCACAGTGCAGCTCCATTCAAGCCCAGCATCTCTTTATGGTCGCTTTACCACAGTCTGTCTGGGCAAAGGGTTCAGGCCTGTGTCTTTTCCTCTTTTGTCTGCTCTCCTGGGGGACATGAATGGGAGGCTGGGGCCCGAACAAAAGGCAGATCATGGGTCTATTGGGGGGGACAAATGAGCTTAGTTTGGGTAATGGCAGCCAAAAGGAAGGGGAGGTCTGGGGACGTATTGAGGCTCACCTAGGACCGGAACAGGAGGGGAGATGAGTTCTTCAGGATGAACAGCTGAGATCCTCCTTCCCACACTGCATATGCTCCGTCACTGTCTGACAACAACAGGGCCCTTACTGTCTACAGACGGAGGATGAGAGCGAGTCTGAGGGTTAAGATGGTGAAAAGGAGAGAAACCCCAGCTGATTGCATGTTTCTCCATGGTAACTGGTAGCTCGGACCAGTGATGTGATCCTAATAAAAAGGAGGGTGAACTATGACCTCTGGCTGGTGATCATCACAAGAAAATGAATTACACCATTCCTAAAACCATTCTCTCTCTGGATTCACATCGTCATGCATATTTTATTATCTGCTTGTTTCCAATTTATTTTTATCATCATCTGAATTAACTGTGATACTTGTTGATGGGTTTTCTAATTGAAGCATCTATTGCATGTCTGTTAATCCAGGGAGACTGATATCTCCTAATGCTTTCTTCCATTTTTCACTTGTTAATTTATTGAAAATAAACTTTTTTTTTTTCAAAGATGAGGACAGAAAGTGTTGTTTGCTATGCAGATTGTCCACAAAGTCTTCAAAGGCAAAACTGTGATCAAGGACGATAACAGTGTATGAAGCCAGCTTTGTCAGGTGAAACAGCTGTAACATATTCTTCCATTACAACCAAATTCATTTAGATAAGTTTACTGCCTGTTGCAACCTGACAATGTGATCATCAAGGTTTATTAATTGCTTCTTTATAATGCCAATTGAATTATTCAAATTTGAAATGGCTTATATACCACTGTATATGTCCTTTACCATGAGAACCAGTGACCAACAGCAACAGCAATACTATTTTTTTCTGGTCAAAAAAAGACCTTTTTGTTCAAAGGAGATTGAGCTGAGATTTCCGTAAATGTCACCTTATCACGAATGCCATTTGAATTCCACTCTTTGCTACACTTTTCTTTTTTTTGCGTTAAAAATCGTTTCTTTGCACCTCTACCCCTCCCTTACACACACACACACACACACACACTTCTCACTGTCCACATGTCATTGCCCCTCAACTCCCTTGTGGTTTTCCAGCCTGCTGCTGCTTGATTATAAGCCCTTCTCCTGTGTCACTAATCCTGCAGACAGCCGCACAGACAGCAACATATACTGCAGAACACAGGCTTTATGAGCACAGTACTGGCTGTTTGTAGTAAATCAAAAAATGGAAGTGGAGGAGAACTTTCTAATTTTTGCATATGTTGTTGTCAAAGGCATTCAATAGCCCCATGTGCACATTGCTCTCAGATATCAAAAACTTAATATGTTGCACCTCTGATAATCTGGAAGCTGTATTTTGATTGATTTTATATTTGTTGCTAAATTCATCTACATGGCACTGTTTTTTTCAGTAGGCAACCTTTAACTTTCACAGGTTTTAAAAAGGCATTCTTAGCAGACACACAGGAGTACAATTTGATATATTGAAGAAGAAGTAGGAGGGAATTCAGAGTATCATTTTAATTTAAAAAAATCTTAACTAAGGTTTAATTCACAAGGTCTTTCTGGGCTTACAACAGCTTTTCACAGTCCTACTAACATGGAAGACAGTTAATGCATAAAAATAGCAGGATGTTAGAGGGCAACAAGTTTTTTATGGCAATTGAGGCATTTTACCCACAATGGAACAGATATGTGTACTATATGTTCAAAAACAGATCCAAGACCTTTCTTTTTCTAACAGTTAAAGTTTCGTGCACATGATTTCAGTGATTGTTTTTCGTCCTGTCACTGCTGCACAAACACTCATTACTCTTCCTGACAGCACATCGTAGACACAGACAGAGAACTGAAGTTCCTGCTTCTGTAGAGGCAACATCCAACTGCTATTAGTTCCCATGACCAGTAAACGGACCAAATTAGTGAACTACAAGTAGTTTCAGTTGAATTAACATAATCAAACCCCAACTATGAAGGAGGCTCAGCTGAAAATAGACATATGAGCCATTTATTCCAAAAAAATATGTTTTTATTAGTAGAGGTCTTGTTGGACTTGCCAGTCATTTACATTCAGGTGTATCAAGTTTGTCAAACAAAAAAAACAAAAGGTGAAGTGTTTCTTGTTGTTTTTAGTTTCAGTAAGAGTCCATAGCTGGCTGTATTGGTGTCAGCGATGTGACTGATGACTGACTGTGACCTCTGGGTACAATGCTGACGTGCTGACGGGTGATGTGTGAAGCGACAGGAGATGAGCTGCAGAATAATGGACCCTTGTCAAAGCCTTTTTCCTCTGCTTTAGAAGAGCTCACACAGAAGGCAGCACGGCCCGCGCTCCCAGGATTGATGCCTACCTCGGGACTGCGCTCTGATAGGCTGTTGGTGGTCCCTGAATGTGAATGAAATGTGGGTCTTGTTTCACTCATGTCACAATGTCACAGCCGTCCAAAATGTCTTCATTTGCTGTAGCAGTAAAGACATTAAAAATGTCCATGTTTTCCAAATCTACTGAACCTCTGTGAGTATATCTGTTAGAAAAACTGGGCTGCAATGAATTTCAATAAGGCCATGCTCTTAGAAATATAATGAAAGAGGTGTTTCTAATGGAAACTGAGGCATAGGGATGTTAACTTTTATAGCTTATCTTCACTGTTTATATTACCCAGCAGTAGAGCTGGAGGCAGACACACAGCAAGGCTTGTCTTTTCATTCTCCACCTCCTTCTCTCCTTTCTCTTATCTTTATTTTCTGTTTCTTACCTCTACATACCAACATTTTTTTTCTCTTTTGCTTTTGTCAAGCAGAGACAAACCCAGCATGAGTCAGACTTTATAATATTTCAAAGCGTTGTGTTATTTACTACTATCTGTCTTGAATAAATCAAGTCAAAGTAGGGAGCATGTACCCTCGGAGTGAACACCCGTCCATCATAACACCGCAGCAGCTGTGACGGATAGAGGTGAGGGCAGGCAGGTCAGATGAGAGCAGAAGGTCCACCGGACAATAGACTGAAGAGCTTAGCCAGAAGAGGCAGTTTTGGACAAATCACACTAAGCAGCTGACAAGACGTTCAGGTGCTGTTTTGCTCCCTATAATAGTTTCTCGATCAACTTCAAGGTTGAGCCATCAGGGTGCCACTTTGTAATATCACTGTAGCCTCCAAGGAAGAAACCAGAGTGAAGCTCCCTATATAAAGGCAGTTAACCTTTAATGAGCCTGTGAATTTCATATTCTTTTATCCTTGTCCAGTAAAACATGTTGATATTTCACACTAAAGTGACAAACTTTACCAAAACCTTGATAACAGAGGCGGCAGGTCAAAAGTGTTTTTTTTATAACAGTAATATGAGTTGTTTGTGTGGACTGGCATTAGTTTGTGACATCAATTAAATCAGAATCAGAGCACCAGTATCCTGCATCAGAACTGCATTTTGGATTTTTGAATGTTTATTGAAAACCCCCTCACACTTGACCTTTAATAAGTTGGACAGGAAAGGCTCTGTTCTACCACTTCTGTATTCATCTGAAAAGAAAAATCACTCCCTCCCACTTTATGCCGTGATTGGTTAGCTGTGTAGGGATAGGAAAATAGCAGGATTTGAGCTTTTCTACCACATTTAATGTGTACAAAATGACTGTGACACTAAAAAAGTCCTTCAGGAGAGGCTGTCTAAAACTGTGCCTCCCCTCTAGAACACTTTAGATTTAGTCATGATGGACACTGAACCAATCTGGACACATCTGAGCAACTCATTCTTTTGTCCCTGACTTCATATGTTATTCCATGCTGTAATGTTACTCTGTGTTATCATTCAAGTCATAAGGCTTACAGGACTACTTGTTGTACTTTGTTGGTCTGGTCATTTGCCATAATCACAACAGGATCCATAACAGAGAAACAGTTATTACTCGCCTGACCCTTCTCCTTCATACATGTTTTGTTACATGACAAAAACATGAACAAAAATTAAAGCTGGTTGTTAATCTGTGCTAAATTAGCAAGTCATAGCTTGCGGTGAGGATGTCCTCATGGACTAATTTTCTTATTTTCTTGTTTTCTAGTGTGAAATTCCTTCTTTGTTTTTTTTTACTCTGCACAAAATGTTAGGAAAGCTCTAATTTTAGTAGGAAAGCAAAGGTTTGAGTGATATAGCTTCATCTAGTTCTTATCCAACCTTAGCTGCTTTAGTTACTTATTTTATGATATTGGTACTGATGAAGTCATCATAGTTCAGGATGCTGTTGCAATGGTTGTTTTGGAATAATCAGTGAATCTGCTTTGGAAAAGAAAAGAGTGAAGTTATCTCAGCAGACTTGCAGTGGTTTCATGGTACTGTGTCCAGCCAAACTCATTTCCATGCAGATGTTGTGGCATATACAGCAGCAGACTGGGTGTATACACAGTTTTGCTGTTGAAAGGTCACAGTTTTAATCTTCACAGCAGTCCATCAACTCCCATAGTGCTCCTGGGCAAGATATGTACTATAGCAGACCTGATAGAAAGCATAACAGATGTGAAATGCTATTTTAGAATGCTTTTTTAGGCATATGTGTCAATATTTGATATGTTTTTTTTCACTTTGTTGTGGATTAAAATAATAATCTACACATGTTAAAATACTCTGCAAACATAGCTGGCACAAATGTTCACGGGTCTCTCTCCTGCTCTGCCTCTCTACTACAGCAGTAGTCTATTATGTCAACATCATTTATCTAATTAATATTCGAGGTCCTTTGGTTTATAATTATATTTGATCCATACTGTAAAAAATATGAACATTATTTGTTTAAAAGATTACTCGTAGCATTAATGGCTGCATTCTATGTTCTTAAAAACAGTAAAATTGTAATGGTCTCTTCTCCAATCTTCCCCAGAAAATTTGAGAAAGAAACCAACAGAGAAAAACACCTCAACACATGGCATATAAACAGCATTTCTATAGAGCCAACCCTCTGAAAAGTGGACTACCTGCTCTGCCTCCTGAACCTCAGCCACCCAAACACATCACACTGATCCTCGGGTCTACACACTGGCTTCAGGTTTTGCAGAGGTTTTCATGAATAAATCTCTCTTATCTGCCATCTATAGGTTATCTCTGAATGTTTTGACACCAAACACAAAGAAACTGCATTTACTGACTTTGAACCACAAAGTTTGAATGAAGACTAGAATGTGTAAGCCTCTAACCCTGTCTATCTTTAACTTGAGGTAAAAACTATACATCACTGTTTTTATCCTGGTCATTTCTTTTAAGTCATTTTTCTAATATTATTTCTTAATGTTTGTTTGTTGCATCATGTTAAACACTCTGAATTGCCCTTGAGTATGGCAGAAAAAAAACCTTTCCTTGCTTTAACTAAGTGATTCATTAGGATGTGATATTTCTGCATATGTTCAAAATCATGAAAGAGTGTTGCCTTTGCAGCACAGAGCTGTATATTTCTCTTTTTTTCCTTCAGCATGTAGGCATGTTCATCTGTAAAAAACACTGTTAATGATCATCTTCTCCTGCTCAGAGATGGAGAAACAGAGGTAGAGGGACGGAGGGAGGGATGGAGGGAAATGGGGACTACTAAGTGTTTATTAATGATAAAGTAGCTTCAGAGACTCCAGAGGGCTCAGTGATCTCCTGAGGTGTAGAGTCGGCTCTATTTATTCTCACAACCTGTCAGCCATTTGAAACAAAGAGAAAATATATGTGGAGCCCTGCTGTGCTCACTTATGGAGCCTTTCAAATGTCTTGCAAACATGAATTACATCCAAATTTACCCCAGAGTCTTTCTTTAATGATGGCATGTCTGTTTGAATTCTAATAGACTAGAATTATAGATGCAAACACAGAGTGAGGGAGGAGACAAATGCAGAGTTACTGGTTATAGAAATACACAATATTCTTGGAAAAGTAGCCTACTGATCAAGAAAATAAAATGCACATTTTCTCAGCAGATTAAGCAGTTGTATAATCCACAGCAGTGGTTCTGAACTCAGGCTCTTAGACACCAGAGTATTAATACATTTTCTGTCCCACCAGATTAGTAATTACATCCAGAGCATAAATCGATCCTTGATTTTATAACTACAATGAAGAGAGGCAGAAGAGAACCTAAGGACAACCAGTGACATTAACAGATCCCGAGTAATGACAATGACCTTTTTGAAAATAAAAAAAGGGGCAGATAGTATTTTCTTGTTTATGTGACCTTGTGGTCATGAGAGAAGTAATTGTTGTCAGTCAGCAGCAAAGGCAGGCTCAGGAGGTGGATGCTTGGGTGCATCTTTGTCATGTCAAACATGGTGCCTTTCTTGAGCCGTATCTTTCTTTGACCTCAGAGGAAAATCAGTGCATTTTACTTTACTTTATTGTTGGATACTTGAAACTATCCCTTTAGGTTTGATTTAATCTTCACCAACTTTCAAACAAACTAGATCTCTAGAAGCTCCCTCATGTTAACTCGCTGGCCACTACCTCTGTCTGTATGGTGCTGGGAAGGTAAGCATACATTATATTTCTTTCTTTTTTTCTTTTTTTTTTAAATGAAAAGAGCTAGGCCTACCTGCTGCTGATGAGAACTTTATTTTTACACATAATCATCTCACTTATTGTCCTAATAAAATAACTGTTAGTGAAGCTTTAAGCATATTTACATTCTAGTTGCCTTAACACAGTCAGAGCGGGTGGATCATGTGAATTATTTTCTTAATTAATGTAACACCTCGAACCACACCATCATGCTCTATATGTGGACTTTCTTGCTCTTAGGACTACGTTGTCTGCTGTCATCCTTTGCTCCTGTCATAAGTACTTTGGTAAACAAAGGTAGCAACCTAACACCCTGAATATGAGTTATTCTGCTTGCAGAAACAAGCAATACAGTAATTTCTCCAGTGACAACAGGTTGTGAGCTACTATAACTTCTTAAAGATAAAAAATATGTTGAGTCCTTATATTCTTAATCTTAGCTTAGCTTACTGTATGAGTTTTAGAAGTGCTTTCAACTCATAATGTATGTACAGTAAAGGCCACTGATCAATGCTGTATCATTTATTAAAGATCTTTCCTTCAGTTTGATTCTGCCTCATTTTATGTGCTTGTGTCGTGCTTGTCCTTCCTCCCTCTGTACAGCTTCCAATAAGCAGTGTTGTTTTATTCTTCTCACAGCTCACCTCTGTCTGACCTAAGTCTCAGCAGCTATACTGCACATGTATAATGTCACCAGTACAGCACGGACAGCCTGAAACACAGTGAAAGCAGTCTGGAAAGAACAGAGAGAATAGCTGAAGGTGTCTGTGTTACCCGTTCAGGGTAATAATCACACACTGCTGAGATGCACTCTTTGGAACAGTAGCAGGGGAATGTAATGGCTTCAATATGCATGTGTAACATGTGCCTCCACTGCTGCTGCTGTCTGAACACAGAGAGCACCAATCAGTCTCAGCCACTTTTTTTCCTCCTGTATGTTCACACTTACTGCTAATACGCACTGCTTTTGTGCATGTAGAGTTTGCATGTGTTGATGGTGTCCATATTGTTCCTCACATTCCTGAACTCTGTGCGTGTGCATGGACATCTGTGTGTGCACGCTGCTGTTGCTTACACAAGTCTGGTCTGTTCAGAAGTGAAACTATAGCCTCAATACCAGCAGCCTATAATTACAGAGGCAGCCTCAGTGTGAAAGCAGAGAGCCTGCTGGGTAATTGCTACTAAGAGCACCAGAGGAAGTATGGCTCCTTTACGTCCAGCACTTATTCAAATGATTCAACTCGACCTCCTCCAGAAATCGAGCAGGGCCAAACACAAGTCGCACACCGGCAGCCATGCCAGACTGATTGCAGGAGTGACAGAAAAAATTAGCACGAGTCACCTGGATAAGACGTAATAATCATTACTCCATAAACTGCTTCTAGATTCAGATTTCTTTGGATACTTTTACACCTGCCTCGTTTGTTCCAAACTTTCAGACTTTTCAGTTTGATCCAAACCAAAATAGCAGGTGAAACCTCCCCTCGTCCATGGTCTAGACCAAACAGCCAGTTCATGGTCAGACCAAAAGAGGTGGTCCGGATCAAACTGAATCATGGTTCGGTTCACGTCCAGTGTGAAAGCAAAGGTTCAGACCTTCGTACCAATGACAGGAGGTTACTGCAGGCTACCCGGAAAACAGAAAACCAAGTCACTGTTACCTAAACAAAAAATGAGCCGAGGAACTTAATGCAGGGAAGAAGAGACCAAATAGACATTTGGTCAAAAGACTTTATTAAGGAGGAACTAGCCGTATTGTGGTGACCCATAGTTCTCCCGCTCCTGTCCTCCCCCTGTTATGTGTCACTGAATTTTTTTTTTCTCGGACGGGATGTAACTGGAAGGCAAAACACTGTTGGAATGACAATAAAGCACTTCTAACTGCAAAATAAATTAAAAACTCACTAAGTCATGATTAAGCGACGAAACAAGGCATTTTCAATGGGCTGATGTCAGACACCCGCCCACTTACAAACCAATCAGTGTGAAATGGAGAGAGACATGCAACTCACGTACTTGATGATGATATGAAGTATGTTTGTCATGTAAAGTCTGTTAGTCCATTTGCCTAATTACAGGTGAAACCGAAACTGACCAACCAAATGTATACAACTTAACAAAAATGCGAACCTTGGTTCTGACCTTGGTCTGGACTTTCAGATGTGAAAGCACCCTTTGTTTTATTAACCTAAAGAAAGCTTTTGACTGACTTTATAGGGAGTTTCTTGGGTTCATTTTTTTGTTTTGATAATGGTTACTTGTTCATCTGTTTTCTTGGTAGCACACTGCAATTTCCTGTCATTGGCACGGAGGTCTGATGGGCCAAATCTTTGCTCTCACACTGGACACGAACAGAGTTTAAACTAGACCGAGACCATATCTGTTGGTCTATCTTTTTTGGTTCAGATCAAACCGAAAAGCCCAAAAGTTCAGAACCAAATGAGGCAGGTGTGAAAGCACCCTTGATGAATTGTCATGTTTAAGGGAAGTTCAAATGAACCGGTAAGTCTCATTACCAAGCTCCTTTAAGCCTTTGTTGAGGTTCATAAGTAAACAAATGAATGTTTTTTTCAACAGTTTGGTTTGGTGTTTTGTCTCTAACATTGCTTTTTATTTATGTTAGTGTTTAGGCCTTTAGGATGGGAAATAACAGTTTCTAATCAGATTAGGGACATTTTTATTACATGTGGATGTGAATTATCTGCTGAATCTGCAAATTTTGCTGCACATCATTGCAGAATTGTTCTGGAAAAGGAAACTATTGGTAAATCAATACAAAAATTAAGGAATAGTTTTCAGATGAAAATCATTTGGGAGTATGAATGTGTGATGTGTCTGACTCTGCTTGTTACACTGTGCTTCATTGAACTACTCCATCTTTTGGGCATCCATGGATTTACTCACATTTGGCCACTGATGGAGAATTGAGATGGAAACTTACATAAATGTCAAATATTTTGACTGTCGAATAGTCTAACCACAGATGCTGAACAGATATAAAATTGGGACATTTAAAATTCCTTGGGGGGCTAAGGGGTTAAAATCCATTGATTCCCAGTCCTTATTACTTTGTGCTATTCAGGAGATGAGGAGCAAACGTTTCTAATACGTTTAGAAAAAACAGGTCTACTGATATATAGTCAAGCAAAATTATACATTTGTTGTCTAATAGAGACAAGCTGCTGCATAGATCCTTCTGTGAAGTTTCTCTCTGGATATTGTCTTCAAATACTGAGGTGTGTTTAAGATGCACACTTCATAGTTTTTTTATGCAACATACACCAATTATTCTAGTATACCACTGCAGGAGTTAAAGGAGGAGCAAAATATCCACTACAGCACATAACCATATACAGGAGATGATAATAAGTGTGACAGTGGATTTCAGGCAAACTGCGACTTCAAGATGTCACTAATAATAAAACTAAAGGCTAACCATGGAGGGAAAATGGTTGTATCCATACAAATGTCAACACAGATGGAAAATACACAGTAGTTAAAATATATGGCTGCAAACAAATTACAACGAATGAGAAATGACTTTTACATACGGTTTGTCCTCCCTTTGTTTTAGTGACAGCTTGACCATGCGACACAAAAAATCTGTCTGCCTTGTCCATTTGAAGCAGATAATTGCAGCACAAGGCAATAAATACACACGCATACAGAAACACACACATGCCTTGGCAGGCCAGTAAAATCTGAGACATCCCTCAGGATCCTGGTGGCTGGCAGAGGGCTGCAGCTGTGTCAGAGGGAGCTGACAATTTACTGCAGGTCAAACAGCTCATTGTGTCAAATCTAAGGGGCCATCAGAGCAGAGCTGGTAACAAGGTAAAAACACAGCCATCTGTAATATGTTAGCTGAGTTTTATGGAGGAAGATGAAATCTTTTCAACTGATCTAGAGCATGCAGCTGAAATAGGTCATGCTGGCTCTGCCTCCTTTGACACTCATATTCCCCCTCAGGAATACCTTCATACATCTCAAAGAGGCCATGAACTATTTACCCAAAACACATTTAGGAAAATATACAGGCTACATTTTGGTGCTCTTATGTACAGCATGTTTTGGGCCCCAGCATGTTCTTTATTCTTTTCAAGTTATTTTGTCTTCTTTTAAAAATGTGCTTGGAAAATGCTGTTAAAATTGCTAATCGATTGAAAAGTTTGAGTAGTGCATTCAAATGTTGTTGAAAAAAATAATGTAATGTATGTGGATGCAATACAAATTCCAATACAGTCAGTGAATCTTGTTATTGAAGTACTGCAGTGAATTCCATTTGCACTTAAATAAAGGTGATGGACTTTATTCAAAAGATTTTTTAAACAGACATTAAGATAGATATCCTGGCCACCACTTTGCAGATAAATCAAAGGGCACCTGTTCAAAGAAGTCCTTTTGTATGACTCAGGCACTTTTATATTATATCCTACCACTCCCAAAACGTCTTCAAATCCAAATTTTATTTAAAGAAGAAAAAACAGTATTTTAATTGACATTGTTGCCTTCAAATTAATGTTTTCTCATCTTTTTTCTACATTTTGGGCAGCTGATGTTGCAGAAGCAGATGAGAGACTGAACCTCTAGATGACGTGGCAGTGCAGCCACGCATGAGCCGCACATAATCACACATAATCTTTTTACATTGGTGCCAAAATGAAAAGCAAGAAGTTTTGTGTCCCACACACGCTGCCCACACAACCACTGTGTTCCAGCTACGGTCGTGAGTAGCATAAAAGGCACAGGTCTGACAACTGGGGGAGGTTTGGGGTTCATTTTCCTGCTCAAACACATTTAGAGAGGAAGAGCTGGGGAGTGATTCACAACCACCAATCTTTATGTGGAAGATTGCTGAGTATCCATTTAGATTTATTGAGATTGTTTGGGAAGCATAACTAAAATACAAAGCTTCTTAATGTAACAAAGTGTTTTTTAATTCCCAGAATTTCAAAGAACTGGCAAAAAAAAACACATTTCAACACTAAAAAATCTCATGCCCGGCGCTATAAAAATGTAAATGAAATACTTTATGAGTCCTAAAACTTATTTATATCCTGTATCCTGTGTGGTATATTATCTATTAGAGCCGTCTATGTGATATGTTGAATAAAACATGTAGAGAACACACATGAAAACACCCACATTCACACACAATGAGGAAGCCCCTCCTGGGTGCTCATTTGCTCTAGCACACAACCACTCAGCTGCTTTTGTTTTGAGCTACAGGCAGAAGCCTTTGAGCTGTGTACGCAATAAAAAACAGAAGTGACCTCGGTCCTTCCTGCTCTGACCCTGAACATTTTGACCAACCCAGCACAAAACTGGTTATACATCAGGAACCTCAGTACGTACAGCAGTAAATCCTGTTCTATTGCTCCTCCCGCTAAAAGACAGGGGGAGCCTCTGAAAAGAAGAGCCACATAGGTTAGGCTTAGGCCTTGTGGGCATGAAGGAGATCGGGTTCAGCTCTCGTGTGAGGGATTAATGAGATACACTGATGTGAATGTAAAACATTGAAGGCGGCCCATGGCTCGTCTCAGCTTTCAGTAGCTCTTATTTGTTCAGGGCTAAAGCCAAGCTGCAGACACAACTCCCTGACTCTCCTGACTCCTCTCACTATCTATACCCTGAAGGTCCACATGGATCAATTACTGTATAGACATAGGAAGAGAGTCTGAGAGCCTAAAAACACTCACAAAGCCATTTGTGTTTGTATATGCATTTATGCCCTGTGAAAAGCACTTTAGGATGAGTGAACAAAAGCATTGCAAATACATTTTTGCTTTGACCTGACTTGTATCCTTAGAGAAGCTCTGTATCAATCTGTCAATCACTATGACTTCTGCTAGCACTGAGACTGCTTACAGGGCTTGAAAGCCAGAACACTGCAGCAAAATTGGGTATAGCATGAAACCAGCAGGGATTTATTGAATCCAAATATTTTCAGGAGTTCAGCTTGGCAAAGTGAGTCTGCAGTGGGCTTTGGAGCCTCTCAGCGTGATCTCACCCCACTGGGCCACAGCAACAGTTGAAAGCATAAACTTGAGCGAACTTCTGCAAAACCCCGCAGAGGCAAAACATAACTTTTCCCTCAACTTCAGCACATTAAAGATAGCGCAGTACTGCATGTCGATCTTGGCTTTCCAAACTGCTGCCCTTAGATGACCAAGCTTGTGCTTATATCATCCTTTAATATTCATGCCTTTTTGTGTGTATGTGTGTATGTGTGTGTGTGTGTGTGTGTGTGCGTGTATGCGTGTTCCAAGGTATGTGTTTTGACAAGTCTGCATATTTCATTGGAGAGTAGAGAAACATCTTTTGCCTTTTCATCAGTGTGAGCCCAGGAGGGTTGGGTATCACTGCGGTTCCTGTTGTGTGATTGGCAAGCGCTGCTGATTCTGTAATGTCATTGCATGGCTGACTGGCGCAATCTGTGGAGTCAAACAGAATAAGGCCTTTACATTGACATTCTAGGAGAGTCCCAGGACTGAATGGATGAAGACCAGCGGTTCCCTTGCAGTGATTTTCCTTTTCTATACTATGCAAGCAGCTCTTTCCTGACGGGCAGAGATACAAAGAGTTCAGTGTGTGAATGTCGGGGGACAGGAATGATCTTGGTCTATACAGTAGGTGGGTGTCAAACCCAAACACAGACAATCTTAACATGAGGACACATGACTGAACAGATGGTGAAAAGACTTAACACTCCACAATTGACTGCCAGCTTCTGGCTTTTTTGAGAGATTTAGAGATTTTTGTCATGTTGTAGCATTGGATTTCAAATTTGTTGGATTTAGGAAACACACTCTTGATGAGTTGCATTTCAGGATTATATAACAACCCAGATCTGATCCTGTGCAGCCAACAAATCTATCAAAAACATCCTGATGCTAAACCAAGCCAGAGCAAATTAATTTAAGTCTGTGGCCGGCTAATCCGCTTGAGATCAATGCATTCATTTTAAATGTGTGGTTTTCACAAGTTGTGAAACATGTTCGAAATAAATGCATTTGTTTCAGCAAGATTAAGAGGGAAAGATCAAAGACTAGAGCATTTACACAGTAAAAGACAACTGGTGGACCATTTCCCAGTTAGAGAGCCAAAAATGTCCCTGTAAACATTTTTTTTTAATTGAAAGTATGATTGATGGAGTTAAATGTATAACATGTAATATTTCAACATAAATGTCTAAAAACTAGTGAACTCTTGTTATCTGAAATGTTACTCACCATTTTTGTCTGGTATTGCAGCAGTCAGACATTGAGGAAGGAAGCTGTCAAATGTGACCAAACATACATTTATAAAACTTTGAAACATTACCTCCCCTATGAACATTTGTGCCTCGGTCGGTCAGTTTTTTTTATATGCAATATTGGCTGTTTAACAATGAAAGAAATGAATCCCATGATCCCATGCTCCCAATCTTTTTATTTTTTTATTGTCCTTTCAAAGACACATCTAGCATCAGAAATTGGTGATTTTAAAGTCTATATAAGTCTATAAAAAAGAAGCCATTATGCTGACAATAGCTTCCCTCTGGAAACCAGCTTGATGCTGAAAACAATGAGCTAAAATAGGCTACAAGGCTCTGGAGGGCTGAAGAAGTGTTTGATAAATCTTCATGCATTTTGCAGTGACAATTTCACACTACACAGCTATCTGATCTTTTTTTTTATATGAGAAATATCGATAAATGCATTTTTTTTTTTTTTTGTTTGCATGAATCACCTAGAAATCCAAAGACAGACTCTTCAGACACACACTGCAGTGACTCCCAGGTAGATCTCTACTCATGTGGCTCCACAGCAGCTGGATGAAAGTGGGATCTCAAGTTAAATTACTGTGAGCAGTGAGGCGTAGACTGATTGAGAGGCTCCTTACCGACAAAGAAAAGGTCCTTTGGGGGAACCAGTCCTCTGTGATGACATGTCAACCTGAGCCTAGATGGATCACCCAACATCGCCTCAATGTCCATAATCATAGGACTCGGCCATCTATCCCCCCACAAACAGGTACAGTGACATATTTATATGTAAAAAGAGAAATAGAGCAGCATTGTTTGCTTCCTATTCCTCCTATAGTAATGTTTTTCTTCATCATATTGAGAACAGGTGATGGAAGGAAAGCTAGAACCCCTGTCTCATCACTCTCAAACACATTTATACCAGAGGAAGTCCCTCTGGACCGGAACGATGTGTAATGTACTGCCTGTCTAGTCTTAAGCATTTGTGCTGATATTATTCTATTAGATCCTGAAAGGTGTTATTGTATCAGTGCTGCTCTTATTGTTTATGCATCTGAAATCAAATAAACAGCCTGACTACAGCCTCTTGATTATTCAGCCATTTTTGTTTTAAACATGTCTAGTGTCTATATGTATTATAAATTTCAACTTATTCTAGCAGGAAAGGAGGAAAATACATAAACACATTTATATATGTCATTTTAACAAATACAATAAAAGCTATAAGGGTATATGGTATAATAACCAGTGATCCGTCTTATAGCTGCAGGTGTTGGCAAAGATTTAGCACGTGTCTTGGCACAGCTACCTTAAATATTCACATATGGTTGCAATGGACGTTCAAAGGCTTTGGACACGTTGCCAAAGGAAAGAAAAAGGCTTCTATCTGTTCTTGGATGTAGACTGAGGGTAAAAGCCTGCCACTGGGCTTCAGCAAGTGCTGGCTATGAGAAACTATCTGGGTTATAACCATCGCTGATATGAAATGGCAGTGATATCATAAGTGAACAAATAATAACATTAGCAATGTGACTGATAATACACCTCATTCAGTCTCATATCTTAAATGTTATTGTTGTACCTTTGATATTTAAAACTGGGTAATGCATTGTTCCATTTACTATTACAGTATTCTATTTGTCCTTTTTTCACTTTATTGTCTTTCTACTTCTTTTTATCAAAAAATGTAAGTGTTTCTTGTATTTTGCTAAAGTGTAAGGCCATTGGTTGTAAGTTCATTCCCACATCACTACTTATTTTTCGCTGATGGCATTTGGACTTGTTTCAGGTCTACTTCATCATCTTTGCTTTTGTGTCTTGTCTAGAAATAAAGGGACTATGTTTTCACTCCATGGTATACTTAGCAATAATAAATATGCAGTTAAATTTAAAAAACAAAACAAAACATAGCTTTCTGAGGAACATATCAGGTCACAAGTTTGGTTAGGTTTTAGAAGATCACTGTTTGGTTTGGTCACCTCCTTAAAATAATCAACACTGACAACTGCTTTTACATGGGAAACAAACTTCATCCTGTGCATTCATTCATCCTGTGCATTCATTCATCAAAATAGCTGAAATTTTGAGATACCTGTTTCTGAGATTTTGATTCCACTTCTATTTAAGAAGAATTTTGTTTGTAAAGCTTGTGACATTTGAAAATATTTTAACTAAAAATCATATATCCCTGTTAATCTGCATAATTAACCCACCTTTTTGTTATCGGTTATTATTGGAACTATGTTCTTCAGAAGTAATAGTCCCCTGGCAACTATTGATATTGTGGACTTTGGAGAATCCAAAGTCATGAGGACACTTTTTCTGATGGTTATATTTTAATGTTAAAAAAGACCACACACACATTTCGGTTTACTTCTTTTATATGGTAAAAATATCTCTAATTTGCCCAGCTGCATGGTCAGATACCACTAGAGGTAAGTCTTTTGTAACCTGAGTGATCCAGAAGTAGATTAAAAGTAGGATTTTGTGGTGACCCTTGTGACACAGGATCTGTGCCACATATGATGGTGAGAAAATAATAATTATAAAGGAACACTTAATACTGAATATATCAGAAAAATGCTGATAAACCCTGAGTATCCATGGTGCAAGAACCTATACCAGATCAGTTCAGCAGATCTCATAACATTGTTTTTTAGCTGAGCAACCTCATTTTTAGCTAACCTATATTATCTTTATTTCTTTACTTCTCTCCTATAATATATCCTCTGAATCCTCTTCACTTTCAGCGCTAAGTGGTTATATTTTACTCAAAACAAACACAGACATCTGTAACTCAAGTCATAATGGTGCTTCAGCACTGAGTGGAGATGAACTACACACAAGGAAATGATCAGAATCAGCAACTTATGGTGAAATCATTCTGTGACAGTCTGGCAGTCTATAAACACCCGGTGTCTGGATGAGCTTTAAAGAGGTGTGTGTAGGGGTGCTGTAAATCACAACGGCAACAATGACTTGATGTTACACTGCAGGTATGTGGAGTCATAGAGATCTTTCCGTGTCTCCTGCAGATGATCATCCTTTTATTATATTACATGACCGCAAGTATATAAACATGTGACAGGTCCGGTTTCTAATTACATCAGAAGATTTAATAGCCGTTTTAGATTCAAACTTTGTAAGGAGATGAGTAATGCCACCGGATAACACACTCAGCTGCATATAGTCTGATGAGACTAATGTATTTTCATTATCAAAGCCAGGTTTGGCTTAGTCACTAAGTTAAGTTAATAAAATTATATACTTTTTCAAAACAATGTCTGCCAAGAGATGAGGTGCAGATTCACAGACACTGAAACCATGTCTGAATATAGTAGCTAGCAGTCTAAATCTTATTATGTGAGCTGACCTGTCATTCTAGTTAAAGGCAGACAAACAGAGAATAATGACTTCATCAATGCAGTTTGCCAGCACCTAGGAGACATCTTGACTGCTCTGTCAGTACAGCAGAAATAAGGCAAAATCTTATTTGGCCTTTGGAGCAGACTAGACACTCTGATTACATCTTGGAGTGCAGCACTTCCCCTTACATTAGTGCTGATGGCAATAGAACAGTGGGGAGATCAGCAGGCAGACAGGCAGGTCGCACTAACACACCAGGCCAATGGCATGGCAGCCTACCATTTGACCTTCTGCACATCATCACTTGGCCATTAACCAGGCTGAGGGGAGGAGAGGGGCAGTGTTTTAACAGCCACTTAGTAAAGAGTGCACTGTGGAGCTGGGAGTGCCGTGTAAACACATTTATCCCGGGATGTGTGGAGTGTGGACATGCTTAAATCGTCTGTGCTGGTGGTTCGCTGGTGTTGGTGGTGAAGTGCATCAACACTCCACAGCAGCACTCGGATATTACCCAGACTCATCAGTGTCTAATAAATCAGCAGTAAACATCCTACACTACTGGGGCTTCAGCTCTGAGAGTGATGCTCTGGTATGAATTTTGTCACATGCCTTTGAATTTACAAAGAAAAGTATCACCCATAAAAGACCAAATGATATAACTTCAAACGCAAACGGCGAACATATCTGTTGGTAAGCAGCCTGGCAGAGCGATAGGCGATCAATTTTAGAGAGAAGGCAGTCTGAATAATGCAGCCGTTTGTTCTGTTTAAATGAAAAGGAGTTGGCACTGGGGCCGCTTTGCTGGCAGATGATTTGGTGGCAGAGTGCCGCCCTCTCTCAAAGAGCCGAGAGGGGGGTAAAAAAATATCTGAGTTCTCAGACGGAATCCACCGTCTCATAACCACAAGATCAGAGGGGAAAAGAAGGAATCACACATTCCAGCAGTCTTTTGGCCGCAAAGTTTGCAGCCTATAGGTGAAAGAAAATCCTGCAAAGAGGTAATTGAGCTCAGAGGAGGTCTCACAGTCGTATACCTACCTGTTACTATCTGATATCATCTCCTCTGGAGAGCTTGTGCCCATGGAAACAGGAGCCTGAGAAAAGCGCTGCGCAAGGTGCTTTTTCCTACCCTTCCTTTCCCCTTTTGCTAACATTAATTGGATGCCAGCAGCACTTGACTGTAGCGAGTTGAGGCCTCCCTCTCGGCAGGTCTTTAGCTCAGTCCGGAGAATGCCGGAGGCCAGATGAGAGGAGGGTTTTGCCAGCTCACAGAGCCAAGCCTCCAGGGAGCCGGATTGTTTGCATTTGGCGTGATTAGGTAGCCGTTATGTGTCACACAAGCCTGGACTAAGCCCTGGTCTACTCTTTCTTTGCGTCACGTATAAGAAAAGAGAAAATAATTTTATCCGTTGGTCTCAGGCCACTGATGACAAGGTGGGGGAGATCATCATCTCCCTCCTAACTAGGTCACTGTGTTATTCAAGTCCAGCAGGAGACTGGAAGCAGCAGAAGGCTGAATGTTTTAACTCCCCCTCACCCACTGCTGGAGATCTTGTTAAAAGATGCCACAGAAAACTTAAAGAGGAAAAACGAACCAAACTAATTTTATATCTAGAAGAAAAGCACATTGGAAACTTAAACTTTTTAGCACTTCACCTGAAAACAGATTATTCACTGGTTCATGTGGCATAATTTGTCACGTATGGGCAGCAGAAATAACAACAACTGTCAATTTCTCCATCATAAAACTATTTAACTGATATGCTGTGTTGGCTCTTTATAACTTTTTAAGCATAGCATTCTCTTGACATGCTATCACCAAGCTGAGGGTAATTTTACAGAAATATAGACTCTAAAGAGAGTCTCAATTGCAGTCGGGAGCCAAAAGCCAAATCATTAGTCTTAGTGGTCGTTGACATGGCAGTCAAGAAGCCCTCTCTTTTTCATTTGAAACATTCATGATAGAAAATACGCCTCTTTAGAGACAGCCGGCTCAACTTTGGACAGTCTCAGTCTGCGGCTGCCACTCGAGGTGCTGGTGGCTCTGAAAAGAAGCGCTGAATTGCCTCTAATAAGGTCCCTCTCAAGCTAAACGGAGGAACTCTCAACGACTTCTTCAGCGATCATCTTACACCACAATGGCTTAAGGTTAAAATGAGAGACTCCAGCTGAAAATGTGAGCACCTGCAGAGCCATTAAACTTTTATGATGATTCTGGTAAGAAGCTCAGGGGCAGTGAAGTGAAGGATGTTTGTTACTTTGCTATAGGCCGTGCAGTCCATCCTTTCTATGCTTTTGTGCTAAAACACTGCCCATGTTACCATTAATAAAAATGGAATCTATATGTTTGCTGACTTGACACAGAATTTCAATTGTCCATATGAAATATTTACACTGATGGTATTGCTGCAGTAGAAAACTGTTCAATATGTCTCAACACCACTCCGTAGTACTCCCATTGTTGCTCCTACTTTTACACATAGAGGTCAGATTGCTAGTCATGTTGTCTAGTACTCAGCCTGTTGTGTAAAGTATACAGTGTCTCAGAAAGTGCCCCTTTCAGTGAGAGACAAAATGTCTATGTTAGTACACTATGTTTTTATTACACAGTGAAAGTAAAAAACAAATGTCTAAAAATGTGAATTTCTTGATGTCACACATATTACAGGTTTTATTCTACTAGCTGAGCGATTCAATCCTTCAGTTAATCACTGAAATCAAAGCTGAGCTGATAGAAAGCAGGGCTTTAAGAGGTTATGTCCTATGCTCTAAAGACTCTTTCTAAGCACAATGTTAACTAATGCTTGGTCGCCTCCTGAGCCAACGCTGCCTCCCTCAAGGCCACCCACCCCCAAAAGTGGAGTGCAGCCCAGAGGCATGCAAAGGTAAAGTAGGGGGAATTCTGCAATCAAATAGCTGTGAGGGACCGGCGCTGCTGAGCGGAGAGGGCTTCCTCTGCCTGCAGCTCTCTCCCCAGCTTTGTTCTGCCCGTTATCTTTGGTGGCAGATAATCCTGAATGTGTTCCATGGATCACAGCTGCTTCACCAGGAATCAACCACCGGCTCATCATGCATGGTAAACTCATTACATATTCAAAAGGGAACTAAATCTCCTGCATATCTGCTCGCTGGAGGGGCATGTGCGTGTGTGTGTGTGTGTGTAAGCCTTCCATCCTTAAACAGGCTAACAGCATTTTTCACCCCCCATTAAACCTTACCCTTTCATCCTTACCCTTGTTCACATTCACTCATGCTCAAAGACTTGAGAGACACTTTGACTTAAAACTTCACTTTGTAGATTTCTTGATTGGTGATGAAAATGAAAACAAAGTAGCTGTTGACACACATGTCTAGATAGATGGAAGTGTGTGGGTGGGATTGTTAGACAGTGTCAAAGCTCTAACCACCATCAGTTGGCAGTGAGTATAAACACATCGAGGAGTGAGATAACTTCTGTCAAACTGAAAAACCACTGCACTATATTTCTTTTCCTTTTTTCCCTATTCTTTTCTTTTTTGAAGAAATTTGTTGGCATGCATGTGTAAAGGCAAGCTCCAGTGTCGAGTTAAAGGAACTAATTTGATGAGAAAAAAGTTTACATAAAGCTGCACTAACCAATATTTCCATGTTCTCAGTAGATCAAATGACTACATGTAATGTGATCAGGATTATTTGAAATGACATATGCTCAGAAAATTATCACTCGACACTGCACGCCAGCACAATGTTTTACTGATGTCTGATGTGAAATAGCTCAGACAGCCTTTGACAGTAATTGTTCATACTTAATATTTTTCAGTCAGCTCATTTTTTTTGTCAGTTTAGCAAGATTAATGAACAATAATAAATATGCAATTTTAAAGCATCAAAATGTTCTTATATTTCACCGACAAATTATTTATAAAAAATACAGCTATTTTAGTCTTTGTTTTAATCTAATTTTGTTTATTTATATATTTTTATTGTAAGTTCAACACACAAGCAGGGCAAGATAACTTCCTGACAGAATAATCCTGAAATTGCCTTTAAACTCTGAACACAAGGGTCCACAGAACCTACACTACTGATGCTTTTCATTTTTAGCAAAACAAGCTCCAGCAATTATCTATTTTTTTTTTGTTTAGTTAATTAGTTACCACCAAGCTTAATGGATATTCTGGCTATTGCGACAGAAACTTAATCAACAATGATGGCAAAATCCAGCCCTGAATGGGATAAGGTGTATACATGCTCAATACCCCATCTGATTACAACATAACCCAATTACTTATTGGGTTTCTTTTAAGCAGGATAAGAGCTAATCCAGGCTTCTGTGCCATTCCTATGCCATTATCAATAACAAATTGATAATGGCATAGGCTGAAATGCAAAAAGCAGGTGTTCTGAACAATAATAACATAAACAAAACCTTGTGGTAAAACAGGAAATCACCAAAGAGTTGCTGTAGAAAACAGTATCCAAAGAGAGAGCTTATCTGTGTATTGTGGCACATGACTTGTGTGTTTTATTAACAGCTAATACATTTCATACACTTGCACTAATCACATCATATTCTAGGATCTGTATTGAGGGGATTAAGCAGCAGATTGATCTACAGTGTACATGTGTTTAGCAGCGTTAGGTAAATTAGTCCTGTTGATAATGCTCTTGTTTGCATGTGTGGCTCAGTCAGTGGCCGTTTATCTATCCCCGAGTCCTCACCTCCACACTCACCCCCTAATCCTGTCCCCAGACAGGCTGATGCAGGATCAGCAGTGACTTCAGCCTGGAGGGACCCCTGTCTCCACAAATAAGCCCACTGGCCTGAGGATCAGCCTCCATAAGTCACCACTATACTGTTTGTTTGTCAAGGTGATGGTGAGACATCCGAAAGCCCACAACTACCCACTTCTTTATAGTAATGCGTCATCGAGTAAAATTTTGGTCCTTATCCACAACTTACAAACAGCATTTATGTGAGGGTTTATGAGTTACAAAATAGTGAATAACTTCTTTGAAACTTGTATCCTTAAACATAAATGTTCAAACAAATTACTTTTCACTACCTTCAAAAATACTCTTCTCAAATGCAAATAGTTCCTTATCAAGATTTCTGAAGATAACAAAACAACAAGCAAAACAGAAATTTCCCTCTTAAAAAATTTGCAATTTTGGTTCATTTATTTTTGAACAAATTTGTTTTTCCAGAAATTAACTATGAAATCATTTAACCATGAGATAAAGAAATATCAACTGTTTTCAGCATTATTTCCAGCGATTACAACTGTTATATACTCTGCAGAAGCTACATATTGTATACTTCACCTATACTAAGCAACTCTTATTATAGCCTATGCAGAGGATAATATTTCAAGGAACTGGAGCTCCTTGAAAAAATGTATTATATTTTCTATAAAAAAAATTTAACTAGGAAAACAATGGAACTTCACAACAGGAGACGCTGTCGCATTTAATTAGCTGTGTTGAACCAGCTTCTTTATAAACTCCTGCATTGATGAAGTATAAAGTGGTCCTCAGGAGACGTGGTCAGTGAGCCCTGTAAGTTGTTTCCACATCACCAAGTTTAAGCATCACCTATTTCATGAGGAAGATTACACTTTCTTCTGCCTTCATACATTTCATTATCAGATATGAAATGCCCAGCTTAAAGATAAGCTGATCTCATTCACTTTTCCCAAGCCCCTTTAGAGATTCAACCATGCAACCTTTTACACACCAATCATGCTGCTCTGATCTATAAGCTAATATCTGAAGTTACCACATGCTTCTTAGCTTTGCCCAAGGGACACACAGCTGCCGCTTTGCTCCCCATAAAACCCATAGCTCAACACCTAAGAGACACCCACATCTGTCAAAGCACACGAAGCTTTCCACAACCCAATTCACCTCCTGACATTTGTTTTTTGCTAGCACTTATTTGGCTACCGAGAGATACACAGTGTAATTTTGGTGATTAGAAAGACATAGTGTGTGTGAGCAGAATAAGATTATATCCTGAACACAAGTGTGAAAGAGCAAACCATTAGAAGAAGAAAAGCAAAAAACTGCCTCAGTCGATACAATTTTTATCATGCACTCTTTTTTGTTAAATTAAATGGCAGTCCTTTTTCATCGTGGACTTCCTCTGTTCACTCTGAGTTTTGAAATAGGTCAGATTACGATGATAAAACGATGGCTTCTTTCATTTACAGCAGACATATGGACTGGGATTCACTGCCATCCCAGTGCATGCTCGGAATTTCTATCAGGTACTCCTGTCAGCCACCCCCCTCCGTTCATCCTCAGTTTAACATGAATCTATCTCAACACATCATCCTCCTGCCACCACCTCCACACTTGCCATCATATCATTGTCCCATTACAATCTTTTGTTTGAGGAGTGCACAGGAAGATCAATGTACGATTATAGCAAACACACAAAGTGAGGCGTTGTGATGTGCCTGTCAGAGCTGTAAACAAGCAGCAGGAAAAAATATATAGGCTACATCTGCTATATCTGCTGAGCACAGGTCAGGGGGTCCACGGAGCCTTTGATTACACTACAAAGTCTTTGAAAATGCACTCAGGTCAGTGAAACGCAAACTTGGATCGATAGCGAGTCTGAATCAACAGCCTTGTGGGTTTGTCTTGTCAGCTTGATTAGATTCAGTAGGAAAGTGGGTTGATGGGTAAACATGACAGTATCAATATTGCATGAGACTGAACATCCAACGATTTCTCTCTTTAATGTTTGCTAAAGATCTGGGTCGAATCCTCTTAATTTTTGCATGGATTAAGCTGCCACACTGAAAATGAAGATGGAGCACTGACTGCCAAGAGCAAGAAATATATAGTAATAAAGGATAACTCAAGCAAATAAAAAGAAATAAAAGCACACAAAAAGGCAAATTCTTAACAAAATCCTGCAAAAGAAATGAGGTTGCATCCCTCAGGCTGATAATCCTAGAAGCATAAGAAGAATTGGAAAAAGTCTACCTTGTTTATATGAAGCCGGGGCACTTCTGTGGCATTGTCAGTGCTGTAGCTGCAGGGTGCTTGTGTTTCCCCAGTGAACTGAAGCAGATGTCAGCAGAGACACCTGCTCTGGCTCAGCCTCCTCCTCTGCTGCCTGCCTCCCTGGGTGTCAGGGGTCGCTGCCCTGCCCCAAAATACACCCATCGCTCAGCCCCCTGGCATGCTATTGTCTTAAGCACAGCCATGGATTTATGAACTCATTAGGACATTTTCACACATTTCTAATCTGTTGCATGACCGTTAAATGTTGGAAATTAAATGAATGATAGCTGTTAACATATAAGCAAAGCCAGCATTATGAGTGTTATTATTGGTGAAAAAACATGACTATGATCACTTTGATAAAAAGACCTAAATTAGTGATAAGCATGAAAAAAAAATCTAAGGAGCTTACAGTCTCTTACCAAGAGACTAGATCCCGGTTGGGGCTGGGTGGGGGTGCAAGCGTGTGGTAGTGGCTGGCCATCTGTTTGGGATGTTTCATGGTGGGCTTGCATCAGCACCCACATGATTGATTGACAGCTCAGTAATCCAATCTCTGCTGTTCTAAGTCTGAGTGAGGCAGACGTGGAGCAAGGATTCCTACTGACCAAGGATATTGAATCTCGCAGCTTCAGAACTGCAAAAAAAAAAGTCAAATGTTGTGTAACTTGGCAACGACGGCTGGGCAGAGATCTTAGGCCATAGATTGCTGCTTTAATCATGCCCAGCTCAGCAAAGACAGGAGGAATAGTGACCTACATTCATCCTCATCTGAATGACAGATGTCCCCAGTGTCTTTGCTACAGAGTAGTAGTATGTGCTTATTCTTTAGTGATTACTGCTGCACGCCAAGCAGGCACCATGGTCTCATACCCCCATAGGGCCAAATGGGTCTATAAAAAATATAGGCTCACAAAAGGTAATATGGAAAATATTCCCTCATTTTTTTGTTATTATATGGAAAATACAACCAAAAACCTTTCTTACTATACTAAAATTAGTTTTTTTTGTAACTAAGCCACTTAACTTCCATATAAAATCAGACCTCTTTACCTCCTTTGTCCAACTAACACCCTAACAGTCT
>JAPZDY010000022.1:649462-677681 GCA_029783645.1 Ctenochaetus hawaiiensis
TTTTGTTATTATATGGAAAATACAACCAAAAACCTTTCTTACTATACTAAAATTAGTTTTTTTGTCTTGTTATAATATCCTAAAACACACAAATATCAATTATTTTAGCTACACAAAGTTATGGACAACACAGCAGGTGCATTAAGCAGTATTGGGCTGCAAAAATTGAACAACTAACACTTTAACTGCAAATTAAAACAAAAGCAATAAACAGATACCACAGGGATAATTAAGTTTTTTACAACACATAGTCTGCAGACATGGCCAACAATGCTAAGCACAGTAGAATGTAAGAATGTCATCTTGTGAATCTTATGCAGCACAAAGTCTTCATTAACCTGTTCCTGGGTCATCTTCATCTTTGACAATTATCAGTTAATATTGTAACTAAGCCACTTAACTTCCATATAAAATCAGACCTCTTTACCTCCTTTGTCCAACTAACACCCTAACAGTCTGAAGGTAGAAGTTTGTAAGGATTATGGCAAAAATTGCACCTGGTTAAGCATACAGTCTGAGTCAGACTGCACCTGTTGTTCTGGTGTCAGTTGTCAGGTGTTCAATGAAGCAGTATTGCATGAGAGGGTGTGCTTTAACGTCATTTGAGCACAACAGTGATGTGGTCAGGACTGAGGCACTTGTAATATTATTATTATTATTATTATTATTATTATTATTATTATTATTATTATTATTATTATACAACTATTGCCAAAAAATAAAGTGTAATCAAAATGTATTCATGTTGAGTTACAATTCTCTCTAAAATTGAAGGTTTTTTGCAAGTGTGCTAATAGCTTGCACACAGACATTTCACATACAGTAAACATTTATTTGTGTTGCACATTTTGTGCTTTAAACAAAGATGACCCAACAGCTTGAGAGTAAGCGGTACTAGAATTTTTTTATTTTTCTAGTTTGCCCACATTCAGTCTAGCTGGTTTCCCTGGATAAAAGTCTTTGTTCTAAGCTAGGCTAACCATATGTCCTTAGCACACAGACATTATCTGTTTTATCCATAAAGAAAGCAAATTAGAAATGTGTATTTCCTAATATATTTTTTTATATTATTAAAATCCAAACGATGTTAATTAAAACATATTTAATCAAATGTTAATGAATACATGTTTTGCTTGCTGAAAGAACTTCCTTAGAAACTACATGTATTGTATATCCTCTCCTAGTAACAAGCTGTTTAGCCTTATGTGTCCTTGAGCAAGGAGAGTCCCTATATCATGGAAAAATTACATTGTTATAAGACAATACATCTGACACCTTGATATGGCTGAGCTTCCATAGCCTTTTATCCAGCTTTTGTTACTGTGAATCATAGCGAACCTAATAGCACTTTTTTTTGTCTTTGATGTGATAAATGACTAAACTGGTTCATTCATCTCCACAGTCATTACAACAGAAATCTGGCTGTCCAAAGGCCTGGCTAATCTGTGGGCACACTGGTAAGAGGACCACATCTATCATGTTCCACACCTGTGCTACTGTTCTTAAAAGGCAAGGTCAGATTTCACTGTGGAGCACACACACACACACACAACAACCAGCCTGAAGTCAGCGGTATTTCAGGACTCTTTCACCACCCAATCCATTGCAGCAGATCAAGGGCAGAGAAACGCTGCAGAGGTGAACTGTGTTTAAACTTAATTCTTCAAAAACACCTCTGTACCAGCTTAAATATTTAACTTTAAAATACGTGCCAAGGCCCTTACCACATATAAGGTCATTTAAAATATATTTACCTGAACATTCTGTAAAATTCGATACATAGCATTACATTTCCAATTTCATTTGAATTAACTGATTTATGAAAATGAAGCATCTTAAGTCATGTACTTTACAGTTAGTCTGAGACTAACATGACATAAACATTGTACCTCCTTCACATTAGGAAGGTAAGAATGAGCATATTAGCTAACATAGTTAAGTTTATTTGATACTTGGCTCAGAGGACCATTGTGCCTAAAGAACAGCATAATAAAGCCCCCAATTTGGTTGTAGTCACATGTTCAATATCCTATATTTTATAAAGGCCACCTTTAAACAGGTGTTTTGACTTGCCCCAACATAACATTAAAACTTAGTCCTGCTTTTGTGAGGAAAGGATGATATTGCTATATGAAATCAATCACCATTTGTTTAATGGTGGATATTTTGTGGATACTTTCAGCATAGACCTGTCCTCACAATGGTGATAAAAACATAACAGAGCAACTTTTTGATAAAGGTCACACAGCAGCTATGCAGCTATTTACATCCATTATTAGGTGATGCAGTGTAATTACTGCAGAGTCTGCAAAAGGAAAAGGTTGTTGGATGGATAGAACTCTCACCAGAAGATTGTGATTCAAATGCCAACTAACCAAGAGTCAATGTCTTCCATTTTTAAGGAAGTTAAGGTTAAAAAATGATTGTGGTTTGGGTGCAAATAGCAGTGTTTGCTACAGTCACTTGAACAAAGAAGAAAAAGAACATTTCCTTCCTTGCCCTTGAGACCAGTCAGTGCTCAAGCCCTAACTATGAAAAAGCTGAATCTCTTATGTTATTTCCTGTCCTGATCCATCTAACTGTATACTTCTTTTCATGCATTCTTGGTCTTTTATAGCACCCTGAATGGTACTACTCCACAAAAGAGAAGCAGGCTTCTGTTTCTTGACCGAATCCAGGAGGTCAATGCAGAACATTTGTTTTACATTGCTATTTTTTTTACTATGGGAGGACCCCAGAGCCCCTGCCAATTATGAATCTTTCAATGTTTGCTCCTGGTTTTTACAACATAAGCAGGTGCTCATGATAGTCATGTCAGTAACAATCCAGTGGGGTGAGTGCACAGAGCCATATTCAGTTTTAAGGGCTTTACGGAACAACATACATGAACAGATTCTATTGAAGTGCTTCTGCCTTTAAAATGTCTTGACTAATATAAGTTTGATATAGACATTCAGTATACAATAATTAAATGTATCATTTGTCATACAACCTACTACAGGCCTACACTGTTGACACATGGTTTTAGTTTAAACTGTGGTGCATGCTGACAGCATAAACTGTAAACATGGATTATGGAACTGGATTACAAAGAAAGCCACATACTGAATATCATATGCCACTTGCTGGATGGCTGCTTCTCTTTAAGATCTCCCAATGGTTTGCTACTGGCTTCTTGCTTATTGTCCCAAGTCAGTTGGACCATTTATGCAGGTTCCTCTTCAACCAAATGGATTTCAGCATCAGTTTTTCTGATGTGCTCTTCACTAGCTTAAGGCAGTTATACATCTACCAAGGTCACACAAGGACACAGTCTCGTCCTGGAGTGTGACCTGTTGTGTCTTTTTTGACTGCTTCTACTTTTGTGACTTTTCTCCTCCATCTTGAATTTATCTGATCACTGTGGCAGCCTGACCACTGCTTTTAATGGAAGGGAAAAAAGTAGTTATTTGATCAGTCATGAATGACGGTAGGCCCACAACACCTAGAGAAAATGTATTCCTCCCATTTCCATCTGCACCACACATGCACAGCACGCCTCTGGCAATAAACTTAAAAGTCAGACACTATGCCCTTGTGCTGTGTGCCTTTGACTGAAATTGGGCTATGCACCATTAGTTCACATAAATAAAAGCCTCAAAGCCAAACCCTTTAAAGATGTATGTAACAAGATAAAATTTATAAAGCTAAACGTGAGATTTTCAGTAAAATTCACTGGCAGTCCTAAGATGAGAATTCCATTCTGAAATGTCATCAACAGTGTGCCAAGTGTCCAAAACCCAGCAGAGTCTCTGCTGCTCAACTGTAGGTCATTGATGTTTTCACCCAAACTGGGCAAGCAGATGGTCATTTGTTAAAATCAATTACCCACCATGCATCTCCTATACTGGAAAGGCTTGAATAGGAGAAAGGGATATTATCATGCAAGGGGTTTGCTGTTCAGTTTGTGAGCCTGTTTAAAATTCTAAATAGAAAGGACATGTTGTGCCTCTGGATTATTATTAGTTTTTAGTAAATTCAGTGTTTTTCTCTGTTAGCAGTAAAGCAAGGTCAAAGTGTAAGTGTTATCAATTATTTGTTGCTCTTGCTGTAAATGTTAATCTCACACACACTGTTTATGTGTGATATGAAATGATAAGAAAATACACAAGTATATGCAGCAAATATGGGAGAACCAAAGTAATTTAGTGGTAGAAAAATTAGAAAGCCTTTATCACTATGGTTAACTCGTGGCAAAATTGGAAAACAACCACCAACGCATTGCAGCACACAGGCTTTCATCAGGGTGACTAACCAGAAGTGGGAGACAAACAGAACATATTTAAAACAATGGCAGGAAGTGACATCATAGTAAATACATGGTAAATGGAAAATTAATGAGCTAACTCACTGAATGTGGTACTATTTTTCTACAACCAGAGTGCCTTGGTTTTCATATTTTGATACATTCCTATCATCCCTGCACTGAGCAGCACCTTGTTAGTTTTTCACTCCTCCACCTATCCACCAAAAATAAGCACTTTTCTCTCTGCTTTTATTTCCACGTGTTTAAATTAACGGTTTTTTGTGATAAGACACGTCTGCAATGCTACTTAAGGATTGTATCCATGTGTATCCTTACGAAGCAGCTGTTGCAGCTGCTTACTACCTGCAGACAGGCACACTGACACAAAACAAAGAGGAGCATCATGGGGAATGAGTCAGATGGTCAAAGTATAGCTGTAATGCATCTCATACTACTAATTCACGTTCAGGGATATTTGAGCCCCCGTGATTGTCAGGGGATTTATGGAAAAATTGAGTTGTTTATGTAATTATAGAAAATAGACAATAAATAACATTTGACAATAATCTAAATTGCACATTTAGTCTCCTGTTAGACCAGAATACCCTCTATGCAGCAAATTTGTTTGTGAAGACTGTTAAGTGGGCAGATAAGTTAAGTCTGTTATGAAACTATGTATAGTTAATTAAAGATCCAAATAATCTGCTACAAACAATAGATAAATGGTAACTGGCTAATTGTAATCAATTAATAGACATGAGAAAGGTAATATTAAATAGACAAATTGAAACATGCTCAGATCAGTGTAAAACTACATCAGTTAAAGAACAATTAATGAATGCTAATTTTATATCGTATACAAATACTTTGTCACATACTTTCATACCATCATTTATTAGGCAAAACGCACCACTGTCTTAAAATTGTTATAACGTTTTGTCAGACATCAATGCTTATGCTGTGGTTTATGCTATTTTACAAATGAGAGCTGACTGTGCTACTGATAACACATAGAACAGCCTGATTCAAACAGAAAAGACCACATGCTGCACACTGTTCCTATTATATTTTATTCTTGAAGAGACTATAAATCTTGTTTTTATACGAGGTTATATTTATACATATAAGCTGGCACCAAGACACATCTCACATGCATCATGTCATGTCTCCTCTTTTATGTGGGAAACTGCAGTTGCTGCCAATCAAAAATGATGCAGCTCTGTACTACTAGGAGCACTCCTGCTTTTGTTTGGTACCTGGGCTTGAGAATAGACTTCAAAACCTTGTCCAACTTTCTTGACAAAAGACCAGAGGGTTTGTCATGCAGCCCTCAATATCTTACTGGTCCTTTAATGTAGTGCACATTTGCATATATATTAAACTACATACTGGGGAATGTGCCTTGTCTGATTAGATCCAAATGTGTCATCAAGGGAGTATTCACACCTGCATTCACACTATACACAAAATGTGCCAAGAGTAAACAAGGCCACTGTGTATCATCGCTGTGTGAGAGAACAGTTGTAGCTCAAATATAAAACTTCAAAGAAGCTACACAAAGCAACTATAAAAGCCTTTTTACAATCCGTACAGTTCAGGTTATGAGGGACTTTGAAGCCTAACACTGATGCCAGTGTGTCTGGCTGAAAACTGCTGATAGCTGACATTTTATGCCAGTACAGCACTTTGTTCAACCTTAAAGGAAAAGCTAAAGTTTATTACAACTTTAAGTATACATTTTTGGCCCTGATCATCTGTTCAACTGGGAACAATACTGTATTCTCAGAAGTAATGGCCGACATATTTGATGTCACAGGATGTCAGGGGGGTCAAACACAATCAGTCAGACCACTTTTATTCATACTGTCATGTTTCAAGATCTCACTTATTTTGGTGGGTGAATTTTTACCACAAATAATAAAACTGGTGTCCAGAGCTAGTGAAATCAAGTTTAACAAACTCTGTTTTTATTGATAAGTTCTAGAGATTGATCTCCCTTGGTGTTCTTTGCATTCAACTCCATATCATTTTGTGATAGTGTCTTGTAGTTTTTGGTCTGTGTTTTATTCTAGTCGGAGACGGAATGTATCAAAAACACATTGAATCTCTGTGTAACTGCAATTACATTACATTTTCATGTAATGCATTATTGTTTCTGAATGTAGTTATCACATTACAGGTATTAATCACATGATCACACTTTTGCTTACCTTTAGACTATTCAGTAAATGTTTGAAATCAGGTCAGAGATGGAGATCCTGAGCTACTTACCTGCAATGAAGACAGTTACCATGAAATCAAAGGCAGTTTCCCTGTCTAGTGCAGCTGTGGACCCCTGGCAATCTTTCACGAACTACAAGGACAAACAGGTTGTCTGGCCATTGTGTACATGCAGTTTTTAAGTCCTGTGACAATCAAAAGCTTCATCTCTTTCCCTATTCATTTATTTAGGGGCCTGGTCTTGTTAGCTGAAATAACTGTGAAGGGTTGTTGCTAAGGAGGGTACTGAGTGGCAAGGCTTGCCTGGAAGGACTACAAAGAGGCTACTAGGATTTATAAGACCTATAGGAAAAACTTTAAAAATTACAAGTGACCTCCTCACATTGCACAAAGTCATATTATTGATATGTAAACACTGAGAAAAACAAAGTTTGATCAATACGTCAGAGAAAGTGTCACAATAGAGAGAACATAATATATTTTTAAATCTTTAATCACAAAAGCACTGCATGCCCTCCAAAAATAACAAAAAATATTTATTTGTAACTTTTTTAAATCAAAGTTCAATAAGGTTTTCTCATTGTCAAACAAAATGTTATGTTTGTATGCAAAAACAGCCAATTTCAGCTTTTAATATCATGACGTCTGCCCATGAATCCATCTTTAACTTTGAATGGCACAAAACAAAGATCCATTAGCTAGTAAACTAGCTAAGAAACAACATGGTACAATAGTGTCAATCATCGGGTGTTCAACCCCTTAAACCATCTCCTGTTGCCCCTAAAAAACATTATATATTATACTGGGTGGAATTCATTCTCTATTTGTTCACTTATTAGGATGGCTTCAACAACTGTATGGAGTCTACAATGTGTTTTGTCTCTCTTGTTGCACTGATGGTATGTCATGATTTAACCCTTCTTCCTACAGTGAAGGGGTGAATCTGCCAGCATCTGCAGTAATGGGTGTGGTGAAGGTGATAAAGGAGACAAGCATCCCTTAAGATTCAATGTAAGTTGGCATTAAATTCTTAGTTGTTGTAATGCTCCATTTATGTTGTGACATGCCCACTTTTCAACCTTCAAATCAAGTTCCTCCCAACATTATGTCTTGTTTTCATTTCATGTTTTGCTCAAAAAATATGCTGGAATCCCGCTGGAATTCTCTAAACACAGTTTGATGTGGACCGGTAATTTATGCAGTGGAAAAGCTGATGCACCCAATCCTAGGATCATACACACTGCTGTTGTCTGAAAGTGAAGGACAGATTTTGCGGGGCACAATTAAAACATCAGACTCTCACTTATTATGGAGCTATAGACCTGTTCACAGAAATATTGCAGAACTAACTCACACTGAATATGATACTTTTTTATTGCATTCCAGATGAGATGAGATTGTATTGAAAAGAGAATGATGGCATTCGCTGTTCATTGCTAAACAAGGAGGCTGTGTAGAGAGGAAAAATGAGCAGTGACAGATGCTCACAGAGGAGAATCATTTGAGAAACTCATTAAAATGAATGAGGAACACTGGATGGGGTCAAATGTTTTTATCTGTAGCCGATGGGAATTTCAAATTGATTGAACATACTCAGAGAATGGGAGGTTCAAATGGAAATTATCGGCATTTTGTGTCTTTGATATACACCTCATTGCTGACTTTGCTGACACTAGAATTTTCATTATCATTTACAGATATTAAGCCCTTTGTTCCATATTCTTAAAATGAAACTGAAAGGGCAGAATTCAATCATGACAGCTAAAAGACAATGATTTAAAGAAGTTGTGCTATGGCTCAGCACCCCGGAGGACAAGAGAGCTGAAGAGAAGAATAATGATTGTGATTAATAAAATATGGGCTCCACATTTTTTCCTTTGTGCCTGCCTGTTAAGTTCTACAATTTTGCATCATTGTTGACCTTCTGGTGGCCACACAGGTTCAACAGCTGAAGCTCCTAAGGGAATGTCAGCTGATCTCAATCACCCCAATAAAATGTAATATTCAGTGATCCTAAATGAAATACATCTTGCCATTCATTCCCGCATTAGGGCATCTGTACTTTGAATGGCAAGTCTCTGCTGTCAAATGCACTCCAAAATTTTGTTTATGAACTTTGCATTTATTCTTATTGTGCCGATTAAATCCTAACATTCGTCTTTTCAAATTTGTTCACAAACAAAGTAGCAAATGTAGCTTTACAGCTAGAGGTCAACACGCTGTGTACTTAAACAAAGAAAAAATACCTGGAAGGAATTTTTGTGATGTAGGTGGATCTATTCATTAACATGGCAAATGGAAATGAATATAGTCTAAATATAGTAAAGTAACATTTTTTTTTCCATATTTAGGTTACTGGGACACAGGCAACTGTCTTGTCTTTAGCTTTAGTCCCTTGGGGTTTGTATTCTCAACATCAAAGCTCTGCCAGTTGAGCTTTAGAAGAATAAACACATTTCTTTACACTTACACACTCTTGGTTTTTGGCTTTATTGTCAAGCCAAATAGCCAGCAGGCAAATTTAGCAAAGAAAACACAGATGTTAGCAAGTAGCCGCTACAGATGCTATATTCAATAAGGTATGTTTACAGACAGGTCAGAGTAAAAGTTGATAAAAGTAAACTCCAAACCAAAGTGAAAGAAAAAATGCCCTCTTACTGAGCTACACAGATATTATATCAAGAGTTTCAGTTTTTATAAAATGTATCTTATTAAGATTTGAGAAAAATATTGATCAATCCCCGACTCAAACACTGGCTGTTTAGCAGGCCATGTTGCAGGGTGTTTTTTTTTTCAGTTTATTCAATAGCAGGTGTAGCATAAGCCAAGAAGGAACTCATGTAATTTCGACGCACTTTTCTTAACAAAACAAAATAATGTATTTAGACTTAGTTGAATAAAAGCCTCATATCTTCAGATCTTGATGTCATGAAGAGGGTGTACGACTGGAGGTTTATGTCAGACTTTTGAAAATATAAATCCATGTGGATTTTTTTCCCCCTATTCCTGATATATTGCTAATACCAGATAATATGATGTTTTAACTTCGCATCTGTTGTATCAAAGTGTCTGATTCACTCACAGCAGCAGTTCTGCTGTTATTCTACTCGCAAATGATGTATTACATGTTTAATGACTAAACAGTCAGACTCACACACAGGAGACATGTCCAACTACTAATCACAACTCATATTTCAAAATCGTGAATGTTTTTTGCACATTGAAACTTTCTTCTGTAAAGACAGACTGAATTCACCCCTCTGCCTAAAATCTATATTTAATTTGCACTAAAATCTCATGAGATGGAAATGATTGTTTCAGGTATTAGTCAAATTCTAAGGTTACAAAAAGCATAAAATTACCAATGAATTATTTTTTCTTTGGCAAGAGACCATGATATAAGCAGCATAATGTCCTCCAAGGTGTCCATAATCAGGTATCACTGTGTGATAACAGAAACCCAGTGGTCCTTTATTTAAATTTGTGCTATTTACAAGATACTGTGTGGATGCCCAATCAATGTTGCTGTTAAATATTGCCAAAGAAGCAGTTAGAATAATGGTCTATTAGTCCCCAATGACCATTGATGAGTAGTTTGGCTTAAGAAGTCCATCCACAATGAAAAATGAATAGGTTTTGCAGCAGGTAAACTCAGCTTCCTCTGTCAGTATAGCAAACAGCGGGGAATTTATTACTTCAACTGCCAACATCTATTATCAACACTGATTAGATGTCCATATAAAATGTGGCAAGTCTTTGCTTTAGAGGAGTAGTGTGTAGATTTAAGAGGGATATATTGGCATAAAGTCAATATGATATTCATAATTATATATTGTGTTTTCAATGTGTTTTTATCTGTGTATACTATATGCAAACTGTGTATAGTAAAAAAAGAATTCATGATCTATTCCTAAAGAAAATGAATCTTCCATGTTGTACAGCACCATTTTTACAGTAGCATAAAACAGACAAACCAAACACTGGCTGTAAAGAAGGATTTTTTTGTGTTTGTCTCACTTTAACAGCCTCTCATATTGATGAAATGAGGTGTATTCCGTTGGTAACAAAGTGCATCCTCCTCACTAGATGCAGCTAAAGTCTTAACATTGGTCCTTTATTCTTATACAGATATATCACTTTTAGTTTAATTGTTAATGGCACACTGGGACCTGTCATTTTTTCTTGTATTACTAGAGAGGCCCCAAGACTATCCTCCCCTCTGTTTAACCTCATGTCAGCATTTCCTTGCCCACATAGTGTCTGTCTCTGTGTCAGATGGTTTTCTCATTTACTGCGCCCACCTGCTAGCAAGCACCAGAAGAAGACTTCACCCATCAAGCCAGAACGGAAACCCCAAGGAAGGAGTACTTAGGCCCTGGGGAAGCCGTCATTGTCAGGTTGTTGAGTTGAACATAACTCTCAGTTTGGACCCAGAGAGGCTGATTAAAGCCAGAGATAGGACTGTTTTCCTCAGGTGAACTGAAGGCAGGCTTTCAAACAGTAAAATAAGTAGCAAAAAACAAACTGTGCTTCATTCTGTCAGTTGAATGATTTTTAGACAGATTAAAAAACATATCAAGAAACTTTATTCCAGTATTGTCTGGATATGACTAAATTTACATTGTTACAGAAACTAAGACCTGGAGTAAACTACATGCTTAACAGATTGGAGGTTGTATAACATTAAAGACAAGATTGTAAAAATTACATACATTAGAAGATGAAGTCTCAAGACCTGAATCATTCCTATGAATGCATTTGAAGAACACTACCCAAATAAGTTTTCCGCATAGGTGAAGGGCTTTGGTGAGCTTCATGAATGAAACAGCAGATAAAGTAAAAAACTAGATGCTGAACATTAGCTTTGAGGAGATAAAGTGTGAGACCAACATAGAGCTAAGAGAGAGAGTATGTCACAATAAAATATAACAAAATATCATGATATTAACACATTCACCATAAAAGAAGGAACATCTGATATTTTTTCACTATCTCGCTAACTGAATCATGGAAGATTGTGTTTTGTGAGTGATTAAACCTTCAATGCAGTCCTTTTATTGGACAAACTGAGACAAGCTGAGAGCAGAACAGGGCCATATTTGGTCAGCTCTGCCTCAAAGACCAGAAACTTGCTGATCACTTTGTCATTTCCTCTTTCTTTGTCTCACCTCACGCTGTGAGTAGATGACTTCATGCTTCATGGAGGGTGTTTGGAGAAAATCTGAGGAGGTTTCCATTTTGAACTAGTAATCCTCAGCCTCCATTCCTGGAGACCAGTCATTGTACATGGCATATCCAACTTGCCCTTATTATTAATCTAACATGTGTGAGTGTAATTAAAGTGTGACCTAAGCCATTCTAAATTGAGAGAGGACGTAGAGGAGATACCTGAACTTTAAAGAACAGTGTTTTTCCGTTGTGTGATAAATGACAGCAGTTGTGTTCAACATCTGGCAGAAGGCCAAGGAACTAGGGGAGACCTGGAGAAACTGGGTCAAATGTTATAGCTGCAAATCATCCTGTTTGTTAAAATGTCTGCTCATCGACAGATGGTCAGGCTTTACCTCAACTCAGACGGTGGTTGGTAAGTTTCAGTGAGAGAATGTGCACTGAAGTGACTTTTCTGTTGTAAGATACATTTTACAGCACACTATGTCACACAAGTTAAAATCCCTTAATGTGACTTGGCTAAATTAAGCATCAATCATATTGGTTTAGCTGTGTGATACAGCCTTACCTGGTCCCAAGGCTGAATGTGGGAGTCATTTATTGTCAGTATTTTGCTTTAAGAGAGGGGGGCAGCCTCCAGGGCTAAATATGGTGGTTATTGCAGAATTGCTAATGGATAATAGCTCCACAGGAACTCTTCAAATGGCATAAAATCCAAATAGAAGATGCTAAGAGAACGTGTTTAAAAATTTGTGAAATAAACTTTCCTTTTTGTAAATGAGAAAATAATCATATATGAAGGCACCAGTGCAGATGGGTGAGCAAGCAAGAAGTCAGCTTAACTTAGTTTAACATGAAAACTTAAAAACATGGCAAAACTAACTTTTGTGAAGTAAGAGCTCTCTGGTTCAGAACTGGGCACAAATGAAGCGGCAACACCGAGAGATTGAGGAGACTACAAAAACAGCTAAATGTATTTATTAGCCAAAATAGTACCCAAAAGTTTAATTTTCAACTTTTGTCCCTTGACCAGATGTAAAGTTAGCAATTAAATCAAACATTTTATGGCAGTATAAATTAAACTAGAGTGTATTTCCTGATTGAAAGAAGAGCAAACAATGGCACTTAATGCTTTCTTCAAAGTAAAAGATATTTTTACCCCTCTCCCACTTGACTTTGGCTACATGAAAGAATTTTTTGATTGGTTGAAGTGGCTGCCCTTTTCCAAACAGTTTCCAAGGACAACTTCTAAGATGGCTCTGTGTAACAAACCATCTGGCATGTCAGGTTACAGTGAAACACACATCATGTAAAACTAGAACAGGAAAAAACAAATGTGAAGCGGCTGAACAGGATAAAAAGGCTTAAAAGAGTCTGGCAGCATCATGTTAAGTAGGACATGTACAAAGCAGATAGTTTATACAAAAGCAATATAAAATGTGAAGGGCACATTTTAAAACTAAAACAGTGTAAAAAGTTGCTTCAAGGAAGGAGACATATGTATGGAAAAATCCTCTTCTATAAAGAGGTGTTTCAACTTTGACCTCTTACAGCTTTACTCTGCTGACTTTGGATTTTCCTCACAGAAACATCTGGGTAATATCTATGGTCTACACTTCAAACTGTCTCTGTCCTAGAATCTAACTTTTATCAAGTAAATTCAAAATTGAGATAATTAGATACACAGAGGTAATATGGCTAATGCCGCATGTCATCACTACATATATACTTAACAGTCCCGAAACAGCAAAGCACCTGCTAAGGGAACCTGTGGCAACCAATGGTGCCACGAAGAGCACTTAAAATACCCAATAAAAAAAAGAAAAAAAAATTGAGCATCTAAAAGGACTGTTTCCTACAATAGTGCATTTTGTGTTATCCTGTTGTACATTTGCATAGAATACATGAATGCTTTTGTCACAAAGTGGCTGTGCTGTGGCTGGTCGGTCACCTTTGAGTTCTGAGTCTTTTTCTGCCTATTTCTGTACAAATATGTAGCATTTGAACTCCACCATATTTTTTGTGTGTTTTTTGTTTTGTTTTTTGTTTTGTGGGAAGATTTTCCTGAAATCCACATTTCTGGAGTAAAATTTGCAGTTGAAATGCAGATTCACCTCCTACATAAGTTTGTTAAATTTAACTGCTAAAACAATTACAATATTTATCAACCTCAAAAAAATCTGCTTGTATAACTCCATGTTATTGACATGTAATCTAAAACACATGATACAGTTGAAAATATGTTGCAACCCAGTATCTGTCTGTGAGCAGTTGGTTTTTCCTAAGATACCCTCAAAGGCTCGATTTGAGGGAGTCATAAATAATATATTAAACTACTATACAAAACAAAATACTGGAATAAATGCCAACACACAATGCTGAAAATATAATTCATCCTGCATACTTTATAACACTGAATGCCTTTACACAAATGCCTGTTTTTAATTTTTGTTTTTTATTGACTAGCCCTTAATCAGATTTTTTAACTAAATAAGAAGAAACAATGGGAAATAAACTGATATATCTGTAAAAACCGGTTGCCTGCACCACAAAGCTGCATTATAGAAACAAAGAGTCTCATAGAAGCTCCCTTGGGTGAGTAATTTAAGTTTCAGTTCTCTTGAGGCAAAAGTTTGCAAACTTAATAGTAAATGCCCCTTCATGGATTTTGTCACCTTACACAGTGTACCAGACCACTTTCTTCTGCCTCTATTTAGAGGAAACCAACTCATGGAGTCCCCACCTATTAGTACTTTTATGAAACAACGGTGTCAGCAAAAGAGACATCTATTTGTTTTTCCTATTAAGTTTCTCCATTCATTTACCCTTGGTGTTAGTCTTTTTACATAATACTCATGTGAGGCTAAGATGAAATCCTCATTTGCAGATGCTGTATCCTTGTTCTCAAAATGTCTGATTCTTGAAAGTCATTTAATCCTTCAGATTTGTGAGTTTCAAAGCTTTGTCATTCAACTAAGCTTTCATTTAGCATTCTGATACACTGGCGAAGGGATGGATTAGCATAACCTGACTACTGACTTGTTCTGCATCAGTGAGAGAGATTCCTTTATAATGCACACAAGACAAAGTTACTAATTAGTATGCCTTCATTCCCCAAAGGTTGTTGTTAACACCAACGCAAAGCTTAAAGCTCCACTCAGTGATTATACTTTCACCGAAACGTGACTAAATTAAAATAATTATCCCACTGTGTGTTGAGGCTAAGTTTATAAAATGTAAATGATGGTCTTACTTTTCATCAGCAAAAACTGTTATAAAAAATATTTGTTGATTACATTTTTTCAGCCTGAAGAGATTAAATACTAAATCATGAAAGAAACAACTGGACAAATTAAATAATTACTGTTTTAATGCAAAGTCTTGTTCAGCTTACATGCCATCACAGAATTTGAAACTGCTCTTCTGGTTAGTGAAACGGTGTTATTCACTGCTCAACACTATTTCCTCTTTACAAACTGACTCCACTTGGCTAATAATCACCATCTTCATTTCAGTAACTTTTTGTGCAGTTGATTCTTATGTTAACCAACATTGAAAATATTTTCAATACAAAAATAAGAAATTCATATACCAAATTTGTCCACATCCTCACTGGATATGAGACAAGAAACTACCCAAAAAACAAACAAAAAACATTATGAAAAACATATGAACTTGCAGACAAGCACATGTGTGAAAGCTAACCATAGTGTGTCATTTTCAAGTGCTGTGGATGTGATGTCTTTATTTGTTGTTATCGCTAACATATTTGTAGGATATTGGTAATAAGAGTGCATAAATAATGCAGGCTGTCAGTCATTTAAATCTTTCTACTGATGTAAACTATATTACTAAATAAATAAGCTAGCTCAGCATTTTGTGAAATTCACTTGCCTGCTTGCTAAGAGTTAGTTGAGGATATCAACACCAATAGAACATCTCAGTTTAGCATAAAGAAGTAAGCTAAAATTCATAAATACACTTAGCAACACATCTAAAAGTCACTTGCTAACCTTTTTACCTGACATGTCTTGGTTGTTGAATCTGTGCACAAACAGACATGTCAAACTCCAAGTTGTGTTTTTATGTAAAGTTCCTCAGTGAAACAATTTCTCAGCAAATAGTGACCTGCTGTAGTGACTATCTTTGAACTTTGGAGAGAGTCAGGGTAGCTGTTTCTGCTTGTTGTTATGCTCTAAGCTAACTAAAGCCCTTTTCATATATGCACTGCTAACTATAAATTTTGCAAACTTTTACTGGCTGAACTGTATGTGCTCACAAATGTCTGAATAATCAAGTGTGGACTTTTCCATCTGTAGTCCAGAGTCTGGATGATGCACAATTCGACAATGAGTGAAGAGAGCAGATCATTGTCCTCAGTAGTCACAGTGAATAAGTGGACATGTCAGTGTTCTCATGCTGCTGCTGCTGGACACAGATCCAAAACACTGCAGCTTTATTTCTCCAGCGGGATCTAAAGTGCACAGTCTTTTCTACCTGCCTTTACTGTGTATTGCTTTCCACTCTCTCATTGATATTGCAGATATGTCCAGAAACATGTAGCACTGATGTAACTGCCAAAACAGTGTTCTTTGCAGAAAGGACAGTGGCCTCATACACTTTGTACCATCCACGGGGCTCTTGCATGCTCTATCAAGGAGCCACTCCTCACCTGAGCTCATTATGTTTCCAGCAAGTAAGAGCAGGTTTGAGATCGACAACCCAGCTGTTAATCCTAAATTAGTGACTGAAATCTGTTTTTTAATTGATTGATTGATTGATTTTTTGAGTTAGTTAGTTAGTTAGTTATTTATTTATTTATTTATTTATTTATTGCTTCAATTTCAGGGGTCTAATGTCTGTGAGAGTGTAATGTGTAAGAGTTTTAATAAGCCATACCTGTAATCCTGAATGCACAATACAAGAACCATGGAACTAATTCACCTACATACCTTATGTTATGATCAAACTTGTGCTTTTCCTACAAAGATATAACAACAAAAAAACTTATTATACGTACAGGGTCACTGACACACTGTCATGTCTAACTGTTACACTGGAAAAGAGCATTGTTAACATTGTAAATAACAACTGTGTTTCTCCTATAAATAACTAAACTAACAATTATCATGTTACTACAATGTGACTTGTACTTATACCCTTTTTTTTAACTGAACCTACATTAAAATTAGGAGCCACAATGTTTACTGTTAATCTCTCTTAAAATTTGGTGTATAAAGAAACAACAATACAATGAAGTTCATAGTCCTGGAATAAAAACTGTGCAGTGCAGCAAAACATGAATTTGCTTTGGAGCTCTTGGTACCTGCAGAATGTTCTTTTTGAGCTTAAATTCCTTATGAGGTTTCCATGGAAAATCTATTACAGCACAAGGTCAGCATGTACAAAGAGGAACACAATTGTTATGATTATCAGGCAGGATGGAGCACAGAAAGGAAAAGTTGTCCTGTGTGTGTCTGAGATCTGCTAGCTCAGAGGCAAGAAAGATACATTGCAGAAGCAGTGAGATGTATAAGCCATATGGAAAATCAATTGACGTGGTTCTCTATGTGTTCAATTAAAGCAAACCCTGGCTATGACCAGATGGAGACTCATTTATCAAGAAACTATGACTGAAGGTATCTAAACGTGCTCTCATTGCTCATTAAGTTGCACTCGGTATCTTGTGGGAGGAAGAAAATTATCAATACTCACATCTTATTCCCATAGCTTAGGAAGCCGACACAGCCAAATTCCTGGAATAACTGAGAGAAATAGTGTTACTATGGGAACAAGTGATGGTTTTTGAAAACAATTTAATACCAGCTTTAAAAAAGGTAGTTATGATAAATACAGCACAATGGCTTTCTCATTTCCTTTGGGCTCTGACCTCTCAGACAGCTGAAATTTTGTTCAAAGAAAATTGCTGAGTAAAATATGGGCCTTTAAAGCATCTCTGATCCGCACTCAGCAGGGTCCCTCAAGAGAATTTTCATTAGAGGCGTGAGTCTTCTGTGGGTTCGCAGCGGTGGCATCAGGAAAACAGGGGGGGCTGGCCCACTTTTTGGCATTTCTTTCTAATCATCTATTGAACTTGCCTTGGGTAATGACCTAATTCTCATTGAGCCTCCCAGTGCGCCACTGTGCTTCCATCTCCAGCCGCTGCCGTGCTGCATTGATTGACTTCCAAAAGATGCAAGGGGGACGGACAAGTAGTCAAGCAGGAGGAACCATCAGCTTGATGATGGCAGCATGGGAAGACTCACGTGAGCGAGGGGTCGTATAGCCCGTCACGCCTCGCTTCATCATCATAGGTCTACCCAGCTGTAAGAGATGTGTTGTGAAAATTAACTCCGGCGGGACAGAAGGAACGACCTTCTTCCAGTTTAAGTTTAAGGACATTGTGTGATTGAGTGGGCTCTATATCCATGAATACCACTTACACACACTCACAAATTGTCATCAGATCTAACACCAGCCTGTCATAAGATGTGATACAAAGTGATTTAGGGTAGAAGAGGACTCCATACGAGTAAAGTGTGTGAGCTCCTTTCTTTGTTTGAAAGCCTCATCATTCCTCAGTCATATGGCAATGTTCATGATGAAGCACCCTGTTATTCCTGCACTGAAGACTGGATGGGTAATCAAGAAATAAATTGTCCAGACTGCGGGCGACCCCCTGCCTGTCCCACTGCCTGTCTCAGGGACTAATCCCCTGTCATCATTGAGAAAGTGTAATGGACGGCAATCCTCTGAAGCATTCCACAAAGTAATATTCTCAGTGATGAGACTATCTTCAAAGAGAAGAAAAACTCTTCCTCAAATCCTCAAATCTCCTTATTTTTCTCCCCATTAATCATATTATGTCCCTTAAACTGTAGTGTAGATTTTTTAGGAGGGTTAGGAAGGCACAATATTAACTGCTGCTGACAAAGTGTGTGTCAAATTGATAAAGAAAGTATGTAAAATGGCAGTGCTGGTGTACAAAGGGAGCTAGATCATCATAATCCTCTGATAGTAGGAATCCCATTATCCACAGGTCCGTGACATACAATAAGAAGGGTCAGATTATTGCTACGATCCAGCATCATAAGCTGTTGACACTGCTCTGCTGCACTACCTACACCCGTGCTGAAAATCTCCAGCAGAATACACCATGTTTTTGTTAGATTCACCCAAGATGTGAGGGAGAACATTTGTTATGTATATTGCCAAGGAGAAAGCAGCTGGCTGACTAAAGCACCAACAGAAAGAAACGCAACTTATATACAGTACATGTCCATCTGCATGGCAGCGCCGCTGTATTTCAACTCATCAGATCTGTCCTTGAGAATAACGCTCAGTGTACTAAACTGGGGGTTGACTCCCATTGTTGTGATACTCATACTGATTCATTGTTATAGTCAAATGTAGTCATCATCCTCTCCATGTTCGGAAGTTCATGTATTATTATACATGCCTTTGTTTTTACAGTAACATCACTGAATGCAATGTATGAACACTCTCATGAACACAATATACGTCAATGACAGACTAACAAATAATCAGCCATTGGTGGTACATACCTACATACTGTACATTAATACAGGAAATGTATAATTAAAAAATAACTTCTGGTTGCTGGTGCTTTTGATTTTGTGCTTCTTTATTTTGATTTTGTGCCTCCTTTTACCCTTATTTTTTTATGCTTCTTTTTACTCTATAAATTTAATGTTTGTTTACCATCTTAGTGTGAGCGAGTTAGCACACAATAGCTAAATATAACTAAACAAAGAACAACTGCGACTGATAGAGATGTTTTAGTTTAACTTTAGTATTTAGTCCCTGTTATAAAACCTTTGGGAATTAAAGAAACTTAATGTATATCCATCCATGAATGTGTTTAAACAAATTATCAGATCATTTAGAATATTTACTTGATGATGTGGCTGTAGGAAGTGGATCATTTGTGCAACATAAATGTCCGTGCAAAATTTCATGTTGATCCATCCAACAGTGGTCAAGATATTTCAGTCCAGACCAAACTGATGGACTGATGGACTGACTGACTGACTGACTGACCACCAGATTGGCCATTTCTACAGCAATTCTGCTGGTGTGACTGAAAAAAGTCACCGATGGGTGAATTCACATAGAAAGGCCTGTGAGGTTCATGTCAGTTCCATGGTCCTTGAGGTGAGCATCACTTGCAGCTGCTGTCCCTCCCTCTCAAGGCCAGATTCACAATAGATATTGCATTGATATTACAGCACAAATACGCCCATAAAGTTTTGCTAGGCATTTTACTCAGGGTGCAGTTTTTCTTTGCCTGGGTCTGATTGCAGTTATATATGTTTTATCAATATACCGAAGAGCAACACACTAATATGATAGCTGACATCAGCAGAATGGAGCTAAGATTAGTCTGATAAAGATTGTGGCAAAAGAGCAAATGTCCCTAATCAGCAGATGCAAGGAAGGAAGAGAATAAACAGAGAAAGAGTGAGGGAAAAGGAATAAAAGAATAACTTAAGAGTAGTCTCTCTGATTGAAGGAGAGGCTTCATAAAATCACACACTATGAACTGTTTTATTGATGTGCACATTATGGATGACAAATGTGAGAAGCAATTTGGCTCGATCATGACTCTCTTTACATACAATACCAAACATTTTACTAATGACTAAATCTATAGTTTTACAAGAAACAAAAATATGTCATAAAAGGGTATTTGAAGCCAGACAAAAATAGAAACCCGTAATTAGGTTGAATATACTTATGAAAATGACATTTCTATATTCCCATCAACACATTCAACACTGGCAATTTGTCCACAGTACAGAGCAATCTAAATCAAAGCAATTAAGTGGTGCAGAATATCAAATAATAGCAGACACAACTATTTAAACAACTTGACTTTAAACAATATTCAGAAATAGCCAGATAATCAAGGTAATTTAAGTTTCTCAATCTAATATTTATGACATTTCTACATGAAAGCAGAACCCCAGCTTATAACTCATTATTCCCAAAGGTAGACAGCACAGCTGGACAATTACATCTCTGAAATTACATTGCTAATTGTATCATTGTACACACTTTGCCATCTGTGCAGTACAGCGTGTTGCCAACTCTGTCTTTGAAAGTACAAAGTGTTTAAACATCTGTTCACTGTGTTTTTTCAGTTGTCTTCTGGTGAGAACACTGAGAGGAGGTCTTACATAACTGTGGCGACTCCGTTGAGGGCTGTCCTGCACTTTTGCCTCTCCCGTAGCCCAAACATGCGTGGAGGACTGCATTAACAGTAGCAGGAGGTAGCGTCTGGAGACGAGGTAGGGGAAATGATTTATGATGCTCTGTTCTCTCTGCTGAGACAGTAACTGGACCAGACCTCTGGTAGGACACAAGCCAACAACTTCCCACAAGGCCAGGACCAAAGCTAGACTGCTGGAAGCTGAGGAGCAATTGTATATAAACTGTAGAGCAAGATCGAGTGCTGTTAGTTCACATACAGACAGTATTAGGCACACAGGGACTGGAAAATTTTATACATACTGTGCCAAGAAAGGAAGGATATTAGAAAATGTTAGAAATGAAGATGTTAGAAAAGCAAAAAGTGGCTTGGCACAAAATGATCTTTGAGACCCGCTGACCTCCCAAGTTCCTCTACCCTCTGTGAATTTATGGATGAATTTATGGACTGGTCAGGTATGGTGCACATGGCAGGGTCATTATATGTCACCTAAAGCCCCACATACCGTAGGTGCTTTCAGTCAAGAATACTACCTGGTTTTGGATTAGCCCATGTTAAATAAGTTTGCAGTTATCTCCACAAATTTGGAACTTGGTATTCTATTGATTGGCCCTTTCACACATGCACACAACCAGAGATTGTTTATGTCACAGATTTTTTTTAGAGACAAAAATACACCATTTAGTTTAGGCGAGGAGGGGAGCTTGTGCAGAGCCTGAGGGAGGCATGACACTTTTGGTTTACACTGATGACAGCAGATACAGCTACCGACATATCCCTAATGATGATCGTTTTTTGACTGATAGCAACATATTTCTTGATCTGCACTATCAACTAAAGAGTGAAGAGCAATACAAATAGAAGCAAGTACCAGGCAGCTACGCTCTGTGAAATTAGACCTCAATCAAGACAAAAACTGGAGCAATTTGGATGTGTGTTCAGCAGCAACAGTCAGCTCAGCTACATGATGGCAAAATTAAAGGTTAGAAGTGCATATTAGAGAGGGGCTTGAGTCTGCCTTCACTCAAAAATGTGTTTTGCTGTGAGTGATGTGTGAGCTGCACAGTGCAGAATGATATATGTATGAAGTTTGACAGTAGAATGCCGTTTTTACTTTCATCTATCGAAAAGGAACATTTCTCATCATGAATCTAAGCTAAACGTGGACAAATCCGTATGAGTTTATTTGGAACAGCTAGTTTAGACGCCAATAAAAATATAACAAACAATGTTTTTACACTTTATGCCAGAGATTTAGAATTAGGACCACTAATGTCTGTGCCATTGTGGGTTTTGAACTATCTTTGCAAAACTATTTTGGGCATTAATGCTTGTAAAAAATAACAGAAGAGAGTTTGGTGATATTCTTAATTTTGCTGTGTGTTAAAATATAATAATATGACAAAAACCTTGAAGATTAAACAAAATCACATTGGATATTAAGAAAACACTGCATCTGTTCATAGTCAGCATGGTTTTAACAGAGTCTAAGTCTGTGTGTGTAATACTGTGTGTGTGTGTGTGTGTGTGTGTGTGTGTCTTTGTTTCTGTGTGTAAGAGAGACAGACCTACAATCTCATTTAATCCCAAATATGTGTGCTATTGTGCAAATCTGTGTGCTATAACCTTTAATCTTTTGTTAACTCGTTTGGAAGATCTCGGAGCAGGCATCAGACACAGCAGAAGTGACCAATCGACTTCTTTCATGGTCAAAGTCAGTGTGTTAGTGGTTGTATGCTGAGTTTGTTGCCGGAAGCCCTGTGACAGACCAAATTCAGTAATCCTGTTCACACTAGCCGAGAGGCTGAGAGCAGGTCTGGGTACAGTGGCAGTGAGACAATAGTGGCACTGTGAGGCAGACATCTGGGTGTCCACCCCGCCCCTCACCCCCCCACCCTCCACTACATGGCTTTGTTCCACCAGCTCAGACTGCAGCAGACCCAGGGTTTCCCCGAACCCGCTGACATCACTGCCCAGCTGATAGGAAGCACAAAGGATCCTGCAAAAAAAAAGGATGCCTTCTATTTATAAACTATGAATGAGGGCCATGACTCTGCTGCCTCAGTCATTTGTGCTGCACCTTCAGGCAAAACACTGCATGGCAAACAATGAAAAAGAGGAGGAACGAAAACAGGCACTTTGGTCTAGACTGAAATATCTTTTTTTGCCATGAGATTTATGACACATTGTCACACATATGTTGTGCAGAGGATGAATACTATTGATTTTAGTGATTCCCTGACTTTTCCATCACCAGTGGGTCAAAGTTTTTACTTATTAGTGAAACACCTCAACATCTGTGAGAAAGATATGTAGATAGATAAAAAACATTAATAATTTTTGTAAAAAGTCTCAGCAACTATGGGCTGAATTGTCATAGAGTTTGATAAACATATTCATGACCCTGTCAGAATAAACTGTAATCATTTTCAATAAGATGTTACCTTTACCTCTAGCCCTATCAGTAGGTCTGAATGTCAGTACCTTCAGTGATTACTTATGACCAAATACTGGAAAAAGTGTCGACATTCCAGCCCTCCACTTAAAGCTCAGTTATTTACATAATTTTGCTTGATGACTGATGAGCAATACATACATCTATGTTTCAAGTCACTTCATAACTAGAAATCTGTTGTTCAGCATAACCAGTCACATATTTTTTCTCTGTGAAAAGGAATAAGGTATTTTTGGACAGTTTGAATGAAAATGGATGGACTCAGGATTTTGTGCAGCAAGACTCAGGGTTTTGTGCAAAGCCAAATTACATACAATAAACTGAGCCAGCTGGAGGGCAGTGTGTGCTCCAGATTTGAGTGCTTGTAAAAAGAGTACGCCTGGAGGTATTTGTCCCTCTCCAAAACACAGTATGAAAGGGTTAAGTACAAGGTTGGTTGAAGGGGAATCCTGCTCATCTGAAATTACCTCACCAGGAGAGAAGAGAGGTGGAGTGTAATCAATAAATCTTATAACCAGCATCTTCAGTGCTGGGAACAGTTAGAGGGGCCCAATGAGGAGATGTTCTAATTATCTTTTCAGAGATTTCCAACAACTCTATTCTCAGGCAGCAGTCCTTCACATCCATTCTATAAATGACACATACAATATCCTGCTGAACCTGGAGGTGTATTTGATCAAGAGTGATGTGGCTGTTTAATTTTAGCTAATTGCAGCATGTGAAATGATTGTGAATCTTACCCCATGTCTTGACTGCACTAAGACGTGCTGTTTACTCAAACTCCATCTCTTTCCCTCTCTATTCTCTCTCTCTCAAATGGACAGCACCAGAGAGCATCATGCTCCCCTTCATCTTGTAATCATATAGTGTTGATGGAAAGCTCAATCAGTAATTCTCTCATATATATATCAAACCAGACTGAAGCTGTTGTCAAATTGTTGTCAAGTGATGTCAAGCTGCATACCATAGCAGAGAAAGAGTAAGGATAACAAATGCAAATGCTATAGGCACCATATATACTGCCATCGAGGCTGTTCTAAATGGATTAGAAGTAGCAATTAATTTGAAACACTATCAGCACTCTGCTCTCCGGCATGTTTGCAGGGCTCAGGTCAAAAATGATTAGACTGACATCAATCACTAGTGAATGGTTAGGGCCAGGGTTTAGGGTTAGGGTTGGTTGAAATGGAGACAAATTTAGACCAAAAATGGAAACGGAGTGTAACAAGAGGACAATTCTGTCTGATATGAGGAAAGATCAAACTCCACGTTGGTCTTTAATGTCTCTATTGTGCATTTTCTTCAAGATCTGTGGCCAGGGTAAAAGTTTAAAATTAAATGTTTATAGCACTCAGGAATGTCAGGGAATCAAAGCTTTGATGATGCATCCTCTGAAGACCTTGAATGTCTTTTACCAAATTTTGCTTGGATTCATCCAGATATTGAGTCACCAATCATCAATGAATGTACATAGCAAATTTCATCCTAAATATATGTATGGCATACATAGATTGCAGTCTTACCCTGGATGAAAAAAAAGCCATTTGACATCTCCTTTTGTTCTAAATCATGCAATAAAGTTGATTGTGGGCTGTTGCCTCCTCACTGGCAATAATAGTCAACTACTGACCTGGATCCTTTCTTAAAAACAATCAAGTAGTTTTAGTAGACAAACTTTGCCAAACCTCAGGCATAGATGGGAGTAATCAGAAACCACTTGCATCATTTTGTAAGGCAATGATGAATGCATTTATCACTGAGGTAGGAGCTTGTTGGAAAGTTTTCATCGGCAGATAGAGGAAGTCAAATCCCATCAGTGAACTTTGGTTCTGGATCAAAAAATCCTCCACTGGAACGTGGCCCTACTACTGACACGCAGCATTACTCGAAGACAATCAGCTACACACTTAGAGCTTTTTCCAGCCTTCTGCACTATTATTACTTTTCAAGATTCTCTCCGTCCCCGGCAGACTTGAAGAAAACCCACTTACAAGCAGCAAGCTGTAAATGTATCTCAATTTCATGACACTCAGTCGCACATCATGGGAAGACAGAGAGGCCAGAGGATTGGATTGCAGACCCCAGACAAGACATACTCCCTCCACCACCATCCCCTTACGCCCCCCTCTTTGGCTTGACCTGTGGTGTACAAAGAAAACACATGACTTCACCCTAGAGTCACATTCAAACACTTATCTGATCATTAGCAACTTCTGCTAAATCCAGTGGGAACAATTATGGGTAAAGTAAAGCACAACTGAATCCTCTGACGCTGTAGGGGAGCCAAGACTGGAGATTGTTACAGAGGGTGTAAAAGCAGTCGTAAGTGAGCACCATCACCTTTTGCTTCCGCTCAGTGGTGCAGGGGAGGATTTAATTTTGATTAATGGTGGCAATTAAACAGATGAAAAGAAGTGGACCCCTAATGAATCTATCAGCCTTTAGTCAGGACTATAGCAGGAGGCTCTAAAACTGGTCCCAGCGCCCAACACTCCTAATTTGATAGCATAAATCACAAGTGAGGCTTTAGTCCTATTAAAGCCTATTCAAGTCATATGACCGACACAGAATGCTATCGGACTTCCCCAATTAGCCCAGCCGAGGGGAGATACTAATCTGTAATAATTGCCATATGTTGACTTAATTGAGCCTAATGAGAACTCAATTTGCATGCTAAGAAATCTGTTAAACAGCTGACAATACAAGTGATATCATAGGAAAGTGCACAAGAGTCGATTTTTAACTCAATGTCACTAGCAATAACTCAGTGGCTCTATGAAACAAAAAGCACAGGAAGCAGTGAAAACCAGAGAAGTATCAATCTTCAGGGAGGATTAACCCTTTTCCCCATGGGCTCTTGATGCAATGGGAAAATATGCCTACATTAAGAGGACTGTGTCATCGATGGAAATAAGTCATTATGTTGGTCTGTGTGTCTGCTTTTACTTTGTGTGATCTCCTCCACAGACAGACTCTGGGCCGGTTACAGGTCAGTTACGGGGCCCCTGCTAGGGAAAGCAAGATGAGGTTACCTCAGCTTTCTCTGAATCAGTCCACCAGGAGCACCTCATCAGGGTCACTGGCATTCTTGAACAGTGATGTCATCTAAACACCAGAGTTTACACTGACTAGATACAAAGTCATACTATTTCATTCAACAGAGGATCCAACTTGCTAAATATAGTAGTAAACTGTTCTGTTTTCACATGTTCCCTTTTATTTTTCAGTGACTAATATAACACAATAATAACTCAAATAAGATAAGTTATTTATATGTATTTTCTATTTCTAGCATCACTTATACTTAAACAAGGTTGAAGTCTGCTTACACCAAGAGTGGACAAAAATACTCAGAGCTTGGAGTTTGATGAGAAAGTGACAAGTCGCACATCTACTAGTCCAGGGGTCGACAACCTTAAACACTCAAAGAGCCAGTTGAACCCGTTTCCCACAGAAAAGAAAACACCAAGAGCCACAAAACCCCTTTGACTTCCAAAATTAAGATAATACTGTATATCTTTTTTTTCTACCTTTATTCCATGTATAAAAAACTAAAGTGTGTTGCATTCATGAAATCAATGAACTGGTACAGAGAAAACGATTTTTTCTGCATGCAACAAAAACATTTTGAACTCCGAAAAAAAGATGCTGGCGATTGTGTACACCACAGCTTAACTGATGGCTTTAATTTGCTGTTTGGTTAATGTTCTGTTTTCTTCAGAAACTTTTCTTTTCTTGGAATTATTCATGGTTGGCCTACCGGGGCTTGAAAAGCTCAATGATTTGCGCGTCGGCGGGTGTCGCACATGTCGCGGTTGTGACGCATATTTTGAGCAACAAAAAACAAGAAAAGAAAAACAGAAATTTAATGTTACAAGAGCACCATAATCTTCAAATTTAGAATTACATTTAAAAATAAATCAAATAAAGTAAAATAAATTTAAATTAAATACTCATTATTTATTTTCCAAAGACACAGGGGGCCGCAGCAGAGCGGTAAAAGAGCCGCAGGTTGCCGACCCCTGTACTAGAGCTGCAACCACTGACAAATGACATAGAATTGGTTTACAAGGAAAAAGATGCATTTAGAAATTTTATGTGAACAAAGACTTGCAAAAATAATAGTGAGAAGAAAAGTTTCTCTGCCTGGCCTCCATAGATACAGAGCAAGCACTGGATACTGAACTCCATGACGGCAGTCAAGCAAGAGGAGTTACCCAGCCAGTGCAAACGCATCAGTGCCTGTTTTAGAGCCTTTAGCTGCTTGCTTATTCTCTAGATTTCACTATGACGCTGCACAAAAAATAAAAGAGGCTTTGCTCAGCTTTGGGAAAGTTTTGAAAATATTAAATTGCCATCGCTCCAGTATTCACGATACAGTGAGTGCTAGTTGACTGTGTTTGCACTTAAGGTTGCACAGTAAATTGTTTCAAAGTCATCTTGTATATAAGAAAAAATGTTTTTTGGGCCACAGGGGATTTTCTTAATAACAGTGGTCTGGCCTTAGCCACTTGGATGATTTGACAACATGACACATAGGGCCCTATCTTACACCCCGCGCAAACGGCGTTTTTGTCACAAGTGTAAGATAGCAAATCCACTTGCGCCGGTTCTGTGCGCCTAGGGGCGGAGGTCTGAGAATGAAGGCAGAATGGAGGCGTGTCCTGGCGTGTTTGATATCTTACACCCAGCACAATGAGGTCAAATGCGCCAGGAGTTTAGACCAGCCAAAACCTGGTCTAAAAGGAGGCGCAAACGTAAAACAGCCTGGACCGCAACCTTCTTCTCCACAATCACACACACCTTTCTTTTCTGTTTTTGCCTCTCAGCAGTGTAAAATAATTAAGTGTGCTTTTGA
>JAPZDY010000022.1:687886-702678 GCA_029783645.1 Ctenochaetus hawaiiensis
AAGTGTGACATGTGTGCTGCTTTGTGTGTGTGTGTGTTTGCACTTCTTTGCATAGAGGGCATCATAAAACCTTTAATAAAACAAAACTAAATACAAATATGGAACAAATCTCCTGTAATACAAAGAGTTTACTAACACACAAGTCACTGTCCACACAATGTATAGCAGAGAAAACAAGTAGATTGCAGTTTGATGTCATTGCTACAGATGAAAGCTCTTCATCTTAATCTCCACATTGGCTCTGAGAGAGATCTGAGAGATCCAAACAGAAATAGATATGTAAATAAACATCAACTTGCTCGTTTCAGTCTGACAGTTCTGAAGTGTTATTTGAAATACATACATCACATTGACATATTGTTTATTCTGTTGCAATAACAGTGAGGCAGTGTGGCATTTCCTACAAATCCATATCGCTGATACAGCATAACATCAACCGGCTGAAATGAGAAGTCATTCCCCAGCTGGAGTCCAGAGAAGGTTCCTTCAGATCCATTCAAAAGATCAGGCTACAGCAGGCGAGAAAAAAACAAACAAACAAACAAATGTGTATGTACGCCTTGATGTGACATTTAACAGGTGGAAATGAAATGTGAAGCCCTTTTGTTATGATCACCAGCTATGAATGATTCTGAAGTCCCAGCCAACATCAGGTAACACAATTTACAAGAAAGAGCAGAGATAAACGTCCATACAGGGCTGCTAGGCTGTGTCTACCAACACCAATCAGCACGTAGGGCCGAACATATGTAGCAGCTTATTTATTTGAGGCCACAGTCATACATGCAAAAATGTAGTCTACATAATGTGCAACAATAACAAGATATTTCAAAGAGGAAAAAAAGAAAACATGTTTCTGCGATGAGAGAGCAAAGGTGGACAAATTCTGTTGAGAGCTAGCAACACAAGTTGCCACTGAGTTCAGACTGCAGAAGCATCTTTTCTAAATAAACCAAAAGAATTTTAAAAAAAACGTGCTTTTAAACAGTCTCAACATACAGTTTAACTTTTTTCTTCAAAATGTAAAGTCTATTTATTATTTAGATATGTTTAACTTCCTCAAAGCAACTAAATTCATCCAACTCAAGCATCACACACTCATAGGCTGTATATATCAATTTTTAATAAAAAAATAAAATGTTGGTCTGCTATATGAACCAGTGTTTGATATATGTTTTAACTGAAAAACTACTGAAACATCTCATGCACAGAGAGGCTTCAGTGTTTGCTGAGAGGTTTAAAAACACGCTGGATATGTTGCCAAAAGCTGCATGTTAATGATAATTCTGCCCTAATTTATTCTATGGTTAAGTAAAGGAAAGGCTGCAACATTCACTAGTTTATGTATGCAAAGGAAAACATTCTGAGTCACTTAGATTTCATCACATCAAAGGGTCCAGCAAAAGGGGGGCTTCATATGGGACAACATTTAAAAAAATTAAGTAACAAATTAAAAAAAAAAAAAATACACGGCACAAAATCAAAAGTTTCACATTTCGGTTGGTTGGAACTCACAGGAAAACACATCCACAACTCAGTGGGATCATGAAACATAAAAAAAAAAGGTACAGGCACTTTTTCTGTAAAAAGTAGGTCAGTTCAAAGCTGTAAGGAAAAGCTAAAAATAGGAAAATATTACAATAACATCTACCACTTCCTATTTTAATAGCTCAGCTCTGCCTCCATCCTGAGGCGTTCACATCTCAGTTCCAGCCTCCACATGTCTGTGAGTCTAAGCACGGCCAAAGGCAACACCCCATATGGAAATATCACTCAGTGTCTTCACAAAGTCTTCAACCCTGCTGTGTTCTGAATTCTACTACATCAGTGTCAAGGTTACACGTTTCAATTTGGAATTTCCACATCTAAAATCCTAATCATGCCGTTCAAATTTGAAAGCTGAGAGGATGCAGGGTGGTGATGAAGTTACTCACTGTGAGTGATGGAAACACCTACGACTGTCTCCAATTAAATGACTAGTTGTGATAAGAGACAGAAACATCTGTGTTTAAGCAGTGATTATCTGCCTCACAGATGTAACTGCACATCACAACAACAAGATCCCTGAGGAACCAGGAACTGCAGCTCAAGTCATTGTGTGTATGCGTACATGTTCTTCTTATAAGCTTTTGTACAGTTATGTTAACAGACAGAATCTAAGATGAATTTGATGGAGAGCTTTTTCTGTTAGTTTTATAATAGTCTGTATGTTATTCTGGGTAATACGGCCCAGAATAAGACACACTGTTTGCCACGTCGCAGGTGGCTCTTTGAATATCAACTGTGTTTCACAAGGTAGCAACTCTTTGTCCAGAAAATGTTTGTTTTGTCAATTGGATCAGTTTCCAAATGTACTGACACATGGAGAGCTCAGTTTGTTGAACCTAGCTCATCATGCAACACTACAACAGCACAGAAACAGGAGTTGGAATGTGTTTTTGCTTTTTTTTTTTTTAAGACAAAAGAGGAGGTCTTAAACTGAAAGATCCACCAACCCACCTGTGTAACTGTTTTCATGACCCAACATTCTTCATTTTGGGCCAAAAATATTTGTACTCTGGTTATCATGAACACACTGAGTCTGGAAAACTTAATTTAGGCTTACCATGAAACATAGAAAAAACTGGCAAAGAATACTTTTTGAAGACACTGCAGTGGACATATTTTTGATATGTAGGTAAATGTACAAAAACATTACACAGATATTTAATAATCTATTTCGGCCATCTCAATATTTGTACATACATTAAATATTATAAATTGCAATAAAAAAAAACATCCTTAATATAATGGTCAAAAAAACTGTAAATATGCTGCTAACAAATATTGAAAAAAAAGCCAAAGTGTAATATCAAAAGATATTTATTGGATCTATCAGAGCTTGTATGCAAATATATGTTTCATTTTTAGTAAAATATGTCATATTTCCATTTGGGAAAATCAGCTTGACTGCCTTGGGTTTCCTGGACAAACAGTCCAGAGGCAGTTGCAAGCTACGACGCATCTTCCACAGATCCAACATGCAAACTAACACACGCAACTAACAGCAAACAAATGAACAGTACACACGTGACAACATTCACAACCAAGATACTGCACTCAGAATTCATGGAATTCAAGCAATGTCCACCACCACAAATGATTACCACTGAACACAGAAGTTTAGAGTTGGAGGCATAGATGTTAGGAAACAGTAAACGAGTTTAAAAGTCAAACTGCACTACAAACTGTGTGCAAAGCTGAGCGATACTCTGAAGGCTACATGGGTCAACCTGTTATTGAAACTCCACCATTGTAAATGCAAAAAATAATATTAAAAATCATAAATTATTAACCCAAATGTTAAGCAGTACACTTGCGCCTAAACCTGCTTGATCTATCGCAGTGTTTGCAGGTGGTTTATTCTACATAGCTACGGTGTCACTGGTCTAAGGCTCATTATTTTCAGTTTGTTTTTTTTTAAAAAAAAAGGCTGAAAATGTGTTATGTTTGAAATTTCAATCTTCAAAAATAGAAAAATACAATACAAAAACCCAGGTGAAAATCAGATAACAAAAATACTGTTTGCATCACAAGCACTTTGTAGTTTCACAGATTGTTTTCTTTTTAAAGCTCCACTTTTAATATTTTTATATTAACAAGAGGCCAAATGACTAAAAGTAATATGAAAAGGGTCTTTCATGGCGACATACAAAGAGAGCAGTCTTGTCCAACTCTCTGTTCCCCCTCAGCTTTATTTTAAAGTTTTAGTATCTTTAAACTAATTGTTTTGATTTTACACTCTAATAAACACACTTTACCCGACTGCAAACAAAAAAAGTTAGCATCTAGCTGATGAACACAGGAAAGCACAACAAGCTGAGGAGCCAGACATTTTTCTCAGGAGTTGGTGGAGACTAAAACAGAATTCAAAGTAAAGAATATTGCACTTCCATTTATCAAGTTGCCAGAGAGAGCTAAGGTGCTCCTCTTTTAAAACTTAACATGATGAGCCTCATCTACAGTACAAGAAGCCATGGGATGATCACTTGAGATTAGAGACAATGTCATCTTAGATGTCACCTTACTTTTCAAGCATGATGTTCTACCTAGGTCCTGGAATGCTTCTATCAGTTCAAATGCTGTTTGAGGGTCTTCTGCAGGGTGGGACATTAACACCTGTCACCAGACAAAGACTGGCATGTATAGTGTGTTCACTTCTCTGGTCACTTTGGTAGTTAATCGTTGTTTCTGACAAATACAAACTCAGTTTGGTTGGTAAAGTAGCTACAGTGGTTATGGAAGTCTCAAAAACCACCTGCCGCTGTGAACATGGTCAAAAAATAAATGAGTTTCTAGCTCTGGTCTTGCATATTGCCGCCAACAACCCTTATCAAAACCAAAAGATCTAAACAGACCCCAAAGAGAAATGCCAGATACCGGTGATACAAAAGCCTGGTGATTCAAACAGTAGCAACAAAAGGCAGGGTTGGGTTTACGTCTTCATCGTTTACCTAAAGCCCAGTGAGGTCTACAATGGCCTTGATGAAGATGGTGTCGTCGCGTATATAGGAGTTTTTAGAGTCCAGCTTGGAGAGAGGACAGAAGAGAGGGCAGCCGCTGGCGATGTTCATATCACTAACAGGCCTCTGAAAGGACGAGGAGGAGATGTCTGGCCGAAAGGCATCGATGATGTGCTCCCTGTTGTTCTGGTCGAGCAGCATTAGTGTGACCTGGACACACGTGACAAGTCTGCCTTACAACTCTGTATGTATGTAAATTGTCAGTCCCTCCAGGATTTCGCGGGCGTTTTTCAAGATTGTTGAGGCCTAAAATGCCTGAATTCGTGGCAGCTTTTCTAAAAAATTGCGACGTAAGTTGTAAGTTATAAGTGGAAATTCGATGTATGTAATTTTTGTTGGTAAGTGAGAGACATTACTATCGCATCTTCAAACCATAAACAAGGAAGTGAATTCAGTGACGTAAGTGCATTACGTTTGCGCTGGGGACTGCTATGATTGGTGGAACTCATGGGAGGCTGGCCAAAATTGCGGAAAAGTCACGGTGATTGGACAAAATTGCAAGGTCGCGCAATTAACAATTTCGTTAATTGTTGCGATCGCAACATCGCAAATTCCTGGAGGGACTGAATAGTGGCTATTTTGAAGAATCAAAAATATATATCACACTTTGTTTTAACATTTTCTTCTTAATTGATGTCATTAGTATTAAATGTTATGATAAACAAAAACCCTTGCATAGGAAGGTGTGTCTAAACTAGTGAATGAGTGTTACCTTCTGATTGAAAGGCCACTTGAGGAGTGCGTCGCTGTGTCCTCTCATCACCACAAAAAACAAAGACAAGTGGGTGCCGCGGCCTGTCCCATCACCATTCAGGTAGATCCGAAGGCACATCTTGTAGCCATATTTACTAGTATAAAAGGCTGGAAAACATAATACAAAGATAGAAGATGAACATATCCTTTATGAATTGCTAGAAGTGGAAATTCTTTATCAGAGAGGTGTCTTGTAATTGCCTGGGTTATAAATAAGATGATGGTCATTAAAAAAAGTTGGTACCAGGAGAGAACATAGCGGGAGCACGGCCAGCCACAGCGTCCTGTCTTTTCTTAGTAAAATCTGAGATCTTCCAGACAAAGATGCCATCATATGTGGCTGCAGACATCTCCCTCATCTTCCCATCCATCTCCACGATGGACAGGTCCCTCAGACTCACGGTCCTTTCCAGCTGACGGACCTGCAGGACAGCAACATGGATACAAGACGGGCCAATTAGATCACTGCAACACGCTATTAACTTGCCCCCCACAAAAACAAAAAATATACAAACAAACAACAAAGAATGACAGACTTCAGCTCATTCACATTTGAGCAGCTTGGTTAAAAACTGGAACTAAAAGGCAAGAAAACATTAGTCCAGTTTTAGCTGCCCTGCATTAGCTTTTGGTAACACTAACAGTATTAAATAACACCGACTACAAGTTAACATTAGTAACATTTGTTTAAATACCCTTTACTCATATACAAAGTCTTAAATGGGCTATGACCAGGTTATAATTCTGTCTCCCTGGTTCATCATTAAAAACTGTGCAATTATCATGCTGGTTTCAGGCAGATTCCTCCACTGATATAGGCCTAAAAGTCATGTTTTGCTTCGTCTCACACATCACACTGCTGCATTTCTCATAAGTGGTCTTATTTTCTATCTTATGTCAATGCATTCTATGTATCAAATTTTTTATCCTTATTTTCATTGTGCGTTTACTATTATTGTTATCATTACCAAGTTTGTTTGTTCTTCATTTCCTTACATTTAATTACAATTACATTTTTATGTGAAGTACTTAATGCATGAAACATCTTTGTTATAAAGCATTTTGGTGGCAAATTTATCCCTATAATTATTATCTTTGAGTGTTTGGCAAGATCAGAAGTGATGCCTTCTGCTAAATAGATTGCTGGTGTCATGTAACAACCCTAACCTTGACCCCAACAACTAATCAAGCTTTAATGACTGATTCTACTCAGCTAAATATCAACATAGAATTATGTTAATACAGGATTAAATATATTTTTACAGTTACCATTTAAAATAATACATACATACATTATATTGCACAATATGTTTTGAAAACTTTTACATGATTCCGTTCAAAAAAAAAAAAATTAATATGGAATGACAAGCAAAGTGTCACTGAACTTTACTGCATCTTAGACTGACTCAGGGATTTGTCCATTATATTTGTAATTTTGGATAATCTTGTTATGAATTCTTCTCACTTCTGGTGCCTTGAAAATCAGATTTTCTTTCAACTTAGTCCAACTGAAATCACAGCTGGACTCACAGCTCATGTCTCATTTGTCACCTTGTTGTTGAGGATCTCGATCTTGTCTTGGTCCAGTCGGTGTTGGCGGTTGTAGGCCTCCATGGTGGCGCAGGAGCGCTCCATCTCTCTGTTGAGGACGCAGACAATGTTTTCAAACGTGCTCACTTTGAGCTCGAGCTCCTGGCAGCGACGGCTCAGCTCAGCCACCTTGGTCTTTTCACTCTGCAGCTGCAGCTCCAGGGCAGCACCTATGGCACTGGGCAGCGGGGTGAAGGAGGTGGCCAGGGTCGGGGCGCATGCACCCTGCACGGGAGCTGCACCACCACCACCACCCACCTGGCTCATCTTCAGCTCCAGATCCCTCAGGGACTGGTGGAGCTCCTGTAGCTTGTGGCTGGCCACCTCCAGGCTCTGGGGCTGCAGGCTCTCCAGGCTCACTTTGATGCCCATGATGAAATGCAGGAGAAGGTTGAGATGTTCGTATGAACACTGCCGCTCATGGTCATGGATCTTTTCTTTCTCCACCTTGATATCACAGACAGATATAAGCAGAAACATATTAAAAATAAACAATAGTCCTTTTCCATTATATGCTAACTGAAAAAACATTTGAATGGTGTATGAGAAATTGTGCCACAGAAGAAGAAAACCGTAAAAGCATACAGCAAAGCAATAATGATGTGAATAATGGATAAATACACCATACAGGCATTCGACCACACAATTTTTTTATTTCTTTTTTAACTACAGTGACACTGAACAACAGACAAATACTTTGTTAAAAGGTCAAATTAATGCTTTTTCTGAGGTGTTTAACCAAATTTCAGGTTGTTCTTTCAAATATTGAGTTTTCTGAATTATTTAATCTCAGCTGACAAAGTTTAGCTGTTTCTTAACAAAAAATAGAGGAAAACAGATCTTTAAAGCTGACAGACTTTTTTACATAGATTTTTTCAGAGGCCTGTCTCCAGAAACAGTTAAGGTTTTAACAATTTAAAACTCACAGTGACGATATTATGCAACTACACTTACAACAGTATTGACTAAACTGTTGGTGAGTTGCATTGTGGGTATTTTCAATGCCAGGCTTTGACACAGAAGAAAAATTTTGTAACAAAAAAAATTATCTCACTGATTTTTTTAACAGGCCATCAAAAGTCCAACAGTGACAAAGGAATACAGTGCTAAATCTGTACAGTGGGGCTTTTACTCCTGCCAAAGGTGCCCCTGCTTAATACTGACATAAAGGGGGAACAATGACTTTACAATGACTTTACATTTACAGTTTTATTTCTTCTTAAGTTTCCACAAAACTAAATGGATCTGTTTTCATTCTCTGTTGGTTAGTGTCAGAAAGCCTAAACATATCAATTTTCATTGGTCATTATAAAAAAGTAACACACAACAAGTAAAAGTTAAGTGAATACTTTCAACAGGCATTGTGCACACACACACACACATATGTACACAAACATACACAGGGTCTGACAGTAACACAGGATTAATTAACAGGTATGATGCAACAAATTCTGTAATAACTGTTGAATAATGTAATACCTTGGCAAACTAGGGGAATATTTTAATGTTATAAGGACTGTTCCATTAAAATCACATATTTCTTGTAGAATAATAAATATTATAGTTCTGGATAAACTTCTAACCTTCGGTTATTTGTCCTTTTATAGTTAAATCATATGTCGGACAATTTATAATTTAGAAATGCTTCCTGTCTGCAAACTGGGTGATTTTCTTGAACATTCCAAGTTATTACATGATCTAGAAGTTATTACATTGGCCATTGTACCACATACAGCAAATTATGACAAAAATGTCTACTTACAGACGTATCGCAGCCAACAACATGAAATCTGCATGGTGCTTTAAATTTACTGCAGAACTTAATATGGTCCACATACTGCAAAACAAAAAAAAATGAAAGAAGCTAATGATCTACAGAATATGTTGTAGAATTTGATCCCTGGCTAAATGGTAAATGAGGTCAGTCTAACAGAATTATGAAAAATTGAAAATGAATAACCAGGGTACCTTTTCTCTGGGGATCTTTTTCTTTGCACAGCCTTCACAAATCATCGGGTACTTTGGACAGATTTCGTCATGAGCCTGAAAACAAAGCAAATCAAATCAATTCACAATTTCAAACAAAGTCTCATCCTTGGTATTTTGTCACTGAAGACAGAAAAGATTGATCTTCATTGGTATGCATAAGTGAAACTTCATGAAATTTGGGAACCCAAATGTGACACAGTTTTCCAGGAAAACATCACATAACCTGCAGCTAATCTGAAACTCTGAGCCCCCTCTAACAAGAGTGAATGGAGACGTCTGCAAAATTAAAAGTTATGTAATTATTCAACCCAAAATAGCACCTGTAAAAATTGAGAGAGACAGAGACAGAGACTCTCTGAGCTAACTGCTGGGTTATTGCAGATAGATATTTTAAGGGGCACAAAATACCAATTTTACATAATGTTGCTTTGAAAGATGCTACATATAACATTTTAACACCAATTACAACACAATTCCCCCATTCGGGTTAAGTTTTGTGTACTTCATGTACAAACTTGATGTCTAAACCTCACTCTGAAAAACACATTGAGACATTAATTGTTCTCATATCAGGAACTGAACTCTGGTAATCCTGATGAAACCCAGGAATTCCAACTGCTAGACTAAATGGGACCTGTGCATTATGAACACTGCACTTTATATTGTGGCCCAACAGTTAGTGCTTGTTCAGAAGCTCTGAAGCAGATATGACCACATTTCTAAGCCACGCTCAACCTTGCAACTTTTTTCATTTTAAATTCTTATTTTTTCGCTTAAATGCTTATACATGTATGACCTAGTAGAGAAATGCATCCGTCAACACTGGAAAAGGAAGCACAGAGCTCAGGTTATGAAAGCAGCAGATTTTTAAGACAATCACTGCATCACGGCACCTTTTGACCACTGAGCCTGACTAACCGGAACCAAACCAGGAGGAGAGGAAGGAGAGCTGGGACAAGAGCCAGAGCCCAGCTTGAATTTAAGGCTGATCCTGACCAATGTTCAGCTGCACAAAAATGAAATTAAACTGAACTCTGGCTGGTCAAGCAGCTGAAAACCAGAGGCTGTTGTGCCCATATATTTGCAAAGATGAGTCTCCACCACAACATCCCTGATTAAGTTAATGCAGTCCAGCAGTCTGAAAATGCACTGGATTATTTCCAGGGTGTTTAGCTTTATATGTATAGGTGTATAAATATCTGCAAATATTATTCTTACACTGTGAGAGGAACTAAAAATTTTGATTTCATTGTGTAACTGTGTGTTGCAAAGGGATAAATAAACGACATTGTATTTATTCACAGGCACAGAAACCTGAACAGTGTGTGATTTTACTCAGAAACACAGAAAAGTCTGACCTTGATGTTCTTCAACAGGAAGGGTTCTTTGCAGTATTTGCAGTTGAGCGTCCTCTCTGGACATTCTCTCTCGTTGTGACGCTCCTGTTCGTTGGCTCTCATCAGCTCTTTACAGGAAGGACACAGGATGATCATGAAGTCACAGTTGCCCTCATGGCTGGCCTGTGGGTGACCAACAAAAACACTTTTCAGCTTGTTTTCTCTTGTTCAGTTATGGTTTAATGAACTTGGGTGTACCTTTGACGGAATGATGTCATTGACCGTAGATGGCCACCAGGTGGTGCATGTAAGGATGTGTCTGACACTTTGGTTAAACTTGCCTTGAAAAAAAACAAGTGTGGTGGAAATGTGATCAATATAATGAAGTCATGCTGATCTGTTCAAGTAAATCAAGGTTTTCAGCTTATTTTAAAAGAATTAGTTAACAGTATAAAACATAATACACCAGATACATGTATGAATTTCACTTAGTTGACATTAATTAGAAAATAATCGATAAATAAATCTAAAAATTATTTAATGATTGTTAACTGTCTTTTCTGACACATTTAATAGTAAAGAACAATTCAAGGAGGAGGAATTGGCAGCTGTGGCGTCAGATTTTACAGTTATGTGTGCAGACTTTTCCTACTAAAATAATAACATTGACTAACATTAACTATCAGTTTTTGAACTTAAAGGTAGCATATTTAAAATTAATGGTAGAGTATTTCTTAAGTGCATAGTAAAATGTGATTGGACACCATTCCAAAATGTAGACACTAATGAATGAGTGAGGCAATAATTTAGACTCATAGTAAAAACCTTTTTATCAGTGTTTTTGAATTTAAAAATGAGTAAATTAGTTGGGTACATAATGTTTAGTATTTTTTTAGATGGGTTTCTCATTTTATTGTTATCTAACTAGCTAATTGCAGAGTAATGCTAACATGATATTAATGCAGTGTCATTTCTTCACTGTGATCTGAGAGCACCCAGCCCTCAACTCTTTTAACTCTCCCCACCTTCACTTCCCCTGTCTGATTGCCTCTCTTCCTCACATTTATTTTTATTTTTCATTTAGGTGCTTTTAACTACACATGTTCTTTTTAATAATCATTTCCCCTTGATCATTTTACTTGGGTTTCATATAAATTTATTACATTAAATCTTATAAGCCCTTTCTGAAAAAAGTCCTTCGACCAATAAAAATGGTTTAATAAGGAACTTTTAGTGAGCCACAAAGAAAAGATTTTAAGCCGTGTGCTCAGATATTAAGAATGCTGCATTTTTACCCCTGCCTAACACTTATAAGAGGGGACTACACTTCTAGTAAGTAACCACAGTTTAAAACATTTTATCTTTGGTAAAGACTATGAGAGGAGCAGCAAGCAGCAAAAATACAACATTTATGATACAAAATATTTCACCTGGGATGTGTGTTTGCATGTACATCCATTTGCATCAAAAGGCTGCCTCCATTTAAATGCATGAGCAGGTGCTATGTTTTCATGAGAATAGTGACAGTGGTCAGGTCATGAATGATGCAGTCGAAATGAGTTGTTTGAATGAGTTTTTGAAGTTTTGCTAAAATCTGGGCAGAGATTTCTAAAATATCAGCTATTGTTTTTTGTTATGTTCCATGCATTTGTATGCACAAACAACTGATTTCAAAGCATAAATCAAGTCATTTGATCCCTAAAGATCTCAGTCCTGGTCCATTTGGCAACAGGCAAATGCATTTTAATTCTACAGTAAACATTTCAAGCAGTAACTTCAAGAGAAATACAACATAAGAGCAGCTGTCAAATGTGTTTACAGTGCAGCCAAACAAACTAATGTTGTTTAGATAAAGGAGAATGTCAAATATCGTCCTGGTTTCAAGTTGCACACAGAGCGGGAGGTTTTCCTCACAAACAGCAGGCGACAGTAAAGCTGGTCAGCTTGCTGAGGAGCTCATACAGCTCAGAGTGGCTGCTTCTGACTCTCCAATTACACCCTTTCATGTTTCAATCTGATCTGCTGGCAAGTAGTTTTAATGAAGGATTGCTGTCAAACAAGTTCCCTTTGTTTCCTGTTCCTCCTCCACACTAAAGCCTCTGTGTGTTTGGCCAATTGAACACTTTTAACGTGAAGCAGTAGCAGTAAATTAGCAGTAATTAACCAGCTCTGACACAGTGTAACGAGTGAACAGCAAACAGTGAGACTGATAAGAGTGAGATCAAATTATGATCAGTGATGTTGCATTGTTAACTCTGAACTGCGCCAGAGAGACTTTTTAAATGTGGAACTTAAGAACTATCAAAGTGTGATCACCAGCAGACACATTATTCATATGGTGTGTGGTAGCATAAAGAAACGACTACATGCACAAACACAGAAATAAGCCATGAAATAACTGAGGTGGATATTTGTCTGGGGCTGGGTGTTCATTCATTCATTCATTGCTTTGCATTACTGCGCACCTCAAACTCTTTGATAGTTCCCCTCCACGTGCAGCCTTCATTGGGACAAACAGCCGCCAAGGCCTCCACTTCTCTCCGAGCTGCGTTGTCAGGAAAAGCCTGAATGGAGAGGCAGAGGTTGTCATCAGTCGCGATCTGGTTTGTGTCTTCGGTTACAGTGTGAGTGTTGTGTTACAAACACTCTGCATCAGTTTTCCTTAGGTTCAAGATACCTGGAGCTCACTTATCCTCGCCTGGCTCCAATTTCTCTAGCGCATATGGTCACTCTGTGGACAGAGGACTGTAGAGTTTCCATCTATTGTCTATGCTGCCAAGAGTTACATAGCACTCAAAGTTTTATGTGCTGTTGGCTCTTTACTCTGAAAACAAACAATAACTATGACGTTACAGCACTGACTCGCAGCCTTATTTGTGGGGGTTTTTAGAGCCAGAAAAACGTTGGCTCTCATCACTTGCAACCCAAAAATACCAAGCCTGGCCTAACTCCACATACTCTTCATTATCTTAACAAACTGGGGTTCTTAAAAGCATACAGTTCTTTATTCAATGTAACTAAAACTCTGACAAAATTGCTTTATAGTGTGAAAAATGTACTTACACCACCTTGCTTGAGAATGGAGGTGGGTTCTTCAAACAAGTCTTCTTTGATGCAAGCGCTGCATTTCTGTGGTCCAGAACTTGAAGTGAGGAAAAACAAATATTTACATCAATACAGATGCTGTGCCATCTGCCATGTGTCCAACAATGTCAATGCTGGGGGGGGGTTAACAAGTTCAAGGCTTAAGGTGGAAGGAGAAGAAGAGTTACAGCTCTCATTACACTCGTCTGCACTTCAACTCTTTGAATGATTATTCAGACAATTTAATGCTAATAACTTATGTGTTATTTCTTTTAGGGTAAGCAAAAATTGCAAGTCAGCACTGTCTGAGAAAATGGACAATATGGGCCTCCATGTCGTCATCCACTATCACCGTCTCAAGGGCATCCCGAGGAGGTCGATGAGGGCGGCATGATTACAGCTTGGTGGAGAGGTGGGTGCTGAATTTAAACATGACACAGAAAGATGACTGAACAGAGGCTGATGTTCTTCATCTCTTCAGACAATGATGACCTGATGACAATTCTCAATTACCTCAAACTCAAAACGTTTTGAAAACATAGGCAGATTAATCACATAAGAAAATAACTGTTAGCTACAGCACTACACACACACTGTATTCTACCTTGCCTTTTCAATAAAGAGGATACTTAAACTAACGCCAGGTACCAGCTCTAAATGTGTGTAAATGTAAAGTGTCTAAGATTAGCAGACATGAGAAAGAATATACACACAGAAAACTGAGAAAAATGTGATAACAAGACAAGAATGACATGATTGTATTAGCTGAAGAAGTCTCATTACTGTGAAACCCAGTTTACATGCAGTTGGTCAGTAATCAATTATCTCAGTGCTGCAACTGCATGATCAGATTATCTGATTAGGGGGGCCTCTGGGAAAACATTGCTATTATGCCCCCCCCACACACATACACATAGGGTTCAGTGCACATAGAAACTAAGAAACTAATCAGCACTAGAATATGGGAGTATGACAGCCAGACAAAGTTTTCTGTGTGTCAATGAGTTGCTGGAATTTCATTAAATAAAAAATTCCAGCACCAGTGTCTTTATTTTTCTCTATTTTTAGAACAATCTTAACACAAAGCTAGGTTCCTGTAACTGGGGTAGTCATTAACTGGATTTACACTAACTAGCATGATTTTGGTCATATCCACCTAATCAGTGTAACATCGAAATTTGCGACACTTTGATATCTGATTTAAGAAAGTTCAGTTTATTTTATTTATTCATTCATTTATTTTATTATTATGTATCTGTTGAAGCACAGGCTGCACTGCATTGATGGACATTGCCCAAAAAATGTGACTTTATAGGAATTACATAGTCACAAAATATGATGGGTCACAGTTTCTGGGGTAATACCTGTTCAGTAAGGTTTTCTGTGAGGGCATATTAAGATTTCACTTAGGTTAAGTCCTGCTGTGGCAGCAGTCATTACTCTAGGCGACAAGTGCACAAAAAAATCGTTAAATTAA
>JAPZDY010000022.1:702778-717392 GCA_029783645.1 Ctenochaetus hawaiiensis
TTTCACTTAGGTTAAGTCCTGCTGTGGCAGCAGTCATTACTCTAGGCGACAAGTGCACAAAAAAATCGTTAAATTAAAGTGTGACTTGTGGTGAAAATGAAAAAAGTGTGTTTTCATCACACACATGCGCAGTGTAAGAAAGAAAGTGATCTCACTAAGCTTGTCCTCTCACTGCAACGTGAGTCCCGATACGAGAAATAATAAAATGTGTAGAATTTTTATGTATTCTTGTTTCTGTATCATAATAGAAAATAAGACCAATCCAGGTGTATTCTCTCTCTGATAACTCTAACTCTACTTTGTATAAACACAGACAAGTACATATAATATTACATGGGTTGGATAGACTCCTGTCAGGTCGCGTTATCTACTTCATGGATAAAGGTCATCCTAAACTCCGGTCCAGAAATGTCAAGTTGAATGTCGGTTCTCTTCTCTACAAATATACAGATTGAGTGGATGATACTGTAAAGGTTTTTTACAGCTGCCGGACCTTCTGGTAAATTCGGCATGTATACCGGCCTGTTATCACTTTACTACAACACACTATCAAGTTCAAGTCTTCGACATTTGCACGGCTCGCTCCGGCCATCCACAACAGAGGTTATCGGGTCTTGACTATGAGGATACCTGGCCAACCCCTCCGACCCATCACACAAGTTGAAATCTTTTACTGGGATTAAGTGGTTACTGGTGATTAATCTGCATGCCGAATTTTTCAGGAGGTCTCTGCAATCAATAAAGCATAATATGTCTTGGACTTGTGTACAGCGTCACCTCTGACAACAAACAAGGCGATACTAAATTTAAAAATATTAGAAGGAGGATTGGTGACAAGCTGTGATTGCTCACATACGGCTACATCTAGCTAGCTTGCTGGCAACCATGACACTACTCACCTCACAATTTTGTTGAAACAGAACGAACAAAAGCGGTGACCACATTGGGCTTGCAGAGGCCTTCTCAGTATTTTCTGGCACGAATTGCACAAATGCTTGTCTTCGAGGTTGTTGGCCAGAATTTTCTTTGGGAAGCCCGGTTTGTTGCCTTCCAGGGAAGATGGTGGAGACGGCTCTTGTGCAGCCATTATTCCCCTTGAACAATATCGGGGTACTCAGCGGGGTGTGTTCAAGACAGCAAACACCGCTGAATATGATTTTGGAAATAGTCGCCAGGAGTGACTCATTGCTCTTCGACAAGTTCTTGAAATGTGTATTCCTGTTTATGTTCAGAATAAAGATGGTTGATCATAGTATGCATTGACAAATAAGACCAGGCGTTTTCATGTGATAAAAGTGACAGCTGAGGATGCTACGTTTAGTTGTAGGTCACTATGTCTACCACTAGACGCCGCTAGCCCGGGTGAGGAGTATCAATGCGAGTATCATCAGGAAGCAGGCTGAACTGGATTGGACCACCACAGCTACGGCAAGTGAGCCACATTGAGGCCGCCTAACCCTGGAAGTGTTGTGAGTTTGTTTTCAAAATAAAGCAAGGTACTGCACTCATATGTTAGGTTGCGCAGAATAATGGACAGAATGGCATCTTGTGCTCTCGTAGTTAATTTTTGAAATGTCCGAGACTTAATGCCACGTATTGTTATTGCACGCATCCATATAACCAATCAAATTCAACTGACCAACCAGTGTTTTTCGGTAATAAATGTCGCAAATAAAAAGAAATGAGTGACTTGTGTGTTCCCTTAGTATAATTGGATCGAATAGTGTGGTTATGTCAATGGATTCATAAGTATCCCAAGCTTTTGTAGTAGAGCTACTCAGTGATCAGCACTAGATTATGATATTGTTATTCGATTACCACTTAAATTATTTGCAAAATTAATGAAACATGCTGATAATTCAAAAAATAGCTCTTGCTATTATTTGTGTAGGTCTTCAGATATGTCTCTCTGAGATGTATGTGAATTATCCTAAATTACAGTAATAAAAATACATTGCTCTGACTTCAAATGTAGTTAAAATAATCTCAGCACAATACTCATTCATAGCTATTCTGGAGCTTTTTATCATATCAAATTATCTTATTTTCTTTTTGCTTTGAGGATTTCTCATCAATGTTTCCTTTATATCTGAGGTTCTAACCTTATCATCATCCATGTCTGCTCAAGGAGGTTGTGTAATTTAATTGAAAATACCAGAATTTTCATTAAATGGACTTTGTGTTTTGTGGACACTGTTTGCAGTGTTAAGAATGAACTTCTCAGTTTTGAGATGTAATTTTTCAATGCCCCGCTGAGCCCCAAAAAGTATATGTAGTTCTATTGTGCATATACTGGTGGGCACTAGTCTAGATGTGGATAGGGTGTGAAGTATTTGCAGTGATGGTTCCCACCCATTTTCTGACTCTGGAGGTGTAAAATTCCTGTATGGAGAGGAGGTTGGCACCAGTGTTTTTTTCCACAGTCCTGAGTTTCTGTTCTGCTCTTGTCCAAAGCAGACAGTGATAGATGAACAAAGAAGAGATTCCAAATGTAGGTTGGATTTCCTGTGCTTGTGCAGCAAGTAAATCTTTTACTGTTATATAGGTGTGTGTGTGTGTTTATGTGTGCGTATGTAAAAAATGTATATTTACTAAAACGTAATACTAAGTCAACGTTTTGTGATGTGAATTGGGAACAAGAAATGTGTTAATGCTACATTTTGACACATTTCTACATTTCAAATCAGCTCTTATGTTTATGCTGCAGTCTTGCTTAATCATAAGCTTTTTCTTTGAAAGTGTTAACGGAAGTTGTACGTGCGCGTCACTCTTAATGCTTGGACGGAATAGCTGCTTTCTTTGCAAAGGAATGTCGCTGCTATATCGCTGTCGGGATGGAGGTCTGACAGATGTTTTGAAAAAAAGATGTCGGGGCTGCAATGTCTTATCTCACTGAATAACCGTGAGTATTTTCAGTTAGTATCGACTGACAGAAATCACACTGTCTAGCTGTCGCTCTGTGTCACTGAGCGCACAGGGAAAGGCTAAGCTAATATCGGTTGGATAGCTAGCGTTAGCTAAAAACCGGAGGATAACGTTACCTTTCAGCCAGGGTAGTTAACAAACCGGGCTGCCTCATCACCGGTTGAAGACCGTGTTGACCTTGGCACACCCTTTGAGTATTTTTGCTTTAACGTGTTTAAATACTGCTTTAAAAAAATCCGAGCCTGCTCTCTCCTGACTGAGCTAAATGAACAGCCTGGGCACTAAAGCTAGCCTGATTCCGTTAAAGGGAAAATTCACCCCCAAAATAATCATTCATTGTTTTAGTCTTGCAGTATGTCACATTTCGGCTGTGAATTCAAGCTGGCCTTTCATTATGTTAAAGACACACTGTACCGATTATGTCAACTGGAGGCAAATAGTGAATAATGCAATAACTGTCTCCTGAGACAGTGAGATAGCTCCCATTAGGATTTTACTGAGAGACAGAAACATACTATACTACACTGCTGTAAGCCCGTCTTTCACTTTTAACCATACAGCTGCAATATTTTACTTATAAACCTATGAGCCAGTTGTGAATTCGTTCTTTCAGTGTTCCTCAATTAGTTTAATCTGATTTTATCATCAAATGAAGAGCTGGTTTGATTCCTTGCTTTTATATTTTGGAATTACATTTAAATGAGAGAGCTGGCCATCTTAATTTTTTAAAATAATCAGTAATTACTGAAATGAAAAAAGTAAATCCAAAATCCAATATTATTCTTAGACTCTCAAAGTAGACAGAAAAAGGCAAAAAGTGTTTCTCATCATTATTTTCAGCATGAATTGATAATCAAAATTGTTGCCGGTTGATTTTCCCTCAAAAGTCGGTAAACAAAACATTTCAGGTCTCATACAATGAATCATCATTATACACAAATATAAGGGATCATAAAACTTTTCTCACATTGCACAGTTAATCTTTTTTATTGCACCGTTAATCTTTTTGAACACTGTGTTTTTGTTGGATGAGGAAACAGTGGGACAATTTGAGAAACCTTCATTAGTTTACAGCAAGAGGACCATAGATTCATCCAGATGGTATGTAGATGGTGTGCAGCCTCAGTCAGAACAGGAAGATAAACAAGCCTGGGCTTAAAAAAAATCTCAGTCTTAATAATCATTTTGGATTTTTTACAGAAAAATGGAGTGCTTAGCCTTTGAGGCACAAGTGGGGCTACATTAAACCAGGTCTTGATTGTAGTTTGTTCTACCTGGGGGGAACAGTTTTCCCTAAATTAATGATAGCATTTTAAGTATGGCTGTAATACTTAGAAGTTATTAGATCTGGTCATTTACTTCTATCATACTTTGTAATAAAGACATTATTTTGCATGTGCTTATATTTTTTTAAACTTGCCTCTTTTGCTACATTTACACTTCACAAAGGAAGGGTGTGGTTTTACAGCCATAACTTTTGTAATTCTGTTTGTTTGTTTTCACAGATGATGCTCAAAACAACATGGTAGTTACCTCAACTTCAAACTGGCAAGCAAGAACTTCTAATCAGATCTAAGAGAGCCCCTGCTAAATTTACAGTCAAGACTTAGTGATTTTGCATCTTATTTGCCTCATAAACTGGACTTCTCCTGGACCCTTCTCCTTTGCTCATCAGAATAAACTGTAAACATTTTCATTCATTGATCGTGTGACAAATCGTCAGTGGAGCTCCACTGTACCACAGCGTGTTGCTGCACAAGCTAGTAAAGCCTTGTCAAGATGTTTTCAGCACTAAAGAAGCTGGTGGGATCTGAGCCAGGGCAGCTCAGGGACAAGAACATCCCTGCTGGCCTGCAGTCGATGAACCAAAGTTTGCAGAGGCGCTTTGCCAAGGGGGTCCAGTATAATAGTAAGTAATGCAGCCAGTCAGGTGTACTGGCCCCTGCAGTTAAATATGTGTGTCCCATTTCTAAAATGTTGCATCTATGTTAAGTTAATCAACTTAATGTACATTTTCTTTCCCTCTAAAGTGAAAATAGTCATCCGGGGAGATAGAAACACTGGAAAGAGTACTCTATGGCATCGACTGCAGGGCAAAAAGTTTGTGGAGGAGTACCTACCCACCCAAGAGATCCAAGCCACAAGTATCCATTGGAATTACAAAAGTAAGTCATTGTCACTCATTTCTTGTTTGAACATTGAATCTCATTTTATCACATCAACACCTCCTTTTTTATGTTCATATTTTGTTGTATATATGACCTCTGCTGTTTGTGCCTCGGTGATTTATTTCAGTGGCCCCATATCAAGGTAAAGAAGAGACTGTACGTTTAGATATAGCTTCAGCGTACTGATTTTTAGAGTAGGTGTCCTGTATTTGTGTTAGTTGTTCCATACAAAGCAAAAGTCTTCGCACCGCTGCATCTTCTAGTATTTATAGATGCTGAATCCATATTAGAGTCAATTAACAGCCTCTCCATGTGATAGTTTTTTTCTCTGCAGCCCAAAAACTGAAATAATAAACACATCCTTTCTGTTTCTCTCAGCTACTGATGATGTGGTCAAGGTAGAGGTGTGGGATGTGGTAGACAAAGGTGAGTGTTGAAACACATGGCGATATTTAACTGGTGCTCACCTCAGTAGAAGAAGTGACACCTTGTTATGTTTGTTGCAGCCAGCCTGCAGTATGTCATGACATCAAATAGAAGCATGGTTGCTTGTTTGCTTTCCTGTCCTCACTGTTGATGTTGTCTTTTTTGCACCTCTCTCACACTCATCTCAGGCCAAAAATATCCTCTTCCTGAAGGTGTAGGTGAGCGCTTAAATAGTGTGTAGAAACTAAACACGCCTGTGTGCCGTGGGTTTGCCCCGCCTTGTTCAACTCTTATCTGAATGTAAATAGTCTCAAGGTTTGGCTATCCCTGCGTGGCTACATGTCAGAACTTGGCTGAGTTTTCTGCTGATTCTTGGTAGAGCTTGAGCACCTGCACCGTGTGAGCCATGGCTCACTGCCAGCAATGTTTCTTTAAAGGATAATGTGTGTTTAAATTAGGCTGCAATATGCTTTTTTTTTTTTAAGAAAAGCAGTTGTGTTGCTCTGCTTGCATTACTCATTGTGAACTAACTCTAAAAGAGAAACAAAAGCTGTCTTTATCAAGTCATCTATTAATTTCTAAATTTAACACTTCTGATTTTTTTCTTCATTCAGGTAAAGGCAAAAAACGTGGAGACAATTTGAAACTGGAGAATGAGCCCCAAGAGGTGATTATCACATGTGTTCAGGAAAAAAGGCTTACTTACGTATGTGGGTCAGTGATGGTACAGAGATATAATGATGAGAGATATAATATGTCAAAATATAAGTGTCAACTTTCTCTGCTATGTTGTGTGTTTCATCTATATTAATTATGTGATTAATATGTTTCAATGCTTGTGTTTCAGTCGGATGAGGTTGCCCTGGATGCAGAGTTCCTGGATGTGTACAAGAACTGCAACGGAGTCATCATGATGTTTGACATTACCAAGCAGTGGTAAGAGTCGTCTGTCTGAGCTGCTGTCCTCACACCGTCTCATCAGTGATCTCTAATGCTACAATATGCATGGACAGATTAGGTTTCAGTCTGCATGTGGCTGTGAAGCTGAGAGTTTCCACTGGTGGATTTTGTTCAGCTACAAAGGCAAAAGGCTTCAAAGACTCTTTTTAACATTGCTATTTTGGGTGTCCTGCATGAGAGAATAATTTGAAGGGTTTTTTTAATTATTATCATTACTTGCATGTCTTATCAAGGGTGACATGATGCAACAACATTCACTTAAATGTTTTTAGTTAATGTGCCATGCTTGTTGACTTAATTTACTCTGGCTATGGATTCATGCTAGTCTCTCAGGTGTACATTAGAAATGTTTTCTACTTCAGCCTATACAGTGACCATATGCTAGAATGGGTCTGATGATATTCTGTATTCCACAAACAATAACAGAAAATTATACTATTATAAATGATATGATACATCATGCTTACATGTATTGTGTGTGTATCCAAAAACTGATGTATCTTCTCTCTTTGTTGGCCAACATTTGAGCTCCAAGGCACAACTACTTAAAACAAATAAGTGAGCCTCCCTGTTGCACTGGTTGACATGTTTCTTTATTACCATAACTACACACTGTAGTTTATTTTGGCTCAGTCCCACACACACACACACACACGCACACACACCAACACCGTCCTGCTGCCCCAAATACTCACTAGAGCACCAATTTTGGGTTAATCCTCAATTGAAAATTGTCCCCAACAGATGCACTGGTTCCTCCTGGTTTTGTAATACTTAATAAAATGCACAGTGCCCAGCTGTTAAGGCAATTATGGAGACTTATTGTTAATGAAAAATTTTGCAGTGAGCTTTTTTCAGTTAGAACCACTTAGAACCACAATCAGGTAGTATAAACGCACAGTATTGAGATATAGACCGACATATTGTTAATTTAGTTTTCTTATGATTTATGTTAAGAGTGAGAAAAATGTAGCATCAGTGTTATCCTATCAGCACTATGATAAAAGTCTTAAACAGTAAGTGGTAGGTCCTGCTGTGCCGTTTCAGGCCCTGACACTCAAACAGATACCATAGGTGCAACATCTGAACTTCTTTAAGCCTCTTCTCTTAAGACATTACCTCACTTCACTAAACTAAAGTCAGCCATCATTTATTTCAAGGTCTCAAACTTTAGCAACAGCTGCAGGATATTACATTGCAATGTTTTTATTTCTAAACATCTGCACAAAATGTACAACTGGCAGATGCTTGGAATGTAATCACTTCATGGAAATGAAGTTGTACAGTGTAATCAAAATCATCATAATTAATAGCCACGGGTTGATATTACATTTTCTTATTTGTTGCTTTAGCAGTGTGTATTAGGGTTTAGGGTTCATGATTTCTTGCATCTGAACTGATAAGCTTTTATACTGATATGTCAAGTTAAATACAGGCTTTCAGTGTATTGTCATAGTACCTTTTGAAACATTTTGACTTACGCTGTTTATGTAATAACACAGAACTGCAGAGATCTATACACTGATGCTTGCTGCAGCATGTTTTTGTGGATTTTTTAATATATATTTGAACATGCTAATGTTTTGGAAAACAAATGCACCTCCATAAAACTTATGTCTTGCAAAAACAGAAGACACCTTAACCATCTTAAAAAGTGCTGAGCCCCCCCAAAAAAAGTTTAGCCATATCAGCGCAGAGAATTTGCAGAGTTTTCTTCACCAACCCAGTAATCAATGTTGTGTTGTGATTTTTGTTTTTCAATTGCAGGACTTTTAACTACATCCTGAGGGAACTGCCCAAAGTACCCACCCATGTCCCAGTGTGTGTTTTGGGAAACCACAGGGACATGGGCGAGCATCGCGTCATCCTCCCTGATGATATAAGAGACCTGATTGCTGGACTTAACAGGTAGAAATCAGCACTTAGCTAAAACAGTCAAATAACGGGACTGAAAACAAAAACTCTCACTGTGACAGAAGCTGGTTTTGATGGTGGAGTTTTAACATGACAGTGATCATGTAAAAAACCAGTGTGGTTCCCTCTATACAATCTCAGCCATTCATGGCAATTCTATCACCCTTCTAATATCTCCTTCAGCAAATTATAGGCCTACATTAAGTGTACAGAGATAGATGTGGCAGCAGTGAAATCTAACATGTGTAAAGAGAGAAGAGTAACAGGATTAAAATAAATGTTTGGAGGAACAACAAAATGAGTCAGACTCAGAGAAACCTCTTTGATAGTGAAGAAAGGGCTCACATTTATCCTACTTAAATACCTGTGTGTTAACACTCAAATTCTGTGTGTCCGTTGGTCAAGAGTCCTCAATTTACTTAACTCTGTTAACTTTATATAAATTGATCCTGTTGCTCAAGTTTTTGTCCATATCAACACTTATGAGTGTATCATTCTGATACAGTTCTTCTGTACAACAACAAATCAATAATAATGTGTTGGTTCTTATTTTTCACTCCCTTAGCTAAATAATTTATTTCAGATTTCTTCTCCCCAATAAAGAAAGAGACGAATTTGATAGAAATTCATATTCCTCGTTTTGTTTCAAAGGGCTCCCTGTAGACACTAACTTTCAGAGAGCTCTTATCTAAGTATACAGGAGTTCCCCTCAGCTCTATGGAGCTTTTTAGCCTCTTTTTACTAATTCTTTTGGTTTTAAAGTCCACAAACACAGCTTTCATCAAAAAAAACTGTAAAAAACCTACAGGACGCTAAACTCTTGGTCAAAAATCAGTGGACACCTGACCATCACACCTATGCGAGTATTGATAGCCTACATATTTAGAGAGCTAAATACTTTCCCAATGAACGGGATTTCATAGCTATGTGCAGGATTTTATTCTTCTTTTTGTAATAAATGTTACTAAAACACCAGAACTCATTAGTAGGGTTGTCTGTTTACTTTTTGCCGCATGCTGCACTCACTCAGCACCAAACTGCAAACAGACACAGCATAAGACGAGCTGGTGAACATACTTCTGGCCTTCAGCAGTTTAAGAGACACTTTGTTTCCCCAGAATTTGTCATGGAAGATAACTAGTTCTACTTGTGATTTCCAGACCAATGGGATCCTCTTACATCCACTATGCTGAGTCCTCAATGAAGAATGGGTTCGGCTTGAAATATCTCCACAGGTTTTTCAACATTCCCTTCCTGCAACTACAGGTCATTTTTTAGCCATCATTTGTCATCATTAGCATCATAATTCTTTCTTTATATTCAGTTGTTCCATCCTTTACAGGTTTTATAGGAATTTTGAAGGAGTGTGTGTTTGTGTGTGTGCACAGAGAGAGACGCTCCTGAGGCAGCTGGAGACCAACCAGCTGGACATGGATGCCACGCTGGAGGAGCTCTCTGTCCAGCAGGAGACTGAGGATCAAAACTATGAGATGTAAGTTCTTACTTATTTGTTTGTTTGTTTGTTGTTGTTTTTTTTTCTTATTTTTTTTGTGCATGTATACTGTTGTACAGAGCTCCAACAGGGACATGAGCAAAATTGTCCTGAGCACAGCAGATAGCACGGTCTGTGTGTCTGATATGTTTTTAGTCACCATCAGAAACATGTCTGCTTTCCAAGCTCTCATGCCTCAACCATCCAAACAGATGAAGCAATGAGTTCAAACATCACACACATCAGTGTCAACTCAGACGGGCAGAATCAAAGCACACTCATGACATACAGGCTCTTATTCAAATTTTTATAGTGTGGTTTATCTTTGACCTCCTGGGCCAGGCAAAACTGGGCATCATGGGAGCCGCTTTCAGCCTATAGGCTGTAAAATACTGGATTCTGCTGTCCACTGTAGCCGTCCTCCCATTCAGCTGATCTAAATTTAATATCAGTTTCTAAAATGTGCCTTTTGGGTACATTTTAGACAAGTTAAAATCCCCATTTATCTGGGCAGTCAATGCTGAAGAAAAGGAAACTTCCATCGGAATTTTCTGTCAGTTTCTTAAAATGGTTATGAGTTCCTCTTGACAAATGCATGTGCAAAATTTATTTCTATATGTCCTATTTGGCTTTGTATGCATGAATGCAACATTTTTGGAGAAGTTATAACACAGGAAAAGATCTCGACAACTGAAATATTCAAGATGACTTTTACTAAATTAATAGCAGTGTTGACACCCTACAGTTATCTTACTTTGGATGATATTGCAAATGAAACAGTTTATTAACGAGCCCTGTTGTGATTTCTTCAGTTTCCTGGAGAACTTGGAGTCTCGCAGTAAGGGCTATCCTGGTCCAGCCAATGGTCAGAGTCCCTCCTCAGGTTCCCAGTCGCCCATTGTCCCTCCCAGTGGGGCCTCCACAGGCAGCTCCAGCCCCAGTACCCCACAGCCCCCCGTTGCCTCCCAGGTGCTCCCACAGTCGCCATCTGTGTCTGCTTCTTCCCCTCCGCCTCCCTCAACAGCAGCTAGCGTAGCAGCTTCACCTACTGTTGAGTCAAAGGTATCGGCCCAGTCACCCGAACACCTTCAGTCTGCAGCAGCGTCTGGGGTCTCAGCCCCCCAGAAACGTGGCTTCATGTCCCGCTGGTTTGGTTCTTCTCCTGCTGCTGAAGCTACGGCTCCTGCACCCGGTAAGATTCTACATTTACTTTAGCAGTGAAAGACTCAGCACCAGTGCAGTTATATGCACACTATCCTCAACCCTTGATAAGACTCATGTCCTTTGTATTTATAATGTGTGAAGGAGTTGCCATTATATTCTGATGCTCCAGCTTACACAGCAGTCAAATGTAAAGGTTTGATACATTTTAAATGTAGGCCTCACACAATCATTTCAGCTTTGCCTTAACAAGTATGGAACAGCAAGACTGTCAGCATAGCTCAGGGCATACATTTTACTGTCTGTCTTGAGGCAGATAAAACAATATCTAAAGTTTGGGGGACAAAAAAAATGTTGATTTTTTTTTTTTTTTTTTTTTTTGTGAACACCAGCTGATTACAGCTGTTTGCCACAGAGATCAGGAGCCAGACATCAGCAAGGGGACACATTCAAACATTGTGTCATCTTGCATAACAGCAGGCATTCATATGAGGCTTAGTCTTATCTGCCAAATATGCATTCTATTAAAATTAGACCCATCTGTATGAGCAGATCTACTGACTTGTACACATTTGGGCAGCAGTTCCCTTTTCAAGCGTGAAGGAGAAGCTACAGTGGCCATGACGCTCGCAAAAAGCACAAAAGGCCCTCTGAAGAGCCAGTGTTCATTTTGTCCATTCTGTTCTACTGTAGAAACATACTGCGCACATGACAGACTTTGTGGCAGAGGACCCACTCCCTCTGTATACAGAAAAGGCTTATTGTATTAAAAACACAACAACTCTTATATGCTGGTCATTAAATACACTTATGAATGTTAAATTCAGTTTCTACCATATTTAACACAAACACATCCCTCTAGATACCAGACTTTTAAGCAATACCTTACTTTGTGAAATTAAAAAAATATCACACAATAATACAGCAATATTATGTTGAGTTCTCAAGCAGCAGCAGCATATGAGCATGTGGCTCTTCACAAGAACATAATTTTATGTCTGAAATAAAAAGACATTAAAGGTCTAGTATGCCCCTTTTTGACAGTGTAAGTCAGTTCCAGAGGTCCCCAAAACATACTTGTAAGTTTCTTGCTTAAAACACCCAAAGTTACACTCACAGTAATTTGTGATTGTGAGGTAGACATACTAGAAATTTGAGGGTGGCACAGACACCCAGCACTGAGAATGTCATTGTCCACTAGAGGTGTGGCCACTCCCCTTTGAACGTCATAATGGGAGCAAACATTAATAGTGCTTCTTGGTACACATTTTCTGTAATGTAGAGCAAGTCAGGGAGAGAATGCACTTTTCTCATTTTTAGGGGGGTCTGTAAACAGGCCGGGGACACATGTCTTTTTACTCGAAAACTATGAAAAACTGTATTTGCATAACATTGTACCTTTTATTTGTTATATAACTATATATGTCTGAATGACATAAAAAATAACTTTATCAAATACAGGAAATGAACACAGTTGTTTTATGTGTATATTACCTGTCTTAATACTGCTTAAAAATAACGGTATAATATAGAAGTAATAAAACAACCGTCAACATTGTATAATTTATTATCCCTGTATAATCTCACTGTGGCTGTTCTTACCTTTTACACCAAGCAATGTTGTTTGGGTCTTTAGTTGAAATAATTTGCTCATTGAAACAATGTTTATCACATAGTTAGATCCGAAATACTGTTGAACATCTGTTTGGGAGAACTATGTTAGTGCATTTGATATTTTTGGTCTAAAGTATGTTTCCAAATAAGTGAGATAGATCGACAGCATACACCATCGCTATAGAGATTACGCTGTAATTGTGTCACTCATCTTTCTATATTAATCACTGTTGTGCAACTCTGCATGACTTAGCCAGTTAGAGAGAATGCAGCTATGAAGTTGTTTGCAACACAGAGACGCTTTTGGTTCTCTGTTGTACATATTTGAGAACATTAGGATGCTGCTTCTTTAGCATAATTTCTTCTAGATCAGTAAGTCCAGTGGTTCTTAAACTTTTCCTTGCATGCCCCCTTTTTAGGAACTGGAATAAGTTCACACTTCACAATTTTTAGCAATCATTATTAATGACAAAGGAAGCAAATAGTTAAAAAGGTTGAATTTTCCTAATCAGAGTTGAATTTTGATGAAATTAAGGTTAGCACAATAACACCAGCATACCTTTGTTTTTTTTATTTTGCAAACAAAAACCTTATTCAGTTGAAGAAGTTTCACTTCATATTTTTTACTTAGTCATCCCTGTCCAAACTGCAGAGCTTTGTGCCTTACACATGAGGCCCGCTCCACAGTTCAAGAATCGCTGGGTTGGGGGGGGTTAACCTATAGCTTTTGTTTTTCCACACCAAGTAGTCACAAGACTCCACACTTAGCAGCTAAGAAATGCAGAGCTTTGAAAATGATCAAAGCACTGACTGGTATTAAATGTCATGTGATTTTACTGTTCTACTGGAGTTTTGTGTATTTGAGGATTCAACATATGACATTATTGAGAGGACAGCTATCTCATGTTAAACTTTAGCTCTGAATACACTTAATGTGTTTTATTGTTACCTACATTAACTGGGTTCTATGTTTTCCACAGAGGACCCGCCTGCACCAGTGTGTCCTGATAAGGTTCAGAGTGTGGATGACTTTGTGCCAGATGAGAGACTGGATAAAAGCTTCCTGGAGGACAGCCTGCCCTCAAAGGCCAAGGTGCCTCAGCCTGCACCAGCTCCAGCTGTGGACAGTGACAGGTGAGATGTTCACAAATCCTGAAGTCGTATTTGTTGATGACCTTTTTTCATTTTCTTTTTTTTTTTTTTTTACATGAACTGAATAAACTAGAATCATTTATTCTATTATTCTCAGGACTTTGTTTTGAGTTAGAACTTTGAATATTTTGTTTTGATATAATACACAAGTTATTACTGACAGAAAAATGTGCATGTGAACATTCAGTTTCAACCAACACTGGAGCCCACAAACATAAACTAGGGGTCCCTTTCTGAAAAAGTAAAAATAAAATGTTCCTGTTCTGTCTTTGTCCTAGTGATGGTGAAGACAGAGGAAACCCCATGGTGTCTGGTTTCCAGGATGAGCTTGATCCTGATGACACTGAGCCCAACCTTCCTCAACCTAAGACCCTGCCCCTCAGTAAAGATATCACTCTGACCAGTGACGAGGAGGAGGCAGTACCAGCAGCCCCCACTATCACACAGGACCAAGACCTGGATAGTGAACCTGATCTCAAAGCGTATGTCCTGTCTGAGAATGTCTAGACCTTAGGCTACCAGGATTAGGCAAATGATAGAATTACCTAAAATATTGTGTTTTTGTTTTTAGGGTTGATGTCTATGTTAGAACCTTGTAGGAATTTCAGATGAACTTAAGTCTCTCATAGGGAGCCAAGGTGAAAATTGGCTGGCCAGGAGATTAGAATTAGCAACTAGCAACAAGCAACAAGAACTAGCAACACTTTAAATAAACAACAGCAAATTTTGTTGCTTTGATGCACAATTTATGAGAAATGTGAACTTGTAACATAATGCAGAGAGATATAATGATAGTGCATCT
>JAPZDY010000022.1:717492-751276 GCA_029783645.1 Ctenochaetus hawaiiensis
GTATTAAGTAACTTAGCCTGCATTATTCAAATCATAACCTTGATTTTAGAAAAATGGGGAAGCTGTGTTAGACATAATAAAAAAATAGAGAGCATTTGTTTGCTAACAACTGTGTTTATTGGCACAACAGGCTTATCTAGTGTTTTTGAGCCCATGTAGTGACATCCTCCATACAGTCATGTGTTTCACAAAGTTGTGAACCTTCTCTCATCCTTGTTGTGAATGATTGAGCCTTTCAGTGATGCCCCTTTCATACTCAGTCATGATACTATCACTTGTTGCCAATGACCCTGTTTACTTTGGATGCTTATTGCAGCAAAAATCATAACTTTGTTTGTTTTAGTTGGGATTATGATTATTAAAAGGTAGAGCAACTATCCTCAGGATATTTCTGAGTTTTTGAAAACACATTCCGTTGTACAAGTACTTGACGACTAGCAACACACTATCAGCTCCAGGCATGCTAGGCTCACACAGTCCTTACAGCAGTGAGACAATACATGCTGCAAACTGTCATGTGCTGAGGCTCTTTTCTTACTTGTTTGCATGAGGTTTCGGGAGGGTGCATAACAGCCGTCCCTAAGGCTCTCCCAACATAAGGACACTGTGTATGAATGTGTGTGTATATGCGCTTGCTGTGTGCACCCACATGCCATGTGATAGCTTTCTAATAGCTAAATTGGTTTTACGTTTCTTGTTGACCAAAGGCTCTGTTTCTGTCATCTTAGCCTGAGTTGCTGTGAAGGAAAGGGGCCTGCTGGATTTAAAACAAAAGTCAAAACACTATAATTGAAAAATAGAATAAGACTTGAATGATAACTTACCCCTACTGTTGACCGGTAGAATGCCCCAAACAGGTGTTTCCACATAATTGCCTGCCAGTTGTTGCTCCTGCTCTAACTTGTTTAAAATGTTTTTCTGGAATTAAATTTTGAATGAACATATGTTTACAAAAATCATTTAAATATAAAACAGGTGAAATAATATAAATTTATCACTAGAAACTCTTATCTCTTATCTAGCCTGCATGGTTCGATGTTAACACCAGAAGTGCAAAGTCTTTATCAAATATGGGGGATCTCTCATTCTTGTAGCTTCATGAACAGCTTACCATGGTTCATTTTGTCAAAAAAGTTTGGATGCCTCCGGGGAGCACATATATACTGTAGTATTATGTCTTCTGTGCTTACAACTGCTTTCAGTGCGTTTATATGCACATATCTGTGCTGTGCATGTTTTTAAAAACAAATTAATTATCTGTAGTTGTTAAGTATGCTTGAAGCCCATCCAAAAGAATTTCTTATAGTTTTTAATTTATTCTAGAAAGTATTCTGGCCAGGGAAAATGGTCCGTAGTTTTCTGCTAGATGCTAGATATTTTTTCAGTTTTGTCCTTGACATTGGGCACTAATAAGATGGATAACATAGAATCAGGTCGTAGGTCATGCATTAACATGTCCTGTATGTCCTGACCTGTGAATTTTTTGGATCTGCAACATTAAGCGCTGTTACAGTCACAGTGCAATGGCCAATATAACCACAAAGGTTGCAGAGTTTCTATGATTTCTGTGTTATTTAGATAAAAAACTTCTCTGTTCACAACCACTGCAGCAAAAGTTAAAACATATATTATTAAAAGGAGCATACGGTTAATAAAAGGAAGTTATGAGGAGAAATTACAAGTGAAGAAAATGAAAAAAGTGAAAAAAATGTCAAAATGTATGCAACATGTGTCCAAAGAAATTCTGATGTATCTAAAGGGAAGCAATTTTTCCATGTCATCTTCTTTCAGGCCTGTGATCCACATCACAAAACCAAAATTGGCATCTAAAGCCCCAGAGCAGAGAGGCCAGACTGGCACACCCATCTCCCTCACTTTAACTCCAGCAGCAGAGCAGCCAGCCCGGCAAGGGAAGAAGAAGGGAAGCACGCCCAAAGCTGAGGACTCTGACACAGACCCTGAGGCCCCTGTAGCCCAGCAGATGCTCTCGTTTGTCATGGATGACCCTGACTTTGAGTCCGAAGCATCAGACACACCAAAAATAGCAAAGGTAAAGTAGAACAGATTTACCATCACTCTGAGGTTAATTTAGTGCGCAGCTCTTTTTATTGCTGAAAGCCTAAGCTTTTAACATAATTGTTGGATTGAAGTCAGCTGGTATCACTGAAGAGAGTTTAATTGCACATCTGTTACACTTCAAGAGTACTTTAATTTGCTCAGTCTTCTGTGGAAAAATCAGAAAGCCTCATACGATCATTCATTTGGGCTGGTTTGTTTATTCCAGGATACTTTTCCAGTTAGAGATGAGCTTCTGTCCGACCTCTCTGATGATGACATGCAGTTAGCCAAGGTGCCAGAACCTCTGAAGCCCACTGTGATCTCCTTTAAACACAAGGACGATACTGACCTGTTTGGCCTTGGTATCCAAGAAGAGGCTCCTGCAGCCAAAGACAGCAGTGAGGATCAAGAAGGCAAGTCATGAAATATCTGCAAATGTGTCTTTTTAACTTTTCAAGAATCAACCACAAATAATTGAGATATATATATATATATATATATATATACACACATACACACACATATATATGTATGTATGTGTGTGTGTATGTATGTATACATACATACACACACACACACACATACACACACACACACACATAGATATATATATTTACATTTTTATGTACAAATTTATTTATTTTTTAGACTATTCCAATACCTTTAATGAGAAAAATACTTGCATTACTGTGGCAAAAGAAATCAACAACCTAGATTACAGCAAAAACTATTATCTGAAGCATATGAGCGTTGTCCAATTACTGTATGGCTCTCTGACAACATGGCTGTCAGAGAAAATAAATGGTTTGAATGTAAGATTTAAGTGATTTACACCCAGTGGTCCAAAGTTTGAATGTTTAAAACAAAGTTTACATTGCATCTCATGTAAAATGCTGGATGGCTGCAGCCTGCCATGATAACTGTCGTCTTCCAGCCACTTTTCAGTGAAGTTGAGCATGCTTCACTTGCCCGCAGCATCTTGTTTTTGTGTTTTTTTTTTTGTTTGTTAGTTTTTTTTTCTTTTTGTTTTGTTTTGTTTTGTTTTGTTTTGTTTTGTTTTTTCATTTTTGAGTTGGGAGCTAGATAAACACTCTTCTTTGCCACATAAAACCAACAGTGGGGTGCTTGCTACCCATTTCAAATGCATCATAGGTGGTGGGTGTTGCAGAAATGGTTATTTTCATGGGATGTAGTATTCCAGTATAGTATATAGGACATAGTATGCCAGTTTCAAGTACTGGTAAAGTCATAAATAAAAACTGGGCAAAAATACACTCATTCTGCCCAACATTAAATTCAGTGACCCCCTTCCTATAAATCCTGTCATTTTACAACATCTTAAACTTCGAAAAACAGCAACTAAATTTAAACTCTAAGACTTATATAAAACAGTTTAAAAAGACATTGGGCATGTAATGCCTGAATTTTAATGCATTTTTAAAATATTTCAAGTATTGAAACACCAAATATTGAAACAATAGAATAAGTTCATGTCTGTTTAACAAGTTTTAGTTAAATGGACTGCCTGTTTTCCTCTTTTAGAGATTCAGTTTTTAAGACTGAATAAAATGAAAAGATATTTAAGAAAGGATTTATCTATCAATTTTCGAGTTCTTCAGTCTTACATCACCTCAACTGTCTCTTTTAGAGAAAGAAAGCAAACACTCCTCTAAAGACAAGAAGAAAAAGAAGAAGAAAAGCAAAGAGGTAAAGATGTCTTTCATATTACATACTAGTAGTAATGTGTCTAAAAACCAGTAATATTTAGTTCCACCTACTTGTGGCCTTCTGTTTTTAGGAAGATGAAAAGAGCAAGAAGAAACACAAACACAAGAAGAAGGAAAAAGACCAGGCTCCAGCAGATGAGAAAGAGAAAAAGAAAAAGAAATTGCGGACCAAGAAAACAGAAGTGGACGAGCTGGAGGACTTTCTGGGTGGAGGAGCAGGATCGGTTAAAAGAGATGATGGTGATTATGAAGAACTATAAAAGGTCCTGTTTTATGAGGGAATGGAGCCACAGAACAGCAGCGAGGTGTGTGGTCCTTCAAAACCTCGTGGTTCTTTGACTTGTATGTGCATAAAGCAGCATCTCCAAGCCATACGCAATACACAAGGCTACCCACGACACCCAGGTAAAATACCCCAGGACTCTGGTACCTGTATGTTCTTTCTGATTAATCTCCCTATCTGCACTACTGCTGTCACTTCCATTCCAACCTATAAGACACAACGAGGAGACCCACATCTACTGTAGTGAGTCATGACATTAAAATGTAATGATTGGTGTAGCCACTAAATGGCTCTTTGTACTTTGACATGATTGAATATATTGGTTTATACTTTCTTTTATTTGATACACACTGCAAGTGATCCACTCCAAATGAGTTGCTGTAAATAGGATGACCATTTGTCTGGATGTGTGTTTGGTTGGTTTAATAATTGCGAGCATGCTAAAAGTGATGATTGACCCCTGAGGGACTCCGTAGTCTGTCTTTTCTTTTTTCTACTAGTTTGCTTAAATGGATAATGGCAGATTTAGTCTTGTGTCCCTTAATATGAACACTGAAGAGGAATTTATAGTGAGTTAATTTAAGAATTTTTACCCATCACCAACAAATAAAACCACTCTCCCCTTTGTCACTTATGGAATATGTCCACACTAAGCTGATTAACTTAAATAAATATGTTGGCTTTGTTTTGGCCCCTCCCCACAGCCTGCCAGCATTTATCTTACCTGAAAACAAATCTTTAAGTTGGTCTGTAAAGTGGATAACTGTTAAGGGCTCAGCTGTGCATTGTAGGGTTAACCAGGAAGTCTGAACTCTTGAACGACAATGATATAAACGATGCATCACACAGAATCAAATCATGTGAATCACCTGTGTGTGACATCATCCTCCTCAAACACAGGTACAGTGAGTCATTTCCTGACAACTTACAGATCTATAAGTAACACTATGTGTCAGGTTCATATCCCACCCTGTGGTCTGCCATATCTCTTGGCCACTTTAGGGTGAAAACTCTGACTAATATGATAGTGACTCTTGAAAGACAAAATATGATGTAATCTGATTCCAGAGTTTATCTTTTTCTTGGTTCAACTGCAATGTCAACACATGTTGTTTCTTACACTATTTTAAAAATTAGCCAGCTTAATGTGGACATAGTCTTGGTGTGAATCTGGTAAGGGAATTTGGCCTGTGTTGGCTTGTATCACACCCTAAGGCCACTTTGGCAGACAACAAGTCATCACTGGTGCTTTTATTATTTCATCCACAGGTCAGAATAGCCTGTAAGAGCTACCTTCCTTCTCTGTTAGCACAACTTAATGATTAATTTAACAGCCACTTATCTCTGCATCAGTCTGAAAGATACAAAGAAATTTGCTTTCTGTTCTCTGCAATTGCCTTAACAGAGGTTGCTACAAGGGACTGATGTGCCGCTATCCTGATAAACCATTTTTAAGTGTTCTTACTGTAAAGTGTTAGGTAGCTCGGTTGAGTACAGATTGTTGTCCTAGCCTTTTAATTAGTGGAACAGAATCTGTACCACCCTTAAAACCTGTTATAAGATTGCAGTGAATCAATACATTTGCTTGTCTTTTGTTGTTTTCGTTTCTTTTGATTCCTTCTGGACAGCAAAACCCCATCCTTATTAAAGAGTGTTACGAAATTTTGTTTATATTTTCCTGTAAGTAAAATTTCCAAGGATTTCTCATTGTTTTTTCTTCATGTTATTTATTGCTTCTATTTTGTTTTGTTGCAAAATGTCAGGATTTTGTTTGTGTTAATTGTGCTGAAACTGTCCTCAATGGTCAAACATGAAGCAGCTTTTTATGGGTAACAGTTGTTCACATTTCCTAACTGTTTCCTCTAATACATCTTTCAATCCTCCAGCAGTTTATTTCCACTGCTTTTAAGGACGTTTATGTGATGATATGAACTGCTTAACTTTCATGTTTTTTTTTTCTTTCATCAAATGCCTCAAATTGCCTGCTCATGATAGATGGAAATGATGTTCAGTATCTTCTATTAATTGCATCACCAAATAAATTCAAAAAAAGTGAAGCATTCTTGCATCTAGGATGAAAATGTATTTTTAAAGATGTTTTGACAACTGACAGATTTCATACAGTTTCCATCATACATACATGGTTACACTCTGCTGGTTTACAAAGAAATTATGTTTGATATTCCAAAGTTGAAACTATGCAGCATTGATCCTGAATACTGTATGCTGTTTTTGCTCTTTGTCATATGATTGAGGATGAATGCTGAAAGCACAGTTTCAAGCAAAGCATGAGACTTAAATGTACAGGAAGAAAAGAATGTATAAAGTATATAAATAAATCTATATATTTGAAGAGCTTTGTTCCAAAAACAATACATACACCATGTGGAAACAATGAAACTGAAATCCTATGATATTATGTTGACAGGAAAGGTCCAATAAGTGAAAATAAAGTGTAACATTGCTCTCTAAAATAATCAAATTTCTGTTAATGTATATGCTGACACAAATACTGTCTTTCAGGTATTTTTTCCAAATGGATGTATGACATTTTGGAATGAAACCCTTCATTTATTTTTCACCCAGTGACATGTTCCATCTTTACACTATGTTTGAGTTTGCCCTTGTTTGGTTTGTCCAATAAATGCAAACATATTTCTTCATAAACATTTCTGGGTATTTTTTGAAGAATTTAACCCTTAAAACAATTCGAAAGAGACCACAACTTTGATTATTTGGTGCAGTTCATTGCTACCAGATCTAAGATGACTTGGATGAGCAGTCCTAAGGCTCCTCTGCTTTCTGAAGAGAGAAAAGAAAAATGTTAGGGCAGTCGTTTCAAGCAGTCAGTTATGTCGGAATTGTATTTTACATTTTAAAAATTCCAGTTTTCAGTTGCATGAAAAAATGTTTTACCTTACACGCGTTTCATTGTTGCTGTAAAGATTTTAGAGTAAGGTTAATCATGTGAATGGCCATGAACTATTCAGCGTTAGTCAAGTTGGTTTAGCATTTTAAAAAAATTCATTTTCCCCTCCACTTTAAATGTTCACAGTCGTTCTAAGATGAGAGCATTTGCTTTCTGTTCGTATTTACAGTATTTGGACATTTAACTTCTGATCATTGTACACCTTCCTATTGGCTGTCTCTAGTATTGACAGTCTGTCTTACTCTAAACTTGAATGTATGTCTTTGTTGATGAGCAGAAGAATGACTTACTTCTCGAGTAAATGTTGGTGATAATGGTCACCATGGGGAGCAGAGGCAGCAGAATCCAGCGTGTTAAGCTCCAGATATAAGCACCAGAGGCTGCAAGGATGGTTGGTAGAGAAAAACATATGTGCTTTGGGTATTGATTGTGCATGATATGTATGATTGTTATTACACTACAACATTTACAATTAAAAATGCTGGACGACCTAGAGTAATAATTTCTGAAGAACATTAATACTCTGAAATACACTTAAGATGTCAAACATGTCTTACAGTTTTGTTCAGTCACTTTGGTTCATTTCTCAAAACTGAAATTCTCAAAACTACCTGTGCAGTCTCCGCATCATCCAGTCAAGTGCATAAATGCAATTTCTCATTCTTTTTAACAAACTGCAAATGCATTGCCACATTCATACAAATGATTACGTACAACTGTCTGCTATTTGCTACTTTACCACTTGCTTATGTCATGTTAATCAAATGTATTGTTGTGGTTCTCTAGTGAATAGTCTTATCCCCAATGCATATAGGCATTAGGGACTTTTCAAAGCACTTGATCAGAATGGGGATGAGTTCTACTAGGAGGCAGTGATATAGAGTACTACCACAAAGTTTTTAATTGCAGGTATAATGGTTCTTTTTGCTTGAACACCTAGAGACCTGATTACAAATTATTTTGGAACAATGGTAGTATTTCATACCACTGCCAATTTATAAGAAAGTATAATATAATTTATATAAAAGATACATTATAATTTCAAGATTTTTATTCTTTTTTCTTTTTTTAAAAAAGCTGCAGAGATTTGTTAGTATTTTTTGACCACTCTGGGACAGAAGAACAAGATAACACTGAGAAACTACCACCTTAGTTGTTATGATGAAAGTGTTAGCAAATTAATGTCTTTTTACACAGACACATAGCAAAAAATAGTATCCGTTTGGAATTGTGCTTCTGTTTTGTAGACACGGATATATCTATCTGTAACATTTAAGTTTCAAAACATCAACTTTTACAGACAAATAATAGATAGATAGATTGATTTACTGGTTGATTGATTGATTGATTGTTCTCCTTAACTTACAGCTATAAAAGTAGCCTTCAGCCAACTTGATGATGGTGTCATTTTTGCCAAGCACACCGCACCAGTACATTCCCTCTCCATGGCTTGGCTCCAGCATCATCACTGTGAAGGAGTCTGGACCTTGGGTCACCTTTAGTTTCCCTCCATCCACTGAGTGCGCACTCTGGCTAAAGATGAGGCCGGTGCAGCAGTCGGTGGAGCTCTGCCTGCACCAAATCCTCTGCAGGCTCTCATGCTTTAGCTCAAAGGGGCATGTCAGCTTCTGCCAGGCCTCACAGGTAGCTGCACACAGCCATGTTGTGGTGATTACAACAGCTGTTGAACTGAACTTCAACTAATACAACACAAAAGAAGCCTAACCATCATTTAAAAAAAAAAATTATCACCTTTACAATCAACACAGCTTATTAGTTTTTTTCCAGTTGTCCGTTAATTAGTGTCTGAACGGGCTTCCTTCACTAACTTTATCTCAAGCAGGATATCCTGTATATCAAATACATGGTGACAGTTAATGTCTAGTGTTTTCAATTTCATAATGTAGTGGAAACTTATTTAAAATAAGTCACGAGAAAATGTCATATCTTTAGTGGAAACTTGGCATATGACAATTCTATGTCTCACATAAGGGAGACTATTTTGTATAATACTGACTTTGAAGTGGCACCTGGCTAAACACAGCAATGCAATAGCTAATCAACTAATTAAGTCTTTAAAGTAAGTCAGTAAACATCTGAATGTAAGTTCTTAAGTTCTCATGGTGAAGGTCCACTTACCAACAGCCAAAAGCAGTATTGAAATTACAGGATGCATAATCTTATGCTCTATTCATATATATTAAAGAGGAAGAGAAGTTGCTCTTTAGGGTGACAAAATTTCAGGAAATGTCTAACCACACAGATTCTGTTCTCTGTCTTCATAATTTTTTGGGGGGGTGGGGTTTCATATTTTCTCTCTACCTAAGAATTGGTTTAATAATTTGTACCATAAGAGTCTTAACATAGCTCGTCTTAGTAATAATCTGTTGTAAAGGTTAATTTCCTCTTTGCAAATGATTTTTCTGTGTCATTTGGTGGCTCCTATTAATCAACACAATTAGCGAAGAAAATATTTTTAATCAAGGACTTTTATTTTGAAAAGCTTGTCAGTCAGTATAGAGCGCTCTCATTGGTTTCTCCGTCAACCAACGAAGGAAATCCTTATACGCATGGCTTCGTAGCTCCATGTGAGTAGTGCCTGCTTGCTAGCTTGATACTAGCCACGAAAGAGAAAAAATGGTAAGTTAAAGAATGATGAAAAAATACATTGACCTGAAGTCTTTTAATAGCTTGGTTTTAAATTTACCCTTGTAAACTGGGAGGTTATTTATTTAAGAAACAGCAAATGTGGTTACGGTAGATATACTGCTAATTTATATGCTCATGAGATCGTCATTTAATGTAAACACCACCATGTCTGGTTCACAACTTCATAAGTATTATTGAAATTTAAGTAATTAATTGTGTGTTGTGTAGTTGTACTTTTTCATGGCTTATTTGGCCAGCTTGTTACAGGTTGCTTATCTCTTGTAGTTAAGAAAATAGTCCCATTTGGCCTGCACTGCGTTTAAAAATCAGGTTAATCTTTTCAGAGCAAACGCCAATTTTTACAATCCCACATGCATGGTTTAACAGGATTACTTTGGATCTCCAGATTATCAAACGCTACACCTTTATTCGATAACGCAATTATAGGTCAGAGTCGCCAAGCAGCCTCTAATTTGTTGGAAATTTTGAGCACAACTCTCATTGTGAAATGAATGTGAATTGACCAATTATTCAAGAACGTCATGTATTCAGCTTGTCTTATGCTATCTGTACGTGTTTATAATATTCAAACAATTTAGGTTGATTTTTAACTCTCTGGTAATGTCAGCGTCTGATGTTTTCTAAAAATAGAACATAAATGTCAGAGTAATAACTTTTCATGTTCCTTCTCTGCCTCTAAAAAAGTTTAAATGTCCCCTATTAAAATAACATTAATCTGATATATGTCTGCATCTCTTCTCTTAAGCTTATTTCGTCAATGTTCTTGATGTAATGTTATTGTAGCTTCGTCGAGAGGTGAGACTGAGACGGGAGTATCTGTACAGGAAGGCACAAGAGGACAGGCTCCGAACAATTGAGGAGAAGAAGGATAAGCTTAAGGGTGCACTTGATGGTAGGGTGACATGATAATTCAGTTTCATTTTTCTTACTGCAATTTGACAAGTGGTTGACACTGTAAAAAAGTCATCCACAAATCCTTGAATAAGCTGTTTTTTCCCTGCAGAGAATCGTCTCCTTCCAACTGAAGTACGCAAAGAAGCTCTGCAGCTTCAGAAACTACTGGAGTATGACGATGAAGGAGCAGAAGGCAAGTGTTATTATTTCTTGCTGTCATCAACAGCATTCTATGTGATGGCACACCTGTATCAGTTCATCCTATTTTGTGTAATTATCACCTATTAATCAGTGTTTATTTCTTGGGTTGTGTCTGTACAGGTGTCAGCTCACACATGGATGATGAGTATAAATGGGCCGGGGTGGAAGATCCTAAAGTCATGGTCACCACATCCAGAGATCCAAGCTCTAGGCTTAAAATGTTTGCCAAGGTCAGGCTTATTTCTCACTAATTGAATTGCCCAGTCAGGACAGCAGATGGACGTAGAGATTGTTAGGCTTAACAATAACAGGAAGCTGTAGCATCATCCTAGGGCACCGTAAGATTAATACAAACTAAACACATGTTTTTGTGTCCCTTTAGCTCATTATTTCAGTTTCTCTGAGCAAAGCAATGACTCTCAAGTATCAGACGACTTTTTACCTACCACGATAAATGTATATGTGTATGTAGTGTGTTTGGATATCCTTGGTCAATATACTGTGGCTCAGCCAATCTGGTTTCTTAAAAGCAGAAACTGAAATTCATAGTTTTGATATGGCCCTGCATTTCATTTATACATCATTTCTAGTAACATGTCTACTTTGTGGGCCTATAATTCAAACAAAAATATTAATTATCTTAGAAAATTCCTAAAAATGCACTAAGTGATGTTTTTAATTTTTATTGATTACAGGGAAAATGAAGATGGTGTTTAATTGGTACATTTCCAGTGAATTGCTGGAATTTTTTTTTTTTTTTTTTTGGTCAGAATAACACATCATCTGAATATACTTAAATAGGTATTTTGTATTTAGACAAGTCTTCAGTTTACCATATACAGTGAATAAAATTTCCAAGAGATATTTCTAAAAGATAGCTCAAGTTGTTCAGAGAACATCTATATGGGAGCAACACAGCATGGCCAAAAGTGCCAGTGATCCAGCCCTATTACATGTGTTTCACTGTTCTGAGCAATGACTGCTCTTTTCTCATATTCCTGCAAAAGGTGTGGCTTTTTAATGCTAAAAAAAGTCACCAGTAATTAAACCAAGGGAAAACTCTATGACATACAGAATAAGCATATTGTAACATTCTGTTTTACTCATGAATTACACAATGTTTAACTGTTTTTTTAACAAGGTTTTAATACTTTAACTCGCTCTTGTTCAGGTTCTTAGATGGATTAAAGCTTATTGTTACATGCATGTGATAAAATAGAAAGAAAAGCTTTTAACAAGTTATTATTCTATTATGACACAAATCCTACATCTACATTAAGTGACAGTTTAAGGCTGCTTTGTGCTGTTCATGGTCATTAATGCATCCCAGCCACAGAACCTCTTGGTGACTAACAATGAGGTTTACCAAGAATGATAGCTGCCTATGAAATGCTGCCAAAAAAATGAACAGCAAACATCTAAGTTACAGATGTTTCTTCTCTTGTGTAAACACTGTCTTTGATGTCTTCCCTCACATGGCAACATGTTCTATGACCTAGTTTTTTTCAGTTTACTTAAATTCACCTGAGCTACATGTGAGCTAGCAGAGCCAAGACTCGAAAACACCTTCATTTTAATCATAATAAACTAAATTAATCTAAATTAACTTGCCTTTAAAACAAAATTGACAGTGGGGGGTGACAGGGAACTATTGAAAAATAGTAGAGAATAATGCATTTCTGTGCAACTTGTTTTAGGAGGTAAAGCTGATGTTTCCTGGAGCCCAGCGCATGAACAGAGGAAACCATGAGATCCCTGCACTTGTGCGAGCTTGCAAAGCCAACAATGTAACAGACCTCGTCATCGTGCATGAAACAAGAGGACAGCCAGGTACGCCTGCATCTAGTTCTGTTCATTTGACTAATTAAACCACATTAGGCAACCACTAACAAAGCTAGAGTTGCTTCCAATTTTCCAATACACAGTATTTCCAAGCATGTTTTGAGTGTTGAATTATGTGTTTTGAGTCGGAAAACTTAAGTAAGGGTCTTGGATGCAGAAAGGAAAAGGAGCAGTTGCCCACATCTGCAAATCATTCACTAATTCACTAATTGTGAATGGTTAAATGATGGTGAAACAGAAGATCTTGGGAAAAAATAAAAAAATAAAATCTCTGGAAAAAATTAGAATTAAACTGAATTATTTTGTACGCCAACTAAAAAAACAGTCTACTGCAAGAAAAGTATTACAGTGTTACATACTGTTTACAATTAGGAGTAGTGTAGTAGTATACAGTTATGGTACTGTGTTTGATTGCATACTTCAAAAAAGTATTGATGAATAAAAAGTGAGAGCTATTCTTAGATTAAACAGATTTATCAGGCATCTGCTCATTTTCAACAGCTCTACTGTTGTGGCTCTAGGTTGGTGGGTTCACCACTCTTGTTGCTTTGTAATGTGTTGTGTGTTAGAACTACATTTAATGGCAGTCAGTCCACCGGTTACCTATCCCATTTAGCAAACAACTGACAAGGCTGATAGTATAACATTTGCTGAAGTGGGAAAAAAAAAATAGGGCATGATTTCAGAATAGAGTGCGCCCTTTAATCAGGATTAATATGCAGAAAAGTACACAACAGTACTTGGAGTATCTGACTTTTTTGTTCCTGTATATTTACAGATGGCCTGGTGGTGTGCCACTTGCCATTTGGACCCACAGCTTATTTCACGCTTTACAATGTGGTAATGAGGCACGATGTTCCAGACATAGGCACCATGTCTGAGGCCTACCCCCACCTAATTTTTCATAACTTCACCTCACGACTGGGCAAGAGGGTAAGTGCTGGATCATGCACTGTACGCATACCATTGATAATTCTTTTTCATCACTTGTTTGTGCGTACAGTTAATTAATTCTCTTTGCACAGGTATCAAATATCCTCAAGTATCTCTTTCCAGTGCCAAAGGAAGACAGTAGGCGTGTAATCACATTTGCCAACCAAGATGACTTCATCACTTTCAGGTCAGTATGTAAAGAAGGAGTCACTAAATGTAAATGCCATTACAAAGTTTTTGTTATGTAAGGTAAACCATACCAAAGGTAATGTGTTTTTGTTGTTGTTGTTGCAGACATCACACCTACAAGAAGACAGACCACAAGAACATTGAGCTGACAGAAGTAGGACCGAGATTTGAAATGAAATGTAAGTGGTAATAGGAAAAAAAAGTAATTTTTAATTCTTTAGGTTCACCAGGTACTCAGAAATACAGCATTTGTCAGTCTGGTTTTGTTTTTGTACTGCTAATATTGATCTTAACATGATTTTGACTTAAAGCTTACAATGTATGCTCATTATGAAAATTTATAATGATTGGAAAGACACCAGTTTAGGGAAGAAAAATAACTGGTGTGAAATAAAGGTTTCTGTTTGCTGGAAACTGGCATTTTTGGTCATTTTAGTTGAATTCCTCTGTTCAGTACCACTTTTTTTGTTAAGTCTAAAATTTTAATTTTGTTCTTTTGTTTAGTGTACATGATCAAACTCGGCACGCTGGAAAATGAGAGCACTGCAGATGTGGAGTGGCGTCATCATGCATATACACACACAGCTAAGAAAAGGAGGTTCCTCAGTGTGCAATAAGAACTGATAAAGGAAATAATAAAGCATAACAAAGCTGTTGTCAAAATGTATTTATCATATAATTTTATAGAAGACTCAGATGGAAAGTTTATAAAATGACAAGTTAGCCTATCAAATATGACTGGAAGTGTAATCAGTTCATGTTAAGGGTTCCTTTGGTCTACAACTATGGTCACATTTGGGTAATCAGTCAACAGCATCATATCCATTTTGAGTGAAATTATGTTTCAGCTAAGTTGAAATGTATTTGACAAAAGATCTAATGCGTACTCATTCAAGGTCATAATAGCTGTTTTGCTGTTTTTTTTAATAAAAGGTGTTTTTAAAACTTGTCTTGCCTCAATTGTGGTGTTATTTTGTCCATAGTGAAAAATGAGTTCATGCTTATTCACACATACCAGAAAAAAATATGCATATATACACTATATGTTTATACATTAAAAATGTAAATCTGCTGTTATGTTGTTGTAATGCATTTTTTAATGTACCATTATATACTGATGGAAAAAGTGGTACATACTTACTGCAAAATATCCAGAGTAGCCCATTTACATGACAGAAGCGAATGGTCACAACTCCCACCTCTTTTGTTGTGTCCTGTGTTGTCCAATGAAAGATCGCAGCTACACAAATCAACCAATGAAGACGTAGCATTTCCGAGGTTTTCCGCTTTCCCCGAAGTTCTTGACAGATGCGACTTCAGATTGAGAGAATTCAAGATGGCTGCTACAGGTAAGATTGTAACTTGTATCTAAATTATATTACAACAGTTAAAGTGGGAAGAACTTTTGCTAGTATTGTGACAATTTACTAGAAAAAAACTGTATCTTCCTAATATATGCATGTCAATTTAATAACCCACGGGAGTGTATTTTAGTAAGGCACTACAAGTAGCGTACAAGCTGACGCGGTGGTAAACCCCCCCGAGTTGGCTAGTGTTAGCTGGCTAGTAGTAACATAAACGCTCTGCACAGTAAGGCTAGCTACTGAGATAATCTCCTCTCCCACTCTACTCAGCAGTTAGCCAGCTAGCTATCATAGTTTCTAGTCGAGCAGAGAAGCATTTACTGTAGCTGTGGTAACTTTATACGGTTGGCAATAAATTGCCAATAAGTCATCTAGTATGTACTTAGTACTAACTTTATGTTGGCTTTAAAAGTATTTGGCTACTTAGCTTAAATTGCGCCCAAAGAGAAACATGGCCTCCAAAACCTCGAAATGTCATATTGCATAGCAGGCAAATCCTATGCTAAGCTAACTTGCTAACGTCAGCTAGCCTTAGCATCATGCGAGTGGTTAGCATTTTCACTGGTTTGCAACTTTGACTGTCATTTCTTCATTTCAACGTAAATTTAAAGTTCTGTCAAGTGAATCGTTAGCTTTTAAATGGAGGGTAAGTTATTGTTTTTAATTGAAGGGAATTATTACTGCAATCGCAGTTGCCATTTGTCTTTGCTTTTAAATTACATAGATATAACGTTGAGACCCGGTACGTGCGGCTCTCTCCTCTACTCTCAGACATAATTCAAAACGCTGGCAGTTAATTGTTTTTCTCCTAAGCGACAAAGGTTAAGCTATGTCTACGTGAGAAAGTAAGTATCCAAAAGCCTCAAGACTTATAAGTGTTTACCCAGTGCAACATATCAACCAAAGAGTAGTAACGTCATTTTCAATAACTGTATAAAGTTAGGATTTAAGTGTCCGTTTTGCGGTTATTCAGCACACTTATGATTTATTTTCATCTGAGCAGACGTCTACTCAGCTGTCAGCATTTTCAGTTGCTTTGTAACACCTTCACTCAACAAATATACTACAGAGGTATTACCCCCTCACCAACCTTATGCTCAAACTTTTTACATTTAATGTATATTACTATACATTTGCCAGTAATAGGTCATGAATTGATGTATATGGAGGTCGCACATTATTGATATATTTTGCATTAGTAATGTCAGCTATAACATTACCAGTGTCATTCCAAGTTCAAAAGAAACAACTCCTTTTTTCACATTTTTCATCTTTTCTCTTTTTCTCAGTTTTGCTGGTGTTAAAAGTACTTTGTTAAGGGTTTGTGCAAAATAATAGATTTTTAAAGTCCCTCTACGGACACGTTTTCAAGTTCAAGGATTCTAAGTCTCTATGCTCTGCCCACAGCAGCTGCTTGCAATAGGTACACTGGTGGGAAACCAGTTTTAATCAAGGTGGCTAGCTCAAGGAACCATTTAAGAAAAGCCATAGGCACCGCATTTTAGACTCTGACTGAGGCTCAAACATGAATAGGACTCAAATCCACAACTATCAGATTTAAAAATTGTGAGTGTAGTAATTATCTTTTATTTGTGTTGCTTGTTAACTTGTCACTACCAGAGGCTGACACAGCCTTAGCGTTTGTGCCAATTCAAACTCATTCCCCATAGGACAATCAGATCCACTGTCTTTACATAAGAGGTATGTCGCATAAATATGCTGAAATATGTCTGTGTTGTTGCAGGTTATAACTAAAGGGCTAACTTGTCTGGGTCCCACAGTGCATGAGGCTCTCCTGAGGTAGTGGTGTCTAATTCCTGCACCCCCTGCTACTCCTGTCTTTCATTCATCATGTCCTCCACCTCTTCCTCCTACTCCTCCTCGGGAGAGACTAGTCCAGAGGATGTGCCCCGAGGTGGGGGCACCATCCGAGTCTACCTCCCCAACAAACAGAGGACAGTGGTGAGATGACTGGTTCTTTACTGCTTTTTTTACACCAAAATGCTATATCTAGATTAATGAGTGATAGTTAATTGTATGCCATTTGGGCTCAAAACCAGTTTCACTCCTTCAGCTGGTACAAAAACACAGTTTGCTGTTTTCTGAAATAAAAACCATATAAGTCCTGTTGTTGTCTCCATTGAATGGTTGCAAGTCAGAATTTTTTTTTTTTTTAATTGTATCTTTATTTGGAACAGACAGAAAAGTACATCCACATGGCCACAGCAGTACAGCAAAAATAACTACCATTCCAGTTTTGGTTTTAAATACAGAAAATGTGCGACAACAGTCGTCAGGGCTTATAAGTCCCAAGAATGTACAGTCACCAATTGAGGGACAGATATTGTTTGATCTTTACAAATCCCACTCTCCTATAACAACATAAACTTCATAGGAATTGTGTAAGGGTTGCATCAGTGGGAGCCCAGTTATCTTCTTAAGGCCCATGTTGACAAATTGCCCAGACTAGATCGCTTAAAGAAAATTCCAATACAGCTTACAAGTCAGAATTTGAATTAAAAGATTTTTTTTACATAAAGTTTATTAGCATTTCTCAAATATAGCTACTACTTGTGTCTATGAGAAACAATTTTGTATGCCAGTACTTTAGTTGTAAGTGTAATTACTCACACATAATTTGCCATCTTTCACAGACTAGTAATGAGTAAGCAAGTGAAGAATTGGTGTCAGGTTTCACAGATGGAATGTTAGTTTTGCTACTTATCCCACAAAAACTGAAGTCATGTCCATGGTTATTTGCATACAGAGCAAGGAAGTGAGATCTGATCACAAGTGGTCACCTGAGACGCATGTTGAGCAGCATTTTAATGTCAGGTGTGAACTGGCATACTTAACAGTTGTCTACTTGTGATCGGATCACCCAAGACACATTTTAATGTGAGGTGTAAACCTGAACAAAGAGTTTTGTTGTGCTCAGAACATAATATAGCATTATAACTCATGGAAAAAAATTCTGTACAATGTACCAAAGTTCTGTCATGAAACAGATAATCTGTAGTGTAAACATTAACCCAATGCCATTTCTGGACTTCTGGTATGCCTTCTTGTTACCTATGTTTACCTGGCCAATGATGAATGTCAATTCAAAGTCAAACTTGCTGAAATACAGTTTCCTGTTCTCAGGTGAATGTTCGTCAAGGACAGACTGTGCACGAGAGTCTAGATAAAGCACTCAAAGTAAGAGGTCTAAGCCAAGAGTGCTGTGCTGTATTTCGCCTTCTGGAAGGGTAAGATTGCATTTTTGTCTTCTGAATGTCCTCCCACACCATATAGAGATAATGGGTTGCATTCCTAATTGCCTACATAAGAGATCAAGAGACAACAGTAAACAGTTGTCATGAGTTTCAGATCAGCATACTCTACAGTTGGGTTTGTAGATAAATTAAAAAAAGATATTGAACTGTATTAATCAGAATATTAAAAATGTTCATGGTAAACCTATCAGACAGTATAAGATGTAAAAGAGAGCAAAGGCAGCCTCACCTCACATTTTTGTGAGAAATTTTTTAAGAAAGTAAACATCCTCTCATTGTGAGAAAGAATAGATCTTATTAAAAGAACTCAGATTAAGAGATTTATGGTTTTCAAACTGACATGTACTAAATGTTTTGGGTTTTTTTATTTGTTTGTTTTTTTTCTTTGTTTTTTCTTTTCTTTTTTTTTTTTCATTTTCCTGTCTCTGCCTCTCCAGTCGAAAAAGACTGACAGACTGGGACACAGACATCACTCCTTTGGTTGGAGAGGAGCTTTTAGTCGAGGTCCTGGATGACATTCCCCTCACCATGCACAATTTTGTAAGGAGTACATTTATGGCTTCTCTTCAGTACCTTACATTTAAAGAACACTTACATAATTAAAAAAGAATATGAATATAGTAAAAGTAAAAATTAATTTTTGGCCTCAAATTTTTTTTTCTTTTAATTAATTTATTTACTTTTGGGGGCTGAATGTCAATAAATGATGTAGCTATGGAAGTAAGCATATTGTCACTCCTTTATTTGCAGGTACGCAAAACCTTCTTTAAGCTGGCTTACTGTGATTTTTGCCACAAGTTTCTTTTCAACGGCTTCAGATGTCAGACATGCGGCTATAAGTTTCACCAGCACTGCAGTAGCAAGGTCCCTACTGTATGTTTAGACATGGACACTGTGAGCAAACGGTGAGTTGGAAATGAAATGCTTAGAATCATATTATGATTCTGTTCATTTTGTCAGTGGATGCAGGTCATATGCTGCAAACATCAGCCAGGGTTATTTTACTACTTGCCACTGACTGGCCCTAACATAGATGTGTCAGAATGGGAAAGTGGATATTGCCCTTACCCTACCTCTTTCTGACATTTTACAGAGGTGTACAATATTTTCCTGTCTGTGTTTTAAAAAGCACAAATAAAAACTGAACTTTTGGTTATAGAAATCTTTGAAGCTTTTATTACATTTGTTAAACACAAAATACTGATTGTTTATAAGCTATTAACCTACATGGGAAAGTCTTCCTGGGTTTTAGCCCTTTAATGTTATTCCCACCACTTTAAGGATAGGGCCAAAAAGTTGTCATCTTTCCCAGCTCAGCTGCCATTTCCACTCTTACAGATTGACTTCTGGCAGCACATGCTGTGCTCTACAATACAGGGCCTCAATATCTGAAAAAATCAAAATGTGTGTCAGTTTAAGAAAAAAGAAAAGGTTGACACATCTGCATTTTTGGCAGGATTGAAAATCATACCTCTTGGATTTGTAGATATCTTGGTACATCCTAATACCTTGATACCAACCAAGGATATTTTTCAAGTCCACAAGCTTTTTTAGAAGCTTTAAACAAGATTCTACTCTCTTGCTCCTTTTTGTTTTATTGATTTAAAATTTCCATTTGAATGTAGAAATGGCGAGGACCAGATTTACAGATTAAAGGCAAGACCACTGTGTTAAGTATGAGAAGAAAATAACATGCAGACCATCAAGAGAAACACGCAGCCTTTATCCAATGACAAGAATCAACAGATGAGCATGAAAATGTTAAATTGAGTTACAAGTAGATGAATTGTCATATCAGCTCATCCTGTATGTCAGTCTAGATTTTTTCCTTTTTTTGTCTGTGATATTATAAGATGTAATCTGTGTTTCTGTTTTCCAATGTCAGTTTTAACACATTAGAAATACTTGAGTTGTTGAGAAAAAGTAGTTGATAAATACATTGTTTTGTCTGTTTTTTATAAAAGTGAGTGTGCTCATGAGATCATAGTTTCCGTTTTGCTTTTTGGCTTTGCTTTTTTTTCTGCTGGATTTACACTAAATGGTTCAAGTGATCAAGTGTGGATTTTTTCCTCTCAAGTGGCACAGATCAAATCTGTGACATGAAGATGTAGGCAGGAAAAAAGGATATTGTCAGATCGGATTCAGGCCTCCTTCATATGTGGAAATAAATCGGATATGAATCAGATATCTGCTAATGCGTCCGTAGTTTAAGCAGACAGATTGGATATTCACTGCGATTGAGAATCAAATGTCATTAAAATGCTGGGATGCTTCATTTTAAGGGCGGAGTTTTGGGTGGCTGTAGCTCAGGAGGTGAAGTGGGTTGTCTTTTAATTGATAGGTTGGTGGTGCAATACCCAGCTTCTCCACTCTTTATGTTGAAGTATCTTTGGGCAAGATACTGGGCCCCTGATTGCTCCAAGTGTTGCGCCAGTGGTGTGTGAATATGTGTATGTGTTTTTGATGAGCAGATTGGCACTTTGTGGAGATGCCACCTGGCATTAGTGTGTGAATGTGTGCATAGATGGGTGAATGCTAACTTGTGTTGTAAAAAGCGCTTTAAGTAATTGAAAGATTAGAAAAGCGCTATATAGTACAGTCCACTTTATTAACCATTTATGTACTGTAGCAGCTGAATGTAGGAGCGATCACTGCTGCATAGGCTCAGGCTTTAATAAAGGTTCTCTTCTTTCTCCTCCACCTTAAAGTGCGGCCGATATTCTGTGCAGTAGCTTGAATTATTATTTTGTTCTTGTCTTCTTCCGTTACAAATGTTATTTACTTCCATTGTTTTGTGCTGACTTGTTTCCTTTTCTGTGTTTGGTCGCCAGACTGCCTCTACGCACGTGGATTATTTCAAACCAAAGCAAAGTTTAAGCAGGTGTAAATTCAGATATCAGATATGGGTCACGTTCAAAAAGAGATGTAAGCAGACAGTAAAAAAAAAAAATTGGATATAGGTAACAAATTGGAATCAGGCACCAAGACCTGTAGTGTAAATCCAGCCTTTAAGCACAGGTCAAAGCAACATACCTTTCACACAGCAGAGCCTCACAAGTTCCAGATCTTCAAATTATTGTTCACATATTTTGTTGTAAAAAGCTTCTTTGATTTCCTCTCATTGCTTTAACTGTGTTTATTTTTCCAGGTGTGATCCCACTACCTGCACAGACGAGTATCCAAGGATACTACTGCAAGAAAATTCCCCATCACAGGGCAACCCAGCCTTAACTCCAGAGCCTGCTGGGTGAGCTTCCATGCACTTCAAAGCAAACTTAAATTGAAAACACATTATAATCTCAGGACTTTTTTTACACCTAAAGTGAGTTTGCTGTGGTCTGACTCAGCTGGTGAACTAATTGTATACTCCCTATACATATATTTTTTTCTTCCAAACATCGGAGGTCCAAGTCAAAATGCACCACTAAAGCCTTGTGATAATGTTCACTTCACGCTTTGGTCAGATGTGTCTGGTCTGCAGAAAAATGTAAACACAGGAAGAAGGTCCTACAGGGGGTCTATCAACTAAATACAGCTCACTGTGTCGCACCAATTTGTGTTCCATTTGTGTTCATTCTCCAGCTATTTGCTGTCAACTTTTAAATTAATTGTGTGTATCCTGCTTTGTGAAGCACACCTGGTGAATGTCTACAGGAGTAGTTTTGCTACAACTTGCAGAATATGCCAAGTAGCTGATCGAGATCAGATTACATTCTCACCACACTAGAACAGCTCCAGAGTTTTTTTTTAACTATGGCCGCCTCCTCTTAAAAGTCTTTGTGCAGTTGCTTTGGTCAGAACTCTAGTGCAACTATTATGCTCACATCTGCCCCATAAAAAGATTGTACTGAGGGGGAAAAACGAACCAGGGGTCAATTTAACCAGAAAGGAAATTGCTAGTGTGAAAACACCCTTACTCGATGAAACTGATAGTCAAATAAAATTGTCACTATTTAATCACTCAGGATGGACCTCCTGTCACCAACCTCGGCCTTTCGCTTCCCCATGCCGGGTGGAGATGGCCAGTCCCTACAAAGGCATCGGTCCACCTCTACTCCCAATGTTCATATGGTCAGCACAGTGAGCGCTGCTGGTGCCAGCATTATAGAGGTCAGTGCTGACTGCTTCGTCCATGTTTTGTTTGGTTACTAATTGAAGTTTACTTGTTGAATGTATTAAAGACTAAACAGGCACACAGTTTTAACTCTTGCCTGTAAAATTAAAGTTACATTTGGTGTGTTAAGGAGGAAATCTCAGAAAATAAAATTTGTCACATAAATGTTTGGCATTTACTAGCTTTTTGGTATAGTTGTCAATCCACAATAAGTCCAAGCTTGTTGTGTAGGTAGGTATGGAAAACTATTTATTAAAATGATTATATTTTGTCTTTTCTCCTTTTCAGGAAGCACTTAAATTCAACAACACAATTTGTAAGTATTGTTTTTTCTTGCTTTACTTCAAAATATTTATTCCTTTGTAATATTACACATGATGTTATTCTCCATTTCAAGCACCCTTTCTCCTGTATTCTCATTCCTGCAGGTCCTGAGCCATCACCAAAACCCTCCACCAGCCCACCATCTTCTCTTGGCTCTCCAGGGAGGAGACCACCCAAATCTCCCTCAGAGCACAAGGAGCGCAAGCCCTCCTCATCTGATGACAAGAAGAAAGTGGTAAGTGGTCTTTGATCTCATTCACAAGTCATTGGCTTTCTTCAGACAGGTGTTTGGACAGCAAACCTGTGAAGATCCATTTACAAATTAAGCAAAAATCCAGGTAAAGAGATTAATTTATGCTTAGTTAGTAGATCAAAACATTCCATTCTTGTGTTGTTTCAGCACCGAGGGGGCTACAGAGACTCCAGTTACTACTGGGAGGTCCACTCTCGAGAAGTCAACATTCAGAAAAGAATAGGTGCTGGCTCCTTTGGAACAGTCTTCAAGGGCAAGTGGCACGGAGACGTGGCAATCAAGATCCTTAAAGTCACAGAGCCAACTCCTGAGCAGTTACAGGCCTTCAAAAACGAAATGCAGGTCTTGCGGTGAGAAGTGCTCTGTGTTTGACAACTTTTTTTTAACAAGATAAATACAGTATATTCACTGTCATTACAAATTGCTTAGCTGTTAGAACTTCTGTATTTAATAAATATATTTTGAAAGACTTTTTAACACAAACTCAGTGACACCTCTTTGAGCACATTAATCATTTCTTATTTTTTGTCCCTTTTTTTTGTGTCAACCTTCAATAATAACAACTCAGTACCTGCACATTTGTCTGATCGTGGATGAGACAATAGAACTTCTTTCAGTATTGACATTTCTGCTCTTTGTAGGAAGACCCGCCACGTCAACATCCTGCTGTTCATGGGATACATGACTAAGCCGAACTTTGCTATTATCACACAGTGGTGTGAAGGCAGCAGCCTGTATCGCCATCTGCACGTCACAGAAACCAAGTTTGACACTATGCGTCGCATTGATGTGGCCAGACAGACGGCCCAGGGAATGGAGTAAGATTTTGCTGCTAGGTTCCATTTCACCATTAACACTTACCCACCACTAAAACCATATTTGATGCATTAGACATTGAGCGTCAAGTTGGTGAAGTCTGTTTGTTTGTTTGTTTGTTTGTTTGGTTGGCTGGTTGGTTGGTTGGTTGGTTTTAACAAAACTCTCTGCATTTTACAAGAATAGATTAACTTTTCTCTTTCCGAATGGGTCAAAATCTGTTTAAGCTATTGTTTTGCCTTTTTTCTCTTGCAGTCTGAAATTGTACTGTACCCGTCTCACAAGTTTGTTAGTTAGTTTGCCTGTTTAATTTAAAGACTCAACTCTCATATTTAAGCCTAAATATTAATCAGCCTAACTGATGGTATGAGTATTCGACAGCTCTGAGGTAACTGGCATCTCTCCTCCACAAGATGTGCCACAAAACAATTGATTGTTTAGATTGAAAAGATCCAACTAGTTGTCATATTTTGGCTGATGTGTGGCTGATACCGATTTTTTTGTTTTGTTATAGCGGGTTTTATTGGTGAGTTTGACTGCGTAATAGTGTATTGGGATCTCCACTAAGTGGCAGCGTAACCTTGTTCATAAAAAATGTGTTATTGTATAGTGAAGTGTTGAACCACCAAGTCACTCTTGTTGGTTTCTAATATGGACAATATTTACTTCCGTCCGTTCAGTCAACAGAACAAAACAAAGAACTTCCTAGGAAGAAATGCAATAAGTGGCCTATTATAAGTCTAGAAGAACAACTGAAATGGGTTATGCAGTGTAATCACATATATAACTTTATCTAAACCAACAGTACTAGTTTCCCTTCAGGGCTTTCTCTCAGAAATTATTTTATTAGCCAGTTTTTGGATGTATTGTGCAAGTGACTCAATAAGTAGAACTTCTGTTATGCTGCAAAACAATCTTATTGGTATTAATTTTAATAATGTTTAAATTATCAACACATAATTGTGGATGAAGTGTGTGGATGGAGTCAACGCATGAATGTGTTGGCAGACAGAAGTAAGCTCACTGCAGTAGTGGGAGTTCATTATGGTCAGCTAGAAACTTGCTGACCCCCCACTCATACACACACTCACACACTCACCCACTCATACGCACACACACTTGAAATTATGGTACTTCAGCTCTTTGTATACAGGATAAATTAATTGATTTCTTTTTCTCCCTTCTTTTAGTTATCTTCATGCGAAGAACATAATTCATCGAGATCTGAAATCAAACAGTATCCTTGTATAGATGAGTGGTTGACTTTTACTACGTAGGTATGTTGATGTCTGTGCTTGCTATAGACTGACTGGTAACCACAAACGGAAATTTTAGCACCGTGGTTTGAAACTTGCAAATAGTTGACCATAAATAAAATTTCAAAAGGCAGAAATGTATAGAAGAGTCAAAGTTTTAGGACAAAGTTAAATTTCAGCTTTTAAAGTGTTGCACCCTTTACTGGATGATCAATCTAAGACACCCTGCCATGTTTTAACTCAGTTCCATACTAATTCTATGAAAATGTGCGCTAGCTCTTTGTTGTGGTATTTCCTGATCTCTGCTGCTAGATATTTTTCTCCATGAAGGCTGGACTGTTAAGATTGGTGACTTTGGCTTGGCTACAGTGAAGTCACGGTGGAGTGGTTCTCAACAGGTAGAGCAGCCCAGTGGGTCCATTCTCTGGATGGTAAGCATCTTTGTTTTACCGGCCCTCCAGTGCAGCATATGTGTTAGGTCCTGTCAGGAAGCTGTTTGTAACTGAGTAGATAGATGGACAGGTGCAGCAGAACATTTCAGAACTTTAATATGTTGCAGAGACAAAGTAATCAGCCAGTGATCATGCTTGAGAAAGTGTGTGCAACTCCATTATAGCCCGTTGTTTAGATTGTCATTAACTAAGAATTAGCTTTATATTGAAGTTCTCAGTTTTTCTTAAATACACTCTCCATCGTTCCCGGCTGGGACGATGAAACAGCAGTCAAGTAGTGTGTAGAAAAACTGTCTCTTGTGACTTGCATCATGGGATTGGCCTCTGATTGTCTTTTACGGAGACCACCAAAAGGAGCTGTAAAAGAAGCATCCTCAAAGTATATGGAACGGATGTTGACCAGTATATTTAGTGGCTGATGAATTGAAACACCCTTAAGTTTTGTGAAGACAGTTTAAGTATGTTGGCACAGATAAATGTGAGATGTAACATCCACATTAACAGTTCAGTCAGCATAACCAGTAATAGTAATAGTAACTTCATTTACTGGGTGATTTCTGGAATGTTATTTCTCATTGGAAGTTCCCACTGTTGTCCTCTTGTTCTTTTTTGCCTCAGGCTCCTGAAGTAATCCGAATGCAGGACAGCAACCCATATACTTTCCAGTCTGATGTATACGGCTATGGAGTAGTGCTGTTTGAGCTGATGTCAGGGACCCTGCCTTACTCCAATATCAACAACAGAGACCAGGTTACATGACGCCACACTCCTCTTTATGTATAATGATGTTTATGAAGCAGTTTGAAAAAGATTGTCAGATTAATCCAACTATGGAAATCTAACCTTTCTTAAATTTTGCCATACACTTAGCAAATATTCATTTTAAGCCTTAATTTAACTAAAATGGTGGATTGATTTTCTAAAAGTTGCCAATTTGTTCATTGTTGATTGATTTATTGATTAATTGTTTCAACTCTAATTTCAACTTCTACACATCAGTAACATACATGGAACATGGGCCTTGGTTGTTTTTAATATATATATTGTCCTGAATTAAAAGTAGAGCAAGTGGAAATATTGCCCTAAGGATGGCAGACAGAAAGTTAAGATTCATCTTTTACAACCAGGAAGGTCTTTTCCAAATGGCAATCCATCCCCAAAGCGCTTCACTAACTGACCAACATATGGCTTCGTCATGCTTTAGGTGGCTTTCTCATAATCGCCAGCTGTGGAAACTTTTGAAAGACGTGAAAACGTGGCGGCAGACATTGCAAACCCTTTATCATTGTGTTGTGTTACTCAAGTTTAAGTTAATTACTAGGGGCATTACAGCCCTACGTGAATTGTACTGACACATCTAGTAACTGTCCCCTCATTATTTTCCTTTTCAGATCATCTTTATGGTTGGACGCGGTTTCTTGTCTCCAGACCTCAGCAAGCTGTATAGTACCTCACCCAAGTCAATGAAAAGGCTTATCATTGATTGCCTGAAGTTCAAATGTGACGAGAGACCCTTGTTTCCACAGGTGAGGAGTGTGTAGGCTACACATGGGCTGACACGTATCCTACAAATACAGCACACAACACACTAAACTGGGCCCAAAAATCTGTATCTTTATGCAATATAAATTCAACAAATCTCTCTCAGTGCTTATTATTATTAACTATTTCCTTGACACTATTGGTCAGGGTTAGTATTAAAAATAGGACTGTGGATTGATTGAAATACTTAATTGGGATTAATCACATGATTATCCATAGATAGCTTGCAATTAATGGCACATTAGTCACACATTTTTCTAGTTTTAAATATACCTTAAAGGGATATTTTCAAAGTTTTTAATATTAACATTATCAACATGAGAGTGGACCAATATGCTTGTATGTTTAATATTATTTCAACAATCCAAAAGAATGACAAGTACCGTCCAAAATATTCTCCAGAATAACCTAAAATGTACTGCATGCTCAATAAATATGCTGAAAGGATAACATGGTAAACTCAAGCCCAACAAGCAGCAACACTAGGGCATGACCTGAATTAATTAAATTTAATTTTTTCATATAATACTTTTCAAAACATATGTCACAAAGTGCTTTGCACATCAGCAAAATTAAACGTACACAATGGATTAGCAATCTGGATTTATGCGCCAGCTTGGTGTTCAAAAACCAACTGTATAAAATAAAATATAAGTATAAACAAGACATTAAAAAAGCATAATGGATTCAAACTTATATAAAATCAGGAAAAGCCCTCTGATGAAAATATATTTTAAGAAGTGATTTTAAAGGAGAGCTCAAAATAACCCGACCTGATTTTCTTAGGCAGGTCATTCCAAAGTTCTGGGGCCCAGACTGAAAATGCTCTGTGCCCCTCTGTTTTCAGATGAATGTTAGGAATGGAAAAAAGACCTTTGCCTAAGGATTGTAAAGTGTGTGAATGTGTGTATGGTATTAAAAGGTCAGCAATGTAGAGACAGAGACCGTTGAGTGCTTTAAATGTAATCAATAAAATCTTAACATCAATCCGAAAGTGTATTGGCAGCCAGTGTAAAGATGCCAAAATGTGTAATGTGATCATGTTTCTTAGTTCTGGTTAAAAGCCTTGCAGCAGAGTTCCGTACCATCTGCAGGTGGTCCTAAGATTTTTGATTAAGACGGGTTAAAATGACTGTTACAGTAATATAGAGGTGAGGAAATAAAAGCATGTAAAACTGTCTCTGTGTCGTAAAAGGTTAAAAAATACTTTATTTTTTTTATATTTCTGAGGCAATAAAAACATGATTGTAGAAGTTTTGTGGTGTCGTGCTCAAAGTTTAGATTATGATCAAATAGATGCCAAGATTTCTAGCAGCAGGCTAACCCTGCAATCCACTAAGGGCCCAGCAGATGGCAGAATCTGTTTTGCCACCTGCTGGTACCCGATAGCTAGGACTTCATTTTTAGTTGAATTCAGCAGAAGGAAATTTACTAACATCCAGTTTTTTAAATCTTTCATACAGTCATGTAAAGCACTCAACTTCCAAGGGTCAGTGGCTTTAGCTGGCAGGCACAGTTGCACGTCATCAGCGTACAAATGAGACAAGACACCATGTCTTTGTATTATGTGCCCCAGGGAAAGCATGTACAAAGAATATAAAATTGGTCCGTACACCAAACCCTTGGGCACAGCTTACTTAATTGTAGAAAATGACAACATGTAGTTGTTTGCTACCACACAAAACCTTCTATTTTTAAAGTGAGACGAAAAGCGGTCTAAAATGATTAAAAGCTAGTCAGCACTACAGATTGCCGAGGTTAGTAGCATTGTTTGAAAGTAGAATTTGGTGTGTGCATTATGTACACTGTAGGCTATGTAGGAACGTTACAGTTGTTGCAAAAGTAATGCCATTTTGTTAGCAGGCTAATTAGGCTAATCACCAGCACTGACCTATCTAACAGAGAGCAGGCCAACTCCAGATTCACTTTGGTTTATGAAAGACTTTGGTTCGCTCTGCATTTCATGTATTACGCACTACCTCTGTCTCACACTGACAGTTCCCCTCACTTTTGGGTTTCTTTTATCAGATCCTGGTAGCCATTGAGCAGGTTCAAGACCTACTGCCAAAAATTGAGCGGAGTCGCTCGGAGCCATCACTCCATCGGGCCGTCCATGCAGAGGACCTGAACCCCCTCCTGTTGCATACCACCAGGTTGATGCCCCTCTAAGCTCCTGACACCACAGGGCAGAGAGGCCGCCACCCTGTCTAGAACCACAGCATTCTCGTGCCTCAGAGAGGACACAGGTTGACTGTCCTGATGGACCATGATTCCCAACTCACTCCTCGCCCCTGCAGAGATCTGAAGCTGCAGCACTCAGCGCAAAAATCTGTATCTGCAAAATAATCTTCACACATTCTTTAGCCTGAGAGTGACTCTTCTTTTCCATTTAACAAAGACAAAGATCTGCTCAGTAAGTGAAATAATTGTCTACTGTATCTAGGAGTTTGTTAAAATGGTCAGTCCACTTGAAAAAAGCCATCAAACTGCTTGACTAGCATTAGATATTCTGACTTATTTGGAGATATTTTTAAATTTTTTGAGGAAACATAAAGTTGTGTTTGCCCATACAAAAACTGTGTCACCCAGTTTCAGTGGTGAAATAGACCTAGACCTATATATCTAGACCTTTAGAGGAACACTGTGTTCACAGCCAAAAAATTACATCAGCCATCATGGTTCACTCAATTAGGTCACACACTTGCTCAGCTGATATGAGTGTGAGAGAGAGTGTTTTGTAACAAATAAGAAATTTTGGCTTAACAGAGCCCCATCATCTACTGCCTTTTGCAAATATTTTGCTGTTAGTTTATGTTAGTGATGGAAATGAGTGTTCATACAACCCTGATTCCAAAAAGAAAGTTGGGATGCTGTGTACAACATGAATAAAACAGAATTTGATAATTTTCTAATCTTATTGGTATATAATCAATTGATAAGCCTCACTGAATTTTGTAAATATATGCTTCTGAATTTGATGCTAGCAGTGTGTCTTAGCCAAGTTGGATGAGGGGCGACAAAGACTGGGAAAGCTTTGGAATGCTCCAAAACACCTGTTTGGAACATTCCACTGGTAGAGAGGTTCAGCGTCATGCTTAGGTATGAAAGGAGCATCTTAGAAAGGCCCAGTTGTTCACAAGCAAGGATGGGGCGAAGGTGACCACTTTGTAAACGGGACTGGATAAATGATCTTACTGCATGGGCTCAGAAACGCTTCTTAAATCTGTATCAGTAAACACAGGGTTTTATTTTTTGCAAAATATTGCTTTCTGTTTGTAGTATGTTTTACAGAGTCCTAACTTTTTGAGAATCGGGGTCGTACAACATTTACTTCAACAGGAACCTAAACAGAAGGAGGCAGGGGAAGAGAAATTTTGAACCATTAGTAGCCAAGAAAAATTTGTCCACACACAGAGTGTATAAATCTTTGTCGAAATTAGCACTTCAGTGGAATTGTTTAGATCTCAGAATAAGTTGTTTAATTTGGATTGAAGTCCCCAAGAAGGGGCTGAACTGTCTTTCAAATCACCAAGCTAATCTTGGATTCAAGTTTCCATTGTTGCAATGGCCAAAAAGGTGGAGCCCAAAAAGGGTATTGGACATGTGTATAATGAACATCTAAATCAGCAGGGCCTTGCAGAATAAGTTATAGATCCAAGACAAAATAATTTTTATTAACAACCTTCTGTCTGTGAGGTGGAAATATGCATTTAAATTCACTTATTCCTCTAAATTTTAAAAGCATATAGCTGGAGATCAGTACAGCAGGCAACAAGTTCTACTGTATTTTCTAATTCTCTTCAATAATACCAAAAAAAAATCCCAACAAAAAAAAATAGACATCGATTAGCAGAACAACTAGCAAAATATTTCCAATGTTTTGATGTGGATGAGAATTACAGTGTAATGACAGATCAGGTCCAGGACTTTTAAAATACAGCTCACTATTCACCAATTCTACAACTACATAAACTGCAACATTTCATTTTTGCCTAAAATTAGTTCAGCCTGTTGTTCTTCCCGAATACACCCCTGACAAAAACACATTCACATGTGCTTAGAAGAATCTCTAAGCAGAGGACTCCGTTAAATTTCAAATATTCCCAAAGAACTTGAACCAAGTGAGGTCTTTACAAATTTCTTTGAGTTTTATCAAAATGTCCTCATACTCAAGATTGCAGACGAGATGACTTTTAAATTAGGTGTTTTCCTTAAAGTCAGCCTCCTTTTGCCCACTGACGAACTGACAGACCTTAGTAGGTTGAACTCTTGAAGTATACTGATAGCTGTATCACTACAACATTTAATAAGTGTGTGTTTGGGTTTTTTTCTGGGTTTTTTTCTGCACCTCGGAGACATGACATATTGAGATAAGTGTTTGCTGTCATGCACGAGGCTTCAAGTCTGTCAAAGTTTAGTCTAAAAACTTAAAATCTTAATGCTCCCAAATGCTGCACCATGGAGCAACCTCCGGTCGATATTTCACAAATACCTGCCCACACACATGCACTTAGAACTATTACTGTTGCCACTGACGATGCATTGACACTGACAGTAAATAGATTGAGTCACTTCAGTGTGACTGCACTGTGGAAGATGTAAGTGTCATTTATATTTTGCAAGTGCTTAGAAGTTCACTATGCTGCAAAATGAACAAGGCTGTGAGACTTGTTTTCAGACAAATCTTACAAAGTGTTTGTTACAAACAGCCTCAACAACAGGAGGACAGTCACTCTTTGAAGGCATTCATATTTTTGATAAGACACAGTGTTTTTAAACTTTGAAGGATTAATTAGACAGCTTAAAGAGATGTTAAGGAAGTTTTTTACTCAACCAAAATCCAGGAGAAGTGGGCATGGTTGTCAGACTGTCCTTTTTGGAAAATAAAACATAAAATTTGTTTGACTCTATTTACCTCCGATCCCACTTTCAGAATTGTAGTGTCAGGTGTTAAAGATGATTGGACAAGCTCCTCATTTAAAGCATTATGAGCAACATGTTCTTGGTGGCAGCTGGCATTAATGAATTGGTGTTTTGCAGCGACTCCAAAGAGTAATGTGATCATTCTCATATTGTCGGATAGGACCTGGGGTTGCTCTCTAACACACTGCAGATGAGCACAAAACTTAAAGAGGCTATCACTGCAAACTTCAGTAACTAAATTACCTTAGATTTGCCAAGGAGGAAACATGGAAACCTGTTGATAGCAGGAATAGCACAGTACTCCAGTGCGGGCTAGGAAGTTTCCTTGCTAGTTTTCTGGATGCTTTGATATATGTTGTGTGTGTGGGCTTATTAAAAACCTTTAGTATCATAATGGAGTGGCAACCCAAACAGTTTCCCTGCCTTTAGCACAATGTGTATTGAGATAGGAAATGCTAAAAGAAAATCTGCATGAACAATGAAAACTTAACTCGCTCCAAGTGTTGAGACTGTTGATCTCTTTGTTCACTTTCCAAACAGTGACTTGTTGATTATGTTGCTCACAGGAAACGTCCATTGCTCAGGTGTTTAAAGCTTCATGTTGCAATATATTTTAAATTAATGCTGATGTATACTAACTGTAGATAATATGCATAGAACAAGCTGCCTTACGTAACAACTAGAAGTGGATCTGTAATGGTGTGGTAATCTCTGGCATGGATGTTACAGTTGAGAGTTCTGTGTTCCTGCTGCATTATGAGCATATGTTGACATTCAGAAGCCCTCAGCAGTCTGCATCTTTCATGAATTATGAACCTGATCCAGTGGAAAGCACTGTACAACAATGTAGAACCATCAAAAGAGTACATGGTGCGTGGACTTTTGGCAAGCGTGTCTTGAGCCAAGCCTCCAGCTGCTTCTCCTCTCTGCTTCCTATAGCCCTAAATCTATTACACTATAAGAAAGCTTAAAATCTCCTGAAAGGTTTTCTCTCGTTAGCTCGTCTAATATCGATGTTAAGGATCTTTGGGGAGGTTCAGGCTCATTGATTTTCAAGTAAGCACATGTGTTGTATGTTCCTAAAATTCTTTAAAAATTCACTTGCCTTGTAAGCCATAATATTTGTGTCAGACTGTTTTGAACCACACAGTATGCAGTGTAGCAACATCATCTGCAGGAATTCTCTCAGTTTTGACTAAACTAGCTTTCTGCCAGTCAATCAGTGCAATTAGTCTCCTAAATGGTAATAGCAATGTCGAACAAATAATAAATTGGGATTAAAGTTATGAGATTTGTTAAATAGATAATGATGTTGTTTCTGATTCCACTGAATGAAAATTGCTCCAAAATAAAACAATCTCAGCATTCAGCTCAGTAGTAAAAGAAAAAAAAAGGTTTGGATCTATCCTATCAGACTTAATGCTACTCTTTTTATTTCATATATAATATACTTTGAGATACTAATTATTGGAATCATTCCTAATGTTTACATCAATAGTGATACCCTCCTTAGAAGACAACACTGAAAAAGATGGGCAACAAAACTCCAGCCCTCAACTTGACAGAAAGCTAGTTTAGTCAAAACTAATGGGGCTTTATCATAACTTTCAAAGTAACTTCCTCTGAAGTATCATTTCCCCCCATGAAGTTTACAAGTAGGACTTTCCCATAAATGTGCTGGCCTGGCTTGGTTGGACTTAGCTTGGGATGTCAGCCCAGTATTGGATTCACAGCACTGT
>JAPZDY010000022.1:751376-762976 GCA_029783645.1 Ctenochaetus hawaiiensis
TGTGTAGATGATTGTGTCTCTACCCTCATGACACTCGTGTCTTCTGACCATCTTTAATTTTGTTGCAATGTATATACAGCTCTTCCTTCCTACAGTCGACAAGACATTGCTTGTGTCCGCTTGGAGACATTTCCAATTCGCTATGGTCCTATTCTGTTGAGGGTCCATCTCAGTCACGGCCCAAGTTGCCAATGGAAAAGCCCAAAATATTTCTTGCTTAGCCTTGCTTGACTGTTTTTTATTCAGTTAGATTAGTCTCTAAGGAGGACAAAAGAATTGGCAATAAACCTACATGCAACTGGCCAAACAAAGATACTTAGACTGCTCATGTGAACTTTGATTTAACTGTAAAAACCATTTTTGCACAGGACTGTGGATTTTTTCTCATTCCTGTTCTTAAGTTGCATGATTATAATGACATCATATTACATTACAATGGAGAGGTGGAGTGACAACAGCAAAAAATACATTTTCAATATCCCATGTAAGAACTGTAGTAAGAAAGAGTAAGCCTAACCCCATTAATCACTAATGTCACTGGTATCTATAATAGAGACAGGCAAAAAAATTAAAGAGTAATTTTAAAATTGCCCTTGTTTTGGCTTGATTGTTAGCTGAAAGCAATTAATAAGAGAAGGAAGGGCTATAAAGCGGTTAAGCTGCACAGAGTTCATGCTCTTAAGCATAATTAGTAATATTGGAAGAATTAACTTCAGTGAGTCATATGAAATTTACTGTCACACGAGTGTAAATTGACCAGCAGCAGCTGCAAGGGCGATGCTTTAGGTGGTGTTTGGTGTTTTGTGAACTGACCTTTCTTATCTGCCTATTGTATATGATGTAAGTAAGCGTTAAGTAAAACCAATTGTAATGTTTGTTTCAGACGTTAAAACCTTGATATTTTAATGTTGTGAAAGTTGGGGCTGGGTACCCTAACGGTTCTTACTCATTCCAGTTTTATCATTGGATCGTGGTCACGGGGATGTTGGTTTTACCAACAAGGGTCGGGGTGGGGATTAGCAAACCAGGGTTGGGAAAGACTTTGTACCTGTCTTTCTCTTATTTATTGATGTCATTGCGGATGTTCTCATCTGCGACCAAGGCTCTTTGAGGTGGTTTAAATGTTTACAGAGAGAGTTCACTCTTTGCAACATTCACGTCATTTCGGGGCGCTCTCGCTAACAAGAATGTCCTTAGGCACGGTACTGTCTGCCCCTTCAAATGACTTATTCTGACATCGTCTCCTGCAGGGGCATTTGTAATGGCTTGTATTTAAACATTTTGAGCTCGAACTAGGTATCAAACTTTTTAGCAATATTTTTTCATAGGTTTTCACTACAATAGCATTTGTTAATTGCAACACATCAAATTACTGTAAAAGTTAGTTGTTATATGGTGGGCAGCGTGTTGAACTTGAGCGTGTCCTGTGATTTACAAGTGTAGGTATTTGAATGGCCTGCTGAATGAAACAAACCCCTCTTTTCTAAGTTAGCTGCTTTTTATAACCTTTCAGCAATAGCAAGGATAGAATGTCGTCTAAATTTTCATAACACAAGATCAGGAGTGCATTTCAAAGATGTCGCACCAGGTTTCCTGTGAATCAGTGTCTGTAGCGTATCTCTCTTAGGAGGGGCTCAGTGTAGTGGAGGACTCTCTTATTTCCCTGTTCAGGCAGGATATGAAATTAATTTTGCTCAGCTTTGTGTAAGTGTGGGGTTTCCCAAAGAGGACTGTGTTTATCTGGTTACTAATAGAAGAGGGAACAAGTGCCACAGTTACTGTAAATTCCTGCTAAAATGGACCTGAACAGTTAAATGACACAAACAAGATACTGTGCTGCCTGCATCAGAGGGGGAAACCAGACTTAACACAGATGTTTGTTTCAGAGAGAAGATGACAGAGCTGTATCAATAATTTTTCTTTTGTTTTCTTTTCATATCTCTAGGTGAATTGCAATACTTGTGTTTATAGTTTCTGAGGTGTCAGGGGTGTTCAGTTTGCAATAAATGGTATATTCTGCTGTGTACAGTTACATTTTTTTTAATTACAAAAATTGTACTTGTTTCTATTTTTGTGTGATGGTTTCAAAAAGAACAAATTTATTTTAAAGTGTAAAGGAAATCTTAGTATTTTTTTAGTTTTTTTGTCTTAAAATATTGATGCAGGATTTATTCTTTAAATAAATAAATTTCATGTGTTACTTGCACTTGTTTTCAGCTTTTTGAACATTCCTCTCCATCTCACTTCAAGTTTTTTTGAGATAAGAAATGTTGACTTTTGTTTTGGTTTCTTGTCAGACTTCGTAATTGTCATCAAAATTTGAAAATCTAAAACATTTATACTGTGGGGTTAAATTTTCTCTGCATCTTAGATAACAAGATTTAAAGAAACAGAAGTGTCAGAATGACAAAGAGCTAACTGATGGTAAAACCATGTCAAAAGAGGAAGTGGTTAAATTTAGCGCACACAACAGATCAGTGAGCTGCAAACTTGACACAGGAAATGCTGATCACATGAAACAAGATAGTTAAAATAAAGTAACAGCTGTAATACTTTATGATACCGCAAAAGTTTATTGCAGAATTTTCAAAAATTGTGAAGTTTGAAAGTTTGTGGACTAAATTAAGACTGGATATGTTACTTTTACAAGAAAAGTTGCTTTTTCTTAATTACTTCCTTGACAATTAAGATGTAACAACAACAACAACATAGCTAGAAACCCAGCAACAAGCAAGTCAAATACAAAACAGCTTTCAATTAGCACAGCTGAAATAGCAATTTACATCAATCACTCAAATGCTGAAGTTTAGAGTTGACATCTGAAATATTTTGGTCTGTTTTCTAGTTTAAGAATATTTTGTGATTATGAAAATACAGAGCTTACTAAAATCAAAATTGTCTCAATGATTTTCTTTTTTAAATAAGATTTTTTTTTCCTAGAAACCCCCCATGCCTTCTCTAACCTTCAGCAAGAACAGAACTGTACAAAAATATTCACTTTAAAATATGTAGATAAACCATATGTAGTTGCAGAGAACATGGTCTATAACTTGTAGCCCAGTCCAGATCTACTGATGTGGCAGAAGAGCGTCATGGCGAAACACATTCCCAAGACCTGTCAACAAACAAGACAGTTAAACTTGCTGCCTGATGTTTGTCAGAGAAAATAGCATGGCTGCATCCTAACAGCTGTTTAAAAATTCAATATTTGAGGTTATTTTTCTGTTTTTAAACTTTTTTTTAGAATCAAAATCCATTCATTTAATTTCCCCAAAGGGTCTGTTTATTTTTAGGTCATAAAATAGTTTTCTAAATTTTTTTTGAGTAAAGCTAAGAGTTTTAGTCAGATTTTCTTTTATGGGATAGATTGGTAAGGCTATTAAAATGGTAGTATAAACTATAAAAGGCCCTTAAAGGGCACAGCTGAAGTAACATCAACATGTCATGTGTATCAAAAAAAAAGGCACAACGTGTACATACATTTTATTTTAGTGTTAGAATTGTGCACAACATAAAATGCCCTCAGTAATGCCCACTTTAAATACGCACTTTCTACTAACAATCCCTCAGTGTAATGCATCACATTTTATGAATGCAAAGCCAAAGTAATGTAACACAAGAATTATCATGAGTGTCCAAAATCTATATTTGATAACTATGAAGGACTTATTACTTTTCTTATGTATATGGCAAGTTGCGACAAAAGAACTGTCATAGTGAATTCAGAGACAGCTATTGCCATTGTGTTAAGTTGTAAATAATTACATGTTGACGAACGGTTGCCGAACTACAGCTTAATTTTGATTTGGGGTTTTTTTGCCACCTAAAAAAGGTAAATCCGTCATGGTAAATGTTTCAGTAGGGTTTCTAGTAAGTCAGGTGCTGACTAACACTATTTCCTCTTTGTTTGGTTTATTAGAGCTATTTAGCTCTGAGCAGCTGCTGTAAACAAGGTTAACAGTAGCAGTATTGGGGGCCAGCTAAATGACAAAAAAAATCCACAAGCTGTACTGACCTTTGATGTTCTGTAGTTTTTAAAATAGACTGATATACATTAGTCACTCATTCTCTGAAATAACTTTTATTTACAGACTACCACTTCCTCTGGTTCATTCTGCAACACTCCCACAGCACAATTTGTGTGTTTACATTTATAAATTGGAGTTAACAAACACTATTTTCTTTGCAGTTTGGTGATGATGTTTAGGTATTTTAATATGATGCATATTATTTCATCATTTTACCTCAATAATGCAGAGGACAATAACAGAAATTCCAGTGGTCAGGAAATTCTCTTCAAACCAATTCTTTAACGCATCCACGCAGCCCTGCAAACATAGAGTGCAAAGTTGAAGATAACTGCTAAAAATAGTCACATGTAATAATAAAGCAGCTACTGTATTTGGCATTTCAGAAACATGACACTAAACTGGACTTTGTCGAATCAAGCCTGAATTCAAGCTGTTCTCTCGGGCTTCACTATGCCTACCTTTGTAAAGTACCCGTGCATCTGGTTGTTACAAGATAAAGGCACTTTGCTTCCCCAGTCGGTCGAATTATCGACTCCACAGCACTCAAACTGAAATAAATCATTCACAGAAAAATATGCTTATGTAATTCACAACAGCTGAGTTCACTTTGTGTGTGTGTGTTTGTGTGGTTTTGTTTTTGTTAACATCTGTCTTTTGTCAGTTGTGTCACTTTATGAACTGTCATCAGTCTGTCTCTGCTCTGATACACTTACTTGTTTTTGAACCAGATCCCACTCATTCATCACGTCTGTTGAATTCTCATTCTTTGCCTTTTCCAAGCCTTCCTTGAGACCTTTTCTTACCATTGAACCAATCTAAATAGTGAGGAGAAATTTGCAGAGTATACATACGGTATATGTGTTTTTTTTCATAAACACAACACAGAGTACATACAGAGTATGGATGGATGTTACCTTACCTGATCCTCATAGAAGAGTAGCATGCATGCTGCAGTCAGCTCCACGAGCATCAGAATGAACAGCAGTATGAAGAACTGTCAACACAGCACATTTCACAACAGCCTGTTTTATTTTTACTTTTTGAAACGCAATCAAATATACAAAAGCACCAAACATATAATTTGCAAAAATTCAAAGAAACTTCCGGATTCTATAAATTTTGTACTGTCTTAGTTTTCGAGTTGGTGTTGTTCTCACTAAGCTCTTTCTGGAGACCTTCAAATGAAACAGCAGGACTCAAAATACTGTAGAAAATTCTAGCAATCAAACGATCACACAGAGCTAAGGAAAAGTTTGTTTTTCTGTACTTTTTGTTTGTTGTGGTGATGTTGCCTCTGTGTAACTTAAATGTATTCTATACTTATTAAAAACATGGCAAAAGGCAAGGAAACAAGACACAAACTGTAATTAATCTATAGCAGCATTTAATTATTTTATTTCTTATAATCATCGATTATCATATGAGGTTTCAGTAGTGCAGGTTTTTAGATCTCTTTCTCCAAATACAACTGAGATGGACTGAGTTTCTTATGTTAAATTTCATTACAAAGGTGAGAGAGCTTATTGCATATCAGACACACAGATGACACACAAGATATTTGTTTCTGTAACATTTTCCCTCAATGCTGAGGCACCCATGGTGCCACCTGATGACACCAAAAATAATGCCATACATGCTCCACTGACGTCCATTACCAGCAGCCCAGCTTTTACTTTTTTTAAACACAAATGTGTGTGTCATACCGTCAGAAGCAGACAGCGGTTCTCCTTTAGAGCACCCAGGAAGCCCAGGAACGACACGCAAGTGATGATGATGCCACTGATCAGCAGCATGCTGGCTGAGTTTAAGCCGGCCAAGGATGGGAGGAGTAAGGTCAACTTGAAGGTCACCATGATGTACACACCGAGACCCAGCACAGCGGCGCCACACATCTGACAAGAGGACAGGTAGACTGTGGTCAGATCCTGCCACACGTCTCACACACTCATCACAAACACATTCAGCAGTTTCTCAGCCATCACAGCAAGTAGTGGGTCAGCGCCTTGCCCAGGATCCATTCCTTTCCTGTTGTGTAATGTAATCCATGCTTAAGTACTTTTTACTCAGTTACATAAACAACAGTGCTGGTAACTCGTCTCTTACTGATGAAGTTATACAAAACAAATAATGAGTTTATAAAATAAAATATGTTCCTGTAAGTTAATCCATTTGACAGTACAGTACACAACTTCAACTCAGAAGCTTTTTCTAACATATGACTCACAAAAATAATAATCTAATTATACTGTATGTAGAAAATATTACATGCAATTTATCCAGCATTGACTGATGGCTAACTAATTTCAAACACTCAACTAAAGCAGGTGGTACAGGTGCATGGATACTTAAGAAATCATTTTTTCTGTATTATTAGCTGAGTGAGAGTAAAGTTATACCCACTGGCAACTGTGGGAGAGACCCCTGGTTTATTAAAAAAATACCATAAAGAGCTCTGATTACAACGTGGATGACTGCGACATACGTACAAAACAAAGGAAGTTGGCGACACACATGGTGAACTTTAAACACTTGAGACAGCCTTGAGCCATTCTGTAATACTTCTGATCGGACCTGTAACAGAAACAAGGGAGAAAACATTATGTAGGCCTTTTTCTAATATGAGCAGAGGAGGTCAAAGAAATTTTAAACTGGCACTCAAAAGGAGCAGAACTTTTGTTTGTTTGTTTGTGTGTGTGTGTGTGAGTATGTGTCTTAATGCTGACAAAATGGTCATTGTCACACTGCAGGCAAGTTATACTGACACATTTTACTTCCTGTTTCCTCTCAGTTTACAAGTAGAGAGTCTACATGAAATATGTTTCTTCGTCTTATTGAATATGACGTGAATACATCGTGGTTGTTTTTGCTGGTTACATCACAGGGTTTTGGCCCTTCATGGAAATATCACAAGTTCCCCAAAATCTAAATTAAATACAATTGAATCTATCACCACAATGTATGTGAGCATATATATCATTACTTTAATCAAGAACATCAGACTGTTGATCAGATTATAACTTGATGAATGATGAATAAAGATATTACCATATATACTTTTGCTATTACTTAATCACCATTACAAAACTACAGTGGCCATATTTTATTATTTATTACAGTACATTTTTACATAATTGATATTCACAGTTAGACCATGTCTACTAATTCACTTTTTTGTTCTTTTTTTTAGTTTATCCGGAAGTATAACATTGACACTATTCTATGTTATCAAGGAAAAAGCAAAAGAGAAACGTGATCTGTATAATACTAAAACTTAAACAAATTGGTTCAGACACTTATATAGATGAATAAAAAATAGGAAACAAAGTTTTGTTTTAAAGTTCTTACCTGTTTTGGTGAATAATCTGCTCTTCTCAGTTTTCAGCCTTGTGTTAAGTGAACTCTGCTGTTGCTCACACTTCCTCTTCTCGCAGGACTAAGAGCGTGCAGTGCTTCATGGTGTTCTCAACACCTCCTTCTCACTTCCTCTTCGTCAACATTAGCAACATGGAAAATATATGACTGAGAAAGTGCTGTGGGGAACAAACTAAAATAACTGTAGGGACAGAAAATGCATGTCTCAGTCTGTCATATTTATACTTAGACAACATGTACATTCTGTAAAAAAAACAAAAACAAAACACTACAACAGTCAAACTGCAGTCAAGAGCTGAAAACAATAAAGTGATTATGAACGTATATCAGAGAAGAACCTTATCAATGTCAACTCATATTTGAAAATAAAGTTCTGTTGAACTTCTCTGTAACATTTCAATAGACAGAGATTAAAGAAGGAACAGTATCACAGATGAGTTAGTCACTAGACTGTAGTGTGATAGAAAACCCCGAGCTGCTCTGATCAGTGAGTTTCACTGTGAGATGGGAGCCACGCCTCGTGAACCACAGGGTGGGGCTGCCACTCTGGTCCACAGATTCTGGTTTCAGACTGAGGTACCTGTGATCAGCTATACTACTAAAGGAAGTACAGCAGCCTGTAAGATTAAAAACAGAATGTTTTACTTTTCTGCCAGTTGTGCAAAGTGATTAAGTAACACAGATGTACAGCGAATACACAGATACCTAAAACATGTCAGGTTCAGAAGCACTTGTCAACTCCTTTTATATCAGCAGGTTTTATAAAAATATTGTAGTTATTTTCTTGGGGTATTGTGTCTTGATAACTTGGTTTTGATCAGAATTTTAGTGAATCTAAAATTTACTTTAAGTTTGAATTCTTGTTGACAAGATTCTTATAGAAAGTTCTTATAGAAAACCTGCCAATTGTAATAAGGATTTTGTGAGTCAGTGGAAAGGATCGGGATTTGACTAATGTTAGCTCATATGTGACCTGTCAGTTTAGAGGATTGAGATGGCTCATGAGCGACTGCTTCACAAGAAACAAAGGTACAGCAGTTGTTTTTGACAGTACTTATAATCTTATGAATGCTGAGATTTTTCTTCAATCATATGAACTGTTTATTTGTGTGTTTTTGAGTTTAAACTGACATCCATGAACATTTTGCAGACCTTTAAACCCATTCAACATAAGTCTTTTCATTAAATGTATAGGTGTGATTCAGAAGTTAACTGCCCAAAGTAATGTGTCGATTGTAGAAAAAAATAGTTCAACTTTTATTGAACATAGTGCCGTCCTTCATTTACACACGTAGTCCAGTGTTCACGAAGCAGACAGATCCCTTCTGTCCTCCCTCCTGATCGTCATCGCTGTCACAGTGGAAAGCGGAGAGCTCCTTCTTCAACACACCAGACCTTAACCTTTTCTTGAAGAGTGCCTTTGTGCCTTTGCATCAGGTGAGTAGGATGGATCCTGAGCAAGTTTAAATCCACATTCTTGGATTACTGTGTGAGGTTGGTTTTCTTGGACAGTGCTGACTTACAGTTTTCAATTACACCAACCAGAGATACCACAAAACGTTTTAACTTCAATCTAGCAACATCCACCGACAATCCACATGATGCCACATCTTTCGTTTATTATGTATTAAATTTGACAACTCTTGCATGGATTGCTATGATGTTTGCTACAGATAATCAAGATCTCTAGAGGATGCATTCTAATGACTTTGGTGACCCTTTGACTTACCCTCTGGTGCCAATTTCAGGCTAAAGTTTCCATTTATTCAGATGAAATTCTCAACATGTTTTTATGGATGACACCAAGTTCAGCACAACGCTGGGCAAAAGTCTAATGATGCATCTTTATTCAGTAAATCAACAGATGAACTTTTATTTTAAGCAACAATTTAGTAGTGGATTTATGAATGATTTAGTGCAGCCCAGACCCCCAGGATTCACCTTTTTTCATTTAAATTTCAGGAAGCTATATTTCAAGAAAAGGGGAAATGCAAACTGTAAATTTTCCCTGCGAGGATGTGAAAATGCCATTCAAATAAAAAAAAACACAAGTTGACTTTACAAAGTGTCAGGGGTATTTGTATCAACCTTTGCACAGAGGGGCTGCTGTTTAGCTCGCTCGGTAGTGTACACAGCCCATATACAGAAGGCTCAGTCCTCCGCGGCGGTCGCGAGTTTGATTCCGGCTCCAACCCTTTGCCGCATGTCATTACCCCCTCTCTCTATCTGCCCGTTTCAACTCTGTCCTATCAAATAAAGGCCAAAAAGCCTGAAAAAATAATACTTTGAAAAAAAAAAAAACCTTTGCACAGAGATGCAGTGAAAAGCTAAAACAAGTTGTTAGCCAGTGTAAGACTAGAAAAATATTGAAAAGAATATTTGACTGATAATTTGAAATAGATCCAGGATTTACCATTGTAAAGTTTAAAACTATAAAGGAAGAGCATCTATAGTATAGACGCTCTTCTTCTGTGAAACAGGCTGCTGAGTGACGAGAGGTTCAGTCTCCTTTATGTCAGCCATCAGGTCTTTTATGGTCATGTTTTGGCTGCTGTCAGTGTGCTGCTTCTCCTATAATCCACCAACAGCATCTTTTTTTAAGAAGTCCACAAAGGTTTGAAACTCCTGCTGTCAATCAGTTAGCTTCCAAAGACATCGATTTTAATTACAGATAAACTTATGTGTCACAACCGAACTAGGACTTGAACCCAAATGCACGACTCAGGAGACAGTTCAAAGTTCAAATAAACAATCTTTTAATGACAAAGTATCAAATGAAAATCACTCTTACAGATGAAAACAACTATGATTATAGAAAAAGGCAAGACAAAGTATCAAAATAACATAAGGCAAGACTATGGCAAAAATCTGAGAAAAGTAACAAAGAATACAAAACCTGACTTGACAAGAAATGTGGCATGGAGTGGCATAGGTTCTCTAGCTTCATAAGACAAGACGAGCTGGCACAGGACAAAGGGAAACACAGACTATATATACACACACACACACAAGGTAATGGGAAACAGGTGGAAACACTCAGGGCAGGGCAGACAATCAGACCGGTGGGAAACACACAAGGGGAAGGAGCAAGTTACCTGAAATGAGAGGAAAGTTAGATGTCAAAATAAAACAGGAAGCCACGAGACAACATAGACATGAGACAAAACTAAATATAACTTAACATGACTTCTTGGACATGACATTCTGTTTATTGATAAAACCAAAAGTACATGATCAGCAAAGTGTGTGAGTGATCAAGGATAATGTGCATAATGTGTGTCTTCACACTCTGCCCTCAAGCACACTTTAAAAACTCATTGTCCTCACATACATCATCAATAACACAATCTGAATGAAAACCACTCAGCTCTACCACAAACGTTTCCCAAAATGCTCCTGAAATTGCAACATGCCTTGTTTTTACAGGGAATTGCAAATGGCGCTCTTATTGGTTTAAATAATGTCATGCCTAAAACACACCTAATTGAGTGTCTAAATTAGAGATAAACCGATAAATTTTTTTCAGGACCGTTACCGATACAGATTATTAGTAGTCAAGGCGGCCGATAACCAATATTTGGAGCCGATATTCATATCTGCTCTCGGGTGCACAGCTTTCACTGCTGATTGGCTGTTACCATTGTCTTGGCTCTGTATAAAACCAATCTGATGGTGCTGTGGGTCAGACAATGCTGGACAATGCTGGAGACACAGTAGTGACTGCAGACTGCCGATAATTGGCTTGGCGATAATCGGTCTATCCCTAGTCAAAATGCAACCCATTTGTGCTGTGCACCTTACCTTGCACCCAGACTGTGTTTGATTAGGCCGTTTAACTAGCAAAATCAAGCTGGACATGCCCTGAATGGACACGCCTTGTGTCATGCGCATTAAACCATGCACCATGATTGTTAAAACTGGGCCCACAGCAATGTTCCCTCTAAGCTGCGCGCTTGCGCAATCCCTGCGCAATCGCGCACTGCTCCCGTGTTCTCCGCACACAGCAATTCTATGCAGCACATAAAATAAAATCCAACCTGAACTGTAAATAAAATAAACACATAATAATGTATTCTGTACCATTTTGCAATGCAACTCAGTGAGTGACAGGTGACAACACGCGGTAACTACGGATTATACAATGACTAACACTATCCAGCCAATGATACGATACGGTTCACATGTATTTACTTACGC